>JAKSZT010054487.1:45334744-45374378 GCA_026826555.1 Tolypeutes matacus | reverse complement strand
ACTCAATGGGAAAAAATATTTGGAAATCACATATCTGATAAGGGTTTAATATCCAGGATATATAAAGAGATGTTACAACTCAAAAATAAAAAGACAAATGACCCAATTAAAAAATGGGCAAAAGACCTGAATAGACATTTCTCCGAAGAAGAAATACAAACGGCAAAAAAACACATGAAGAAATGCTCAACATCACTCATGATCAGGGAAATGCAAATCAAAACTACAATGAGATATCATTTCACATCTATCAGAATGACCACTATTAAAAAGACAGAGAACTACAAGTGTTGGAGAGGATGTGGAGAGATAGGAACACTTCTTCACTGTTGGTGGGAATGCAGGATGGTACAACCACTATGGAGGACTGTTCGGCAGTTCCTAAAGAAGTTGAATATAGACTTGCCATGTGACCCTGCAATACCCAGAAGAACTGAGAGCAGTGACACGAACAGACATCTGTATACCGATGTTCATAGCCACATTATTCACCATTGCCAAAAGGTGGAAACAACCCAGGTGTCCATCAACAGATGAATGGATAAACAAACTGTGGTCTATTCACACGATGGAATATTATGCAGCTGTAAGAAGAAATGAAGTCATAAAGCATATGGCAACAAGGATGAACCTGGAGGACATTATGTTAAGTGAAGCAAGCCAGACACAAAAGGACAAATACTGTATGAATGCATTACTATGAACCAAATATATTGTACAATATATTGTTTGATTCAAAAAACAACAAAAAAAATTTACATGTATCCATTACATTTAATTGAGAAATGTATATATTTATTCATCTGTGTTTACTTTTTAGTTTTTAATTGTTTATGTTTTCAATTATCAAATGTACAAAAAAGTTAAAAAAAAAAAAATCTGAAAAAAAATAAAAAATGAAGGCCTCAAGGAAGAGGCAATCATCTAGTTAGTGGGAGAGATAGAGACGTAAATAAAGATGAGATGAGTACACATTTCTGACAGGTTGAAGAAAGTGTTGTGAATAATTTGATGTCTTTTATCAGGTACTTTGATAATTAATATTTGTGTTTTGCAATTTATAAAAGCACCATGACAGCAGGTATTTTTCTTATTCACTACCAAATCCCCAGTGCCTAGAACAGGGCCTGGCACATAAGAGACCCTTAACTTATATGTACTGAATAAATGATGCACCTTCCCATTGATTATCTCACACGTCATAGTCAACCTGCATTATGTTTTATTAATTACTACCATTGTTATTCAGTAAATTAAGAAACCGAGGCTCTAAACACATAGTTAGATGCACTGGTGATAGGACATCAAAATCCTAAACAAGCATTTCCATTATAAATGAAAATGCTCACAAAATTTTAAAACAACTATTTTTAAGAGGACTGAGAGGTTCCAGCTTCTGGCAACGTAAAGTAGCTTGGTCAGCCTAACCTTCCTTCTGGTAAAAATTATAAATTCTCTCTCTCTCACACACACACAAACACACACACACACTTTGATGGCACTGGAAAGTGACCAAAAAGCAGGCAGAAGCTGAAAGGGGGTTTATCCTTGAAAGACAATCCATAATGGGCGAGATCTAAGTTTGTGGTCTTTTGCCTGGAGCCACTGACAACTCTACATGCAGCCTGGGTGGCAGAAGGCCCAGCCTCACAGGCTTGGGTGTCAGAGGACAGTGTTCAGGGCTGACTGAGAAGCCAGAAAGCTGCCAATGTGGTAAGCTCCAAAATCAATGTATAAAATTTGCCCAAATCCATGACCAATAAACTACACATGTGATATCAAAAAATTCAGAATGGTGTTTTATGGAAAATTTAGACTCGATGATTCTCAAATCATTCTCTTTTTACCCCTCTTCATCATATTACCTATTTAAAATGGCTTTTCCCCCTAGATGCAGTTTCCTCAAACCTTTCAAAGCTGGAGTTAAAAAAGAATTGGGTACTTTTATGCCAACACGAAGATAATAAAAAAACAGTAAGAATTAAAAGTTACATATCTAATAACCATTTGAGAATTTTTTGCTTATTAGTGGTACATAATCACAAATTATGTTTTTATAATTAAAGACAAAAAAGGATATATAATACTCAATTGATGAAGGTGAGGAAAAGCAGGTGAGGGGTAACACTCTTAATCAGTGTCAAGTTGTTCAACTTTTGGGAAGATCAATTTGACAACCTATCAACCTATCGTAGATTTTAAGAAAAGATTCTTGGGGTCGGATGTAGCTCAACTGGTTGGGCATCCGTCTCCCATATGGAGGGACCCAGGTTCAATCCCCGGGACCTCCCGGTAAAAAAAAAAAAAAAAAAAAGAAAATAAATGCATAAGTATAAAAGGATGCATTTAAATATATTTATTGCAGCACTATTAATACATGAAAAAGTAGAAACTGCCTCAATGTCCAAGAGCAGGTAATTTAATAAGTAATGATAAATATATATAATGGATTGATGTAAGATGACGTTCAGAATATATTAAAATTTTAAAACAAGTTACAAGAGGGAGGCGGCTGTGGCTCAATCAGTAGGGCTCCCGTTTGCCATATGGGAGGCCCCAGGTTTGGTTCTCGGGGCCTCCTGGTGAAGGCAGGCTCGCCCGCATGGCGTGGTTGGCTGGCCCAGCGAGCACAAGCAGCAAGGGATGGATAAATGAATAAATAAATAAAATCTTTAAAAAAAAGAACAAGTTACAAGAGAATTGTACAAAGACATTAAAATGGATGTAGGAGTATATAATATACACTATGCAATGTAAAAGAGAGAAATTTATTAAGCACAACTCATTTATTCCCATCCAAATAGATTTTGTATCTTGATGGGACTGGAGTTTTGGTTAGTGCTCATCTCTAATCCAGATAACAGAAGAAACTGTAATGTTATGATATCAAAAAGCAGTTCAAAAATATAAGAGAAAAACATGGGAAGCGGCTGTGGCTCAATCAGTAGGGCTCCCGTTTACCATATGGGAGGCCCCGGGTTCGGTTCCTGGAGCCTCCTGGTGAAGGCAAGCCCGCCCACACGGCGTGGTTAGCTGACCCAGCGAGCACAAGCAGCAAGGGGGGGATAAATGAATAGATAAATAAAATCTTTAAAAAAAAAGAGAAAAACAAACAAAAAAAGATTAAAAAAAAAAAAATTTTTAGAAAAAGATTTCTAAAGCAAGACAATGAACTGACTTCAGTTTATTTCTTTTGCATACAAGAATACATTTTAATAATTAGACCACATGTAAAATCTTCATGCTTACCTTAAAAGTCAAAATGATGCTGATAAACAGAAGAATAATCAGGACCAAACAAGTAGGATTCACTGACATGATATCATCTCTGTAGGGAAAGTTAGGAGGCTGCAAAAGAAAAGTACCTCATTAGCAAATCTCATTAATCATTCAAGATTATACTCCTTAGCCAGTAATTCTGGCTTGCTTATCAAAAAGCAATTAGCTAAGGCACACAGTTATTTAGGACCAACACAAAATCTCTGACTGACTTTACCAATGGAAAAAACTACAAATGGTAATGGGGAGAAGCTAGTCTGTTCATAATTCAGGCAATAACTCCCAGAATGAAAAATCAAAGGTAGATTCATGAGTGAGATCTGAAAAATTAGAAGACAGTGGTCTTTATCTGGGAATATTTTGTGCACTTCTGGTATGGATTTTCTGCAAATTCTGGGTCATTCTAAAGAGGGTATGCAGGGTGAAAAGGAAAGTCCATTAAAATGGTGTCTTGTTACACGGAGCATTTTGCAGATGATACTTCTCCCCACAGAACAGAATCTTTCATACTAGTAGGTATTTACAGCATTAAAAAAAAAAAAAAAAAAAATTAAGTCCTACCATCTGACCATATTGATTAATTATTGATTGCTTTATCAGGTCAAAGGAAAAATTTTAGGGGGCTCAAAATCTGCTATTTTGGTTACAGGAAGTGACAGACATGCAGATGAAATGCCTGTGTGGCACTTAGTGAAGCCCTCCATTTAACTGGCCTGGACAGGCATGGATGGACGGCAGTCCTGTGTGCTCTGTCCCTTTCCATCTCTTTCACCAGCCAATACATGTGTTTGGATTCCACGTTAGCAGTATTCAGAGACATTACAAAGTTCCAAATGTTAAGGAAGAACATGGAGAAATCCCGTGACTCGTGTGCTTGGCTCCAACTCCCCAGGATGAAAACCATCTAATTTAAGTTTTCAGTCTCCATTCACTTTGGGCAAAATACCTAAGAAATAAAATCAAAGGCATTCTTTGATATCAGCTTGTGAAACTGGTGCTTTCCCTTGGAGCCTTGGTTTTTTGCAGCTGATCTTAAAAGGGCAAGAATAAAATAACTTGTTGTCGGTCATAAGACCAACAAAAAATCATACTGTTTCCTGTGCCTAATAAAAAGGAAGGATTAAAATCAAAGGATGTGACCCTTTCCACAAATATTTTACACTCTTTTCCCCTAGAAAAGTGAACATAGTTTCTATGTCAGTTGACAACTATAAAAACACATATGACATATTTTAACATCATTTACAACATTCCACTTAAACAGATCATTTATCGGAACAGGTTTCCTGCAGCTTTCTCAGATAACAGTCTCCCTAGACACATTATATCTCTATTTGTCAACAAGGGCCTCAAAACCAGTGGACTTTACTATTCCCATTCACTACTGTCTCCTGGGCATTGATAACCTGAAGGCCTCGCTCTTTCAATCCAGACTGATCCATAAATTGATTATTGAAGACATTCACTTATATTATTTGGTTTGCGATTACAAATATAAGTGGATGGACTTTTTAATCTGATATTATGATTACTATCACCATCACCAACATGATATCACTGGTTGCTCTAAAGCAAATGAGTGTGGAGTGACTGAACAATATGGAGCACAACAGAAAAGTCTATTGTGACTGAACAACATGGAGCACAATAGAAAGTACTAATTGTTTTAACTGCTTGTCCCGTGTAGTAGGCTTTACGCTCCCATAAATCTCTGCAACATGTGGAGTGCAGCCCACAATATGCTCCTCAAACAGTCACAGGGCTGCCACACTGCTTGTCTTACTATCTCATTAACCAGCACCACTCTTTCCAAGCCTCCTTGCGTGACAGACTATGCTAAGATCACATTTCCTCCACATTTCCAGGAAGATTTAGGATCGCAGCACCAGATTATCATTACAGAGTGAAAACACAAGTCCTTACAGCTTGAGGAAATTCTACAACCTGCTCATTGTATGTAAACCCCTTCATGCACAAACACTTAGCCCTACCACAAGGGATAATATATAAAATCAGCATGAGCAGAATATACAAAAATTTTATTGACACTACACTCTACTAAAACATGGACTTGTTTTCTAAAAGGAAGAAGAGCTATTAATAACAAATGAGAAAAAACAACAGTTGACAACCTGGACACTTAAGGAGCAAAGCACCGGAAGTTTTCTGTAACTGCCAAGTACCAGAAACATGGCCTGAGCATGACTGCCATCAAGATCACTAGCACCCTGATTTTTTAATATAACCAGGGTTTTACTATCTGTTGTTTTCCACTGAGTTCTGGCATTTCACTAATATGTTTCGATATAATCATTCATTTCCACCTGTACATAGGGTGAGGAAAGAGCTATATGTGAACATGTCTTAAATGGGTTGCTGTATTTTAGAATTATAAACATTTTTCATTATTGGAAAGTGAAATGGAGGCCGGCCACCTGCATAACTGTTTAGAACCAAAACCATGACACAGTTTTTATAGTGTCTGTATATTTGTGATGCAATGGTCTTGTAAAAGTTTTTACTGAAAAACTCCCATTAGCCAGTCTTTCTTACTGAAAATAAATTATTAATAAAAAATAAAAATAAATAAAAAAAATAAAAAAGATCACTAATTCCTCTTGCCACATTTCCTCGCCTCCCTCCATCCCCACCATCTCTCTCATTTCCACCGAACCTTTTGGCCTCTACTGTCACATCAAATCCCCCCCCACCCTCATCTCTTCTATCCCAGAGAAATCTTTCTCCTTCCCCCATGCTCAGAAATTACTATTAAAACCGCCAAAGAATAAACATTTAACAGGGCATTTAACAGGAAAAAGGAAACGTTACAATACACTTAATAGGAAACTAGTCCCCAATAGATAGATGTGTGGAAAAGAAAGAGGTTCTACGGACAAATAAATCTGGTAACCAGTAAGTAGTAGAGTCTCACTTTTCCTGCATAATAGCCGAAACAAAAAGCTGTCCTTTGTTGATAACTAAACAAACTGCATTTTATAAAATAAGACAATTAATAACTAGCTTATAATTTATGTAGCCACATCTAATACCACCATCACTGCCACTAACTTAGCTGTCTCAGGCTCAGGGAGGCCCAAAAACAGTTATAAGAAACCAAAAATCTCATTCTTCAAGACAACATTCAAATATTTCTAATCAGTAACTTGGATGCAAATTAAAAATCCATAAATTAACATGTGCGTGCCTCTATCTCCAGGTCTCCCTCATAAAGGAAAGAAGGGATCTGGACGCCACATACCAGCTGTCGTATGTACTCCTGAATGGAGTTTGGATAAACGAGCACAGTGACTGCCACCAAAGTGTTCAGGGCAAAATCAAAGATCTGGTAACAGAAGAAGGGGATGATCCATGCAGCATGTTGCTAAATGTAAGAGAAAAGAGAATGTTTACAGGTTCAATATTATAAAACATTATTTTGCTGAGTTCAAAGAAATATTTTATTACTCTCAAGGGAAAATGGATGACAAGAAATTCATTAAATCAGTCCAAGATGGTAACTGGCATGCCAAATATAAGTAGTCATTAAGTAAGTTTCCATGAATATTTTAAAGTATATAATATTGGTTTCCCTAGTAGTACTTAATAGCAAAGAGAGATTTAAAACTTCCAAAAAATTTACAGAAAACTGAGAATAAGTACTTCTAACTAATTATAAATAATTGCACAGATTATATGTGTAAGGGGCTCAGGAAAAGGCCTGGTATCTTATTTCAAAGCTGCTTACCTTGTATGCTCCATAAGTAGCCATTGCGCATATCAGAATCATGAGAAGGGAAATGGCAATTGCGATGCACATGTCTGCCAAAAGATTAAAAGGGAAGAAAAAGACAATCAGTACCAGATCCACTGTTCAAACAATTTTTAAGCCTCTCCTCAAAGACATTTTGTTTATAAACCAATCATAAGCAAGAACTTTACACTAAGCAAGTCACCAGCTGTGGGGTGTTTTTTGTATTTGAGATGATAGTGGAAGTAAAGCACCCAAAAGATGTTTTCCCTAAATAGTAGAAATATCTATAGAGAAGAAACTAATATTACATAAAAGTTTATTTAAAAAATGGGCAAGAGATATTGGTTACAGATAAAAAAATGTTTGGTCTTCTGGTCCACTGAATTACATAATAAAAAGGTATTCCTTTTAACATGTAGGTACCTAACTTGTATTTTATAAATTTTGTGTGCCTCATGCTCCTAATTAGAACCCTCCAATGGCTTCCCATAGCCTTTAGGTCCCTCCTTGTTCAAGAGCGTGCCTATCTCTCTAATCTCATCTTGCCTCATCCAACACTCTCTTGTCCGCTATAGTCCCATCTTCCATTAAACACAGCAAAATGATCCCACCTTTGGGCCTTGTATTTGCCATTCTGCTGACTAACAGAAACATCTCTCATATTTTTGCATGGCTAGCACCCCCTTAATAATAATATAGGTCTCAACTCAAATGTCAACACCTCAGAGAGCTCTTCCCTGAGTAATCTAGTCAGAGTACCCCTCCATCACTATCACATTACTGTTGTATTTTCTTTATATCACATATCACCATTGCAATTTATCTATCTTATTGATTTACATGTTGATTGTCTGTCATCCTCTGCTAGAGCAACATCCTGAGGGAAAGGACTTTTTCTTGTTCATTACTACAACTCCAACATCTGGAAGATGACAGATATCTAATACAGTAGCCACTGGCCACATAAGGCTACAGAGCACCTTGAAAGATGACCAGTCTGAACTGAGATATGCAGTAGACATAAAATATACTCCAGACTTCAAGGACTTAGTCCAAAAATAGTAAAATATGTCATAGTGGGGGTCGGATGTAGTTCAAACTGGTTGGGCGTCCATCTCCCATATGGAGGGACACGGGTTCGATCCCTGGGACCTCCCAGTAAAAAAAAAAAAGTCATAGTAACTTTATATGGATTCCATGTTGAAATAATATCTTACGGGAAACGGACGTGGCTCAAGAGGTTCGGCGTCCGTCTACCATATGGAGAGACCAGGGTTCGATCCCCGGTACCTCCCGGTAAAAAAAAAAAAAAAAAAAAAAGAAATAATATCTTGCCTATATTGAGTTAAATAAAATATATTATTAAAATTAATCTCACTTGTTTCCTTTTACCTTTTTTAATTGACTACTAGAAAATTTAAAATTACTTAAGTGCTCCCATTGTATTTCTGTTGGGCAGTGCTGATGTATAACAACGCCTAGATTATAGTAGTTACTAGCTGAACATTTATTCGGGCCATATTACCACATCTTGAGGAGATCCTGGTTAGAAGCATGGTATGGCTGGCATTCTAAAGTCAATGTGTAGAGTTATTACTAGGCTAAGAGAGCACAAAAATCTGTGCAATAATGTATCTGTACAGTACTCCACAGTTTCCAAAGTATTTTCATAGACATTTAGCCTTCCTAACTCTGTGGTAAATATTGCTATTCCCCTGAGCAAAGAGCTTATAAAACTAGGGCTCAAAGGTTATATAACTTCCTTAGATAGCACTGGTATCAAAAGGCTGAATTATGACTAATCCCACTTTTATGACTTCAGATTTCTGGCTCTTTCTACAACTCTATACTGCTTCTACTTAACTTTGAATACTGACCAATGAACCAACCTGGACTGCCACTTCCAACACCTACAGGTGTTTCTCCAAAGAAGAAAGGAAAGCATCCTAGTTTTAGAACATCCTCTCTGTAACTTCAGCTTTAGAGATAAGGGAGGGGGGAGAACATTTGAAGCAACAGGTTTACAAACTAAAAGCACTGGATGAAAATACATCCTGAGGGAGGCGGCTGTGGCTCAATCGGTGGGGCTCCCGTTTGCCATATGGGGGGCCCCGGGTTCGGTTCCCGGGGCCTCCTGGTGGAGGCAGGCCCGCCCGCACGGCGTGGTTGGCTGACCCAGCGAGCACGGGCAGCAGGGGGGGGATAAATGAATAAATAAATAAAATCTTAAAAAAAAAAAAAAGAAAATACATCCTGGGACAAAAATTCATATATATCAACAAAGCCCATTTGCCATCTAAGAAAAGTGAAGGTTCCTCAAATTGTTCTACAGTTTTAATGCAATCTCTATCAAAATCCTAGCAAGTAAACAAATTTATAATGATGCTGAAGACTTCTTGGAGTAAAGGAGTTAAAAACTGATTCTCAAGAAAGAAAACAAAATGAAGGTAATGAGAAATCAGAAGACGATTAGTACCAATTATTACTTAAAAGATCATGATTTCTTTGAGGATTCATACATATTTTATAGTTCATTTTATAATTTTAATGTTAAATTATCTTAACTTTTCCTCTTGTGAGGGAAGAGGTATCTATAAGGAAATTTTACATATGTCTCAGTATTCTTGAGGTAAATAGGGGAGAATAAACTTGAATGCATCTGACATGAAAAAAACTAAGACCGAATGACTAGCTCCTTAAAGGAAAAGGGATTCTCTGTATACACACATGCATGTATAAGCACACACAGATGCAATCTAGTGCTGTCATTTGCCTTTGAAGCAAGGAGGATATTAGGCTTGTCCTTCCTGCATAAAGCTATGACCACAATGGAATGCTCATTGTCTGCTTTCTCCTTTCCCCATTTATAATGCTTTTTCTTCTCCCAGTGAACTAAGCACTGTATTATTTGATTTATTCCTTATAACAACTATACGAGATGGATACTATAATTATTATTTCTATTTTAGAGAATAAATGGATGACTAAGAGAAGGTAGTAACTTGCCCAAGGTTGCCAAGCTAGTAAGTGGTGGATGAGATATTCTACTAGGGAAGTCTAACCCCAGAGTTAAAGCTCTCAGCCATCATGTGAACCAGCTGAGCCTGTGAAGGGGGAGAATCAAATGCAACAGGAGGTCAAAGTGCTGGGAAAATCATAAAGCCTCCCTGAAATAACTATCTGCAAAGCCTAAAGTTTGTTGCAATCTCAGAAACCTGAACTTGTGCAGAAGTTTATTCTTTTCTTCTTTGTTCATTCATCAGTTTCAAAATTCTGTACAAGCATATTTGAGAAGTGAGAAAAAAATTTTTATGGAAGCCAGTCCATTGGAGGATATTTATCTGGCTACCTCACAGGTCTTAAAAGACATAGATACAAAGACAGTAGAGATTGACAAGCAAACAAACTCAAGGCTTTAGTAAAACAAACAAACAAATCTATTGATATAATCTACAAAAAAGAAAAAGCTTAATGAGAATTACATGTCCTACTTAGGGAAAAAACAAAACAAAACGAAACAAAACAAAAACAACACTCCAGAACTGAATCTCATATAATCATTAATTTTTAAAAAAAAATTTTTCAAATAAAAATTTTCAAAAAAAAATTTTTCAAATATCTTTTTCAAATAACATAAAATTCAGCTATATGTAAAAGGTACAGCTAAAAGGAAAGTCATAAAATAAAGTATCTTATCACCATTCACAATGAGATACTATTTACCAAAAAAATGTTAGAGATGAAATTTTCAAAATGCTACCCCTATAAATGATATCAACCACACTAAACAGATTTAATATATCACAAGCATGTGAAATATCTAAGGATAGAACCAAAATGTAAATCAAAACACTGAGCAGGGTAGATAAAATGGTCTAACAGACATTTCATCTCCTAGTAATCTAGAGCAGACATCAACTCCTCTTAAATAACATGTAAGCAGGAGACTTATTTTGAAGAATTAAAATTCCTTTTAACTATGTCAAAGATACAAAAAGAAATGGTTACAATAACAATGTAGGATTTTTACAATCAATAAAAGTATTGGTCAGTGAAAGGAATCTCCTTTACTTATTCTTTGCACTGTAGCTCCCCCAACCCCCTGGCCCCCAACCCCATACCAGGGCACACTGACATCTCATTGTTTTCTAAATTAAATTCCTGCCTTAATAATGCAGCTCTAATTTGAAATGGATCCCAAGAAAAGCTATTCCATAGGCCACAAAAGACATAATTAGAAAATGTTTCCTGATACTTAGTCAATTAGTCATGGAACTAGAATAAGCATATAAAGGTGTAACCTGAAATGCCTTTTGTTTAAATTATCAATTTCTCATTCTACTCTATCATTTCATGGATTTGTTTCCTTCTTGTAAAACTTATAGCTATAAACTTATAGCTAGCTAATTTACTTTCCTACACCTTACTTGCCTAGGCAAAATCATTCTTCTATCTCTATTTTCTCAAAGTTTGGGCCACATTTCCAGTACCTCAATACATGAAAATAAACAGCACTTGGGGTATATTCTCAGCGTTAAGACTAAAGGACAACTGCCTTCAGCTGAGTTCACACCACAGGCTGCAGCTACGAGCAAAAAAGAATTCTCAAACACACAAGGGCAACAAAACAGCCGGATTCAAGCCTCTCCTGCAGGGCCTGTGTTCTGAGGTGGAAAGCATGGAGAGAAATAAGCAGTAAGACTCTCATTTTATTCCCCTAAAACAGAAGGAAGACTCTAATACTTTTTGCGTGTGTAATGACTGTTTATAGCTTTTTATTGAAGTATAATCATACAGAAAAAAGCATCTCTTAGAGCTTTTTTGTAACTTGCTAATCTGTACCATTATTCTAAGTCCAAAATGTACTTTGTGAATGCTCAGTAAGTGCCTAACCTGGATAAACACTGTGAGACTATAAAGTTTAAGAGAATATAATATAGTCTTTGTCCTCAAGATGCTTAACATTTACCAGGAGAGAGGTAGGAATTCAGGGGGAGAGATTAGAAGAAAACTAGGGAAGTTCAAACTGGACAATACTATTTTTTGAGCCAAAAGGAACAATAAAGGATTTATCAGAGGATGTAGTATTTTGGCCTAGGTCTTTTTCTTCCAAACACAATTTTTTAAATTATAATTCACATACCATGAAAATTCCCCCCTTTAAAGTGGTTTACAGTATATTCACAAAGTTGTGCAACCATCACCATCACCTAATTCCGGATCATTTTCATCACTCCAAAAAGAAACCCCATACCCATTAGCAGCCACTACTCTCCATTCCTTCCTCCCTCCCCTTTAGCCCCTCATAGCCATTACCGTATTTTCTCTATTTCTAGATTTGCCTATATGACTAGAATCATTCAATATGTAGCCTTTCATGTGTGGTTTCTCTCACTTAGCATATTGTATTCAAGATTCCATGTTTCGGGGAGCAGATGTAGCTCAAGTGATTGAGCTTCTGCTTCCCATGTATGAGGTCCTGGGCTCATTCCCCGGTACCTCCTGAAAACAAAAAAAACTCCATGTTTTAGCATGTATCAGTACTTCATTCCTTTGGCTGAGCAATGTTCATTGTATAAATATACCACATTTTATTTACCCGTTCATTCACTGATGGACATTTGGGTTGTTACGAATAATGCTGCTATGAGAACATTCGTGTACAAGTTTTTGTGTGGCCATGTTTTCATTTCTTACAATATTAACTAGGAGTGAATTGCTGGGTCATATGGTTAACATTATTTTTAACTTTGCAGAATTGCCAAATGTATACCACAGTGGCTACACCATTTTACATTCCCACCAGCAGTATGTATAAGGGTTTAAATGTCTGCACATCCTCACCAACACTTTTTATTGTCTTTTTGATTATAGCCATTCAAGTGGGTATGAATTGGTTTCTTGCTGTGGTTTGATTTGCATTTCCTTAATGAGTAATGATGTTGGGCATCTTTTCATGTGCTTATTTGGCCATTTGTATATCTTCTTTGGAGAACCTGTTATTCAAATTATTTACCCATTTTTAAAATGGGCTGTTTGACTTTTAACTATTTCATTGTAAGAGTTCTTTACATACACTGGGTACTAGTGCCTTATTAGATTTATGATTTGCAAACATTTCCTTCCATTCTGTGGGTTGTCTTTTCACTTTCTTGACTCTAATATACTTTTTTAATTTTAATTTTTCTTTTTTGTCTGTAATATACTTTTAAATCCTTTGGTAGACCAAGTAGGAGCCAACTGAAGAAATCAGCTCTTTTTTAATGTATGCATCTCCTGCTAGATTCTAAGCTCCTTGAGGCAAGAATTCTTATCATGGTATATATAACAGGTGTTCAATACATTCATGTATCTAAACTGAAATATGTCATGATTGAAGGTTTAAAACATTATCGGGAAGCGGCTGTGGCTCAATCAGTGGGGCTCCCGTTTGCCATATGGGAGGCCCCGGGTTCGGTTCCCCGGGCCTCCTGGTGAGGGCGGGCCCGCCCGCACGGCGTGGTTGGCTGACCCAGGGAGCACAAGCAGCAGGGGGGGGATAAATGAATAAATAAATAAAATCTTAAAAAAAAAATTAAAAAATAAAAAAAATAAAACATTATCAATGTCTTAATGAAAAAGATTCATGTCCCCCTCAGCTCCATAAGCCAATACATGAGACATGAGATAGGTTGGATGATTACTCAAATATGCAGGGGGGGTGTAGTAATTAGGAACACACCTCCAACTGCTTATGTTAAAGACTCTTTTCCAATCTCTAGCTTACTGTAACAGTAAGAAGCACAGTCAAAAGTCAAGTCAGAACCGATACGTGCTCCGCAGAGAACTCAGTCTTGCTCGACATCTGATTTTTAGTACCTTCCCCACAGTGATCAACTTGGCTAGATTATGGGTATCCAATTATTTGATCAAGCAAGCACTGTCCTGTTACTGTGAGGATATTCTGAGAATTTAAATCAACAGTAAGTTGATTGTATCTTGACTGATTCCATCTACAATCAACTAAGGAGACTGCCTTCAACAATGGGCAAAGTCTCATCCAATCAGTTGAAGGCCTTAAAAGAAGTGGTGATTTCAGCAGCCAAAGGGAGAATTTCTATTTTTACTTCAGCCAGCCAGCTTCTCCTGGGGAATGCATCAAAACCTTTCATCGGAGTTCCCAGCTTGAGGTCTGCCTTATGGAGTTCGGACTTGCCCATCCCCACAGATACGTGAGCCAGTTCCTAGAATAATAAAATTTTTTTTTTTTTTAAAGATTTTATTTATTTATTCATTTATCCCCGCCCCCCCTTGCTGCTTGTGCTCTCTGGGTCAGCTAACCACGCCGTGCGGGCGGGCTTGCCTTCACCAGGAGGCCCCGGGAACCGAACCCAGGGCCTCCCATATGGCAAACGGGAGCCCCACTGATTGAGCCACAGCCGCCTCCCGAATAATAATATTTAAATATATATATACCAGTTCTGTTTCCCTGGAGAACCCTGACTAACACAAATATATAACTACTTTCTGTTCTTCTAGAAATGAAAGTAGGGGATATACTAGGTCAATTTGAAGGAATAACAACAAAATTTTCATTATGTGCAACTATTATCCCCATTTTCTTTAAACTAGACAAAACACATTTATATAGGAATAAACAAAGAGTTGTTTTTCAACCATGTGTCCCTACCTAGCTACTGACTTTTCTTCCACATTCTTTACTTTTATTTTTCAATTTTCTTTTCTTTTTTTTTTTTTTTGTTTCCTTGCATATTCTCTTACCCCTCCCTCTCCTTACTATTCATTTCTCATCCAGTCCCATGTGAATCCCATGGCTTTACCAACCATCACCTTTAATGAGCGCTCAAATCTTCCATCTCGAGCTCTGCTCTGGTCTAATGACACCTGGCCATCACAGGCATCACAATTCATCTTTCCCAGCTCTTGAAAACCAGTTCCTACATTATCAAAGAATATCACCAGGCCCCAGGTCACTTAAGCCTGGGACACATCCCAAATTCCCCATCTACTTGGTCACCAAGTCCTTTCTGTGACAAGTCATTAACATCTCTTGAATCTGAGGAGTCAGGCTCCTGGCCAAAAACCTATGAGTGATCTTTCAGGCCTGACCACAGGCAGTTACAAAGGCTTTACCTGGCAGGTCTCACAAGGGAGACCAGCCTTGGTACACAGCCAGTACACTGCAGTCTCTGAAGAGAGTTGCAGTCAAGGACTCAGGCACCCTGGTCAGCCTCGCTCTGGCTTAGCTGCATTCCTAGCACAGGAGCCTCCATTCAGAGGCCTCTTAGGTGCCTGTACTGAGACCTCCTTAAGGAAGAGGAACGTAATGCTTTTCTCCACTCTGACACACAGCAAGATGCTGTGAGTCAAACATGAGTATGTCACCATGTGTATAAAAATAGGGAAAAAGAAGTGCATACCGGTAATTTGCTGTATATGCATAAACTAACTTTGGAAGAATATTCAAAACACTGTAAACAATGGCAGCTTCCAGGGAAAGAAAAACTGTGAGGAACAAGTAGGGTTGAGACTTTTCACTGAATACCCACTCTTCTATACCTTTTGAACCATGTGATTTAAAATATAAACAGTCCTCAAAAAGTTAAATATAGAATTACCATAAGACTGGTAATTCCACACTTAGACATATACCCTGAAGAATCAAAAGCAGGCACTCAAACAGACACCTGTATACCAATGTTCATAGCACATTAGTCACAAAAGCCAAAAGGCAAAAGCAACCCAAGTGTCCGTCAACTGATGAGTAGATAACCAAAATGTGCTATATATCTACAATGGAACATGATTCAGCAATAAAAAGGAATGAAGTTCTGATAAATGCCACAAAGTGAATAAACACTGAAAACATGTCAAACAAAAGGAAGACACAAAAGGACAAATATTGTATGATTCCATATATACGAAATGTCTAGAATAAGCAAATTCAGAGAGAGTAGAGGTTACCAGGAATTGGGGGAAAGAGGAAAATGGGAAGCTACTCCTTAAAGAGTAAAATGTTTCTGTTTTAGGTGATTAATAAAGTTTTAGTAATGGAAGGTAGTGATGGTTGCATAAATAATTAAAAGTGAAGTATTCACTTAAGAATGGTTAAAATGGAAAATTTTACGTTATATATATATATATATATATGTTACCACTATCAAAAAACAAAACAAAACAATAAATGGCTGGAAAGATGGATGGGTGGATGGGTGAATGGACAAAAGAAAATCAAAGGGCCAGGATGATTCCTACGGCTCAGCTTCCTCTGCTGTTACATATGCAGGTCTCTTTCCAAGGCTGTCAGATCTTTATGCACAAGTCGGCAAGCTGCTCAGACTGCCAAGCTTGTCTAAGGATTTATGAATAAAGAACAGGTAAGGAGCTTAGGGCTCTTTAAAAAAAAAGGCCAGAGAAGGAGGGCTTTACTCTGTGGTGCCAATAGTCACAGAGAAAGTCCCAGCTCTCCTCAGGCTGGTCTTTTTTTTTTTTTTTTTTTTCCCCCATTTTTCTTCTATGTCTTGGTTTTTATTATCAAACACTTCAAACATACACAGAAATACAGAAGTATGCACATACAAGTATAATGAATCTCCATCACCCAGATTCATTTTGCCTGTATTGTTTCACTCCTGATATGCCATTTCTGACCATTCTACCACCAATGGAAATCTTTAATTTGAATTGTTTCCAATTTTTGTTATTATGAATAAAGCTACTATGACCATTTTTATACATGGTTTATGATGGGCACAGCATTTATTTAAGTAAAGTATGTAACTAAGAGTGGAATTGCTGGGTCATAGGGTATATGTATATTTAGCTTTAGTTTTCCCAAAGTGATTGTATGAGTCATACTCCCAGCAGCAATTTGAGAGTTCCAGTCATCCCACATCCACACCAACAGATGGTATTGTCGGTTCTGGTTCTTTTAAGTCAGCCATTTTGGAGGGGTGTTGTGATTCAATGTGGTTCCAACAAATAAAATTGGGAATATTTTCATGTGCTTATTGGCCATGTGGATATCTGTCTTTCTCTTACTGATATGACCCAGAACCATTTATTGAAAAGGATTATCCTTTCTCCAATAAATGTAGTGGTGCCTTTCTCCTAAATCAGGGGACCATAAATGGGTAACCATCAATTCTTGATTTCTTTTCCCACTACCTCCTTCCTCAAACCAGGTGTGTCTACCCAGTGATTAAAATAAGAATAGGGAAACGGATGTGGCTCAAGAGGTTCGGCATCCGTCTACCATATGGAGAGACTGGGGTTCGATCCCCGGTACCTCCCGGTAAAAAAAAAATAAAATAAAATAAAATAAAATAAAATAAAATAAAATAAAATAAAATAAAATAAAATAAAATAAAATAAAATAAAATAAAATAAGAATAAGTCTGACTAAAAAGATAAATCTGCTATAAAATGGGTATCATTCAATTCTCCCCAAAGTTAATCAGAAATTAATTTGGATGACCTGTTCAATATTATTCATAGCACTGATCCTTCCTTGTTACAGTTCTTTGCCAAACGATTAAAATTTTCATTAAAAAAAATTTTATCGAAGCATATCATCCATGCATGAACATATATAAATAAGTGTATAGAACAAGTTGTGAACTTACAAAACATGCATAACATCATACAGTGCTCCCATATATCACCCAACAACCAATACCTTGCATTGTTGTGAAACGTTACAAATCACGGAAGAGCACTGTCAAAGTTTTACTACTATCTTTTTTTTTTTTTTTTTTTTTTAACCGGGAGGTACCAGGGATCGAACCCTGGTCTCTCCATATGGTAGACAGACGCCGAACCTCTTGAGCCACATCCGTTTCCCTACTACTATCTTTTATTTACAAATAACATTCCAATAAGGAACTACTTTATTCACTACTTCTACTCAAAATAAGTTATGAGTGTATGATTCAATCTGCCACACATGCATTTTTTCAATCATTATTCTTTGATATAATTCAGTAGATTGAACTAATTTTTTCTTTAGTTTTTCTGAAATCATTTTAGACTTATCAGAGTTCACATATAGCCTTTATCCTGCTTCCCTAATGTTAACAATTAACCCAACCACAGCATAATTATCAAAAGCAGGCAGTTAACATTGGTGCATTGCTATTTTTTAAGCTAAAGTCCTTATTTGAATTTCACAGGTTCTCCCCTTAGGTGTCCTTTTTCTGTTCCAGAATCCAGTCCAGGATCCCACATTGCATTTAGTTTTTTTCTCCTTTGTCTCCTCCAATCTATGACAGTTCCTAATTCTCTCCTATTATAGCCTTCATTTTTTTTAATAATGTAAGGGAAAAAAACATATATTTAATTTACAAATTACAAACATGTACTATTACTAATATATTTTGTATTTTATAAAATATATACAAAGATAGAAATGTTCACTAAAAAAAAAAAAAAGATAAAAATGTTAAAGGGCTAGATTTGAAAATAAGAAATTCTAATATTTAATTTCTTCAACCCAGAGTATTCCCCCATATGCCCCATTTCATTCTAAATAATAGGAATATAGCTTTCTTCTACAGATCTTTTCAAGAAAAGATCACATGGAAAAACTATTACTCATTTCCAAAGTGAGACACATCCCTGATTTGTCCTTCTAAATAAAATCTTCAGATGGCTGCCACCATTCCAAAAAGATATGGACTTAAAACTGCTATTGTAAGTTCCACAATTTTTCAAGCACAATTTAAAGCAATTGGTTGTACCATCTTAAGGACTGACTACTTAATTCTATCTGTAAGTTAGATATGGAAAGGCTTGTCATACACAATGACCTCTGAACTACAAATGTGTTAAAGAGAAAAAAAACATGAGAATATAAAAGAAGTTAAAAAAGAAGATTCACTTCTCTGTGCCTTTTGAACCATGAGATTTAACTGATAGATGGCTAGTCCTAAAAGTAATTAAAAATTTCAATTCTTTCAAATATATAAAGTATGAGAGAAACCTCAAATACACTGGAATTAATATCCAGGGCATTACAAAACCATTACGATTTTAAAGGCTTGAATACCAGCAAGCCTTCTTTGAAGGCAGCTAAATTAAGCTGATATTGTCAGATAGTCCTCACCCAGCTTTATCACTGGCAATTAGAACAAGACATGCAGTGTTACTATTCCATTCAGAAGGAACCACAGCTGTATATCATTTAAAATTTCTTGAATCTTGCTACTGGAAACCATGAAAGAACATTCATTTAAAAATGCCAATCAAATATTGTATTTGTAGCTTATATAGTTTTTAAACTCAGGAGAAGAAAAGCAGAGAGATTAATTTAATATTACTGGAACTCGTTATCCTTTCTGGAAGAATTCATAAGAGGAAAAGGGTTATTGAAAATAGAATGAGAAATGTCTCAGTCTGGCAAGGTCCCAAAGCTGAGGACAGTATAATGCCCCTGACTTCTTAATACACATTGTGTAACAATGGTAGAGGAAGACAATGGAGAGCAAATGTCTCCTTGTTTTCAGGTGCTTCACAAGCAGCCACTCTCAAGAGTCTTCTTCCTGACCTCTTACCATTGGGGCTTCTTCAGGTTCAGTCCTGGGCCCTCTTCCCTTTTCTATTTACTCTCTCCCTGACATAAATACCATTTTTAGACTATGTCCTCAAATTCATATCGCAGTCCAGACCTCTTCTCTGGGCTACAGACTCACATACCTGACTACCTTTTTCATGGCTCCACTTAAAGATAGTGCACATTTTTCAACAATAAGATATCCCAATAATAACAGCTAGCACAACAACTGAATTGACTGAGCACATATCCCATTCTAAGGACTTTTCATTTAATCCTCACAATAACTCTATGAGGTATATGCTATGACATCCCTATCTTCCAGAGGGGGAAACAAAGGCACACAAAGGTGAGTAACTAGCTCAGTGCCAGCACGGTTAACACACAGGCAGGATCAGGATTCAAACTGGGGTGTTCTGGCTTCAGAGTCTACACTTCTAACAACTGCTAAACTAACTCACTTAAATCAAAGTCTTGATTTTCTCCCTGAGGTGTGTTCACCCTTCCTGACCCCCGTCTTCCTCACCTCAATAAAGATACAGGTCAGGTACTCAAGCTGAAAACAGGAGTCATCTTTGATTCCTCCCTTTCCCTTACCCGCCAGCAATTCTGTCAATCCTATCTCCCAAACCCCTTCCTCCTCCTCCAGTGTAGCCCACTATACTCTTTAACCTGGAATGAAGAGAAATGTCCCAAAAACCAGTCTCCCAGCCTCCACGCTCACATAAACCAGTACCCCAAGTGCATCCTCCACTCAACAATAAGATGTTCTTAAAACCTCTTAAATGATGATGCATCTGCTTAAAACCACTGAATGGCTTCTGCTCATCCTGAGAATAAAATCCACAATCTTCACTGTCTTTCAAATGCTCCTGGACCGTTGTCTTCTAAAATGTTGACCCACTCTCTCCTCCCTCCCTCACTTTGCTGCAGTTACAATTTTTTTTTCTGTCTTTACATACTCATTTAAAGGTCTCAAAGTCAATGAGAAATAAATCTGCCAGATGTTTTGTTTGAGATTATACACAGAGCTTCCCCTTTCAGTTAGCATGGACACAATGTGGCTTTAATTATAAAATGATCAGGTTTCAGTGACCTTAGGGCTGACAGCCTACCCTCCTCCTGCTTACCCCACACCCACCACACTTTCTAGAAAGGAGAATGATCAACTCTTGGAGGAAAGGTAACTATTGAACATAATAGAATACATAACGAGACACACACCATCTTTTTAACCTACCTCCCTGCCATTTCCCCACCCACCCTCCCTAAAAAAGTCCAAAAAGTTCAAGACAAAGAAATACTTTAGGGGCACGGGGGGGGTAGAATGTGGTTCAAGTGGTTGGGTGTCCATCTGCCACATGGAGGGACCCTGGTTCAATCCCCGGGACCTCCCAGTAAAATGAAAATAGAAGGTGTGCAGGCGAGCTGCCAGGCCCTGCTGAGCCACACAGCAAGATGATGACGTAGCAAGAGAGAGACACAGGGGAGAGCCCAAGACAAGACGTGCCAAAACCCAGGAACTAAGGTGGCGCAGGTGGCAGAGTGTCTCTCTCCCACATCGGAGGTCCCTAGGATCGAATCCCAGTGAACACTGAAGGAGAAGGATGAGAAGAGAAGGCAGGACACAGAGGATCGTCCAACAAATGGACACAGACAGCAAGGGGGGGAGCAGATAAATAAATAAAGTAAAATAAACAAATCTTTGGGGGGGGGCAGTTTGGGGAGTAGATGTGGCTCAAGAGGTTGAATGACTACTTCCCACATGGGAGGTCACAGTTCATTCCCTGGTGCCTCCTAAAAACAAAAACAAAAACAAAAACAAAAAAAAACCAACTCAGGGGAGCCAATATGGCTCAGTAGTTGAAAGCTGGCTTCTCACATACAAGGTCCCAGGTTCAATCCCCAGCCCCGGTTCCAAAAAAAAAGAAGAAAGAAAGGAAAGAAAAAAAGTGGGCAGGTTAACATAAGATAACAGAAAACAGGAGATCTCATTTATACTTTTGCACTTAGAACAGAGGCAGAACATGGGCAGCACATAAATATTTGTTGATTTGATTTGTAACGATGAAAAGAAAGTTAAGTATCAGCTCAAATGGGTCCATGAATCAATAGCTGTAATTTAATAGGACAAACTGGAGCCTGATTCCCAGCTCTTGAAAACACCAAAATATCTACAATTGTTATCTGGTGTACTTACTGGCATCATCCATGAACTCAAAGTCACCTCCCAGTTCTGAACTTGAAAAGTGATACTGATCTGGATCAGCCAGGGCACTCAATAAAATCAACAGCACCACAGCATTGATCATCTGCAATAAGGAAAAAAAATGTTATCAGACGGTCCTTATAATAGAAAATTAAACTGACCACATGGAGTTTAACGTCAACAGTAACTTAGCTATGTTTCATTCCTGTCAAAAATGAAGATCAAGGGAAGCGGATGTGGCTCAATTGATGGGGCTCCCGTTTACCATGTGGGAGGCCCCGGGTTCGATTCCCGGGGCCTCCTGGTGAAGGCAAGCCAGCCCATGCGGCGTGGTGAGCTGACGTGGCAAGATGATGCAACAAAGGGAGACAAGTAGAAAAGCACACAGCAAATGGACACAGCGAGCACAAGCAGCAAGGGGGAATAAATAAATAAATAAATAAAATCTTAAATAAAAAAAAAAAAAAATGAAGCTCAAAATCAATAATCTTCACACATAGAGAAAGCCTTTTACTAACATTAATAAAGGCATTTCCTACCATAAAAATTGTGTTTGTGGAAATACCTATTTACAGAAGAGGTTCAAATGGGAAGTCAGGTTGTTTTATAAAACCATCCACTTATTTCATATTAAAATGAAATAAGATTTCATTTTAAAATGGCATTCTTCAGTGGCTGTTTTAGGGTTGGGGAATTTTCAACCATCTTTCTCTTTCACTATTTTCCAAATTGTCTAATATGGTCCGATTGCTTTTTGAAAAAAATTAATGAGAATAGCAATTTCCCAGAGTACCCACATTTATTACTGATTTAATAGATAATACAAACATGTGGTTAAAATTCTTCAAAAAGGTACAGAAGGGTATTTTGTGAAACTCAGTCTCCCTCTTATTCCTATCTACTAGTCACCCTCCCCACAGAGGTTATTACAACTACCAATTTCTTGTTTCTCTTCAAAAGACCCAAGAAACTTTTAAATAGAATGTTATTAACAAAACTCTATTTGAAGAAAACCTTTCAGAACACATCTAAGGCTTAAAGGAAGGTACAAGCTAGGCCCACGAACGGTGCCATGATGTTTGGCGCAGATGTCTGATAAACTGCTGTTTTCCTGGCATTTCATTTTCTTTACACTCTTTATCTTTGAAAAGGCAGGTGAAAGATTATGTACTGAAATCAGAGATGAAATAACATAGGAATGTGCTTTGGAAAAAAGAACCATACAAAGGCAATGTAACACTGTCCGTTTTTTGTTATTTAAATGAGGGAGCTTTTAAGGTTCAAAAGGAAACACTGTTTTTTAAACGTGGAATTCCTTGGTGACTTTCTCACAAGCTAGTATGAGTGAAAGCTTTAATGGAGGGGGTGTCACAGGGGAAGAGAAGAGATGAAAAAAAGTGAGATAGTGCAGGTAAGTCTGGTTGAGGAAATAAGGGCCAGATAAGGAGTCTGGATTTTATTAAAAGTGTAACAAGAAGCCAATAGAGAATATTAAGGAGGGGGAAGAGTGTGAAGTGCTCAGGGTTCAAGGAGTAAGACAGCTTGCATGGTGACTAGCAGATAACAGGCACTCAAATTAGTCCCCTTACCTCCTTAGTAAGAATCAGAAAAGCTCTTGGCTTGCAGCAGAAAACTGCCTGTTTTCCAGATCTTCTAAGCCAGTGTTATGCATCTGCTTTCCTCTCCCTTCAGTTTCAAAGGACTTATTATCCCCTTGCCTGGTTCATTCATTGTAACACTTAATACTTACATAATATATAATAATTTAATAATTGCCTACAACATATCAGGTACTTTGCTAAATGCTTCGAAGAACTTCCCAGGACTCAAAATATGAGAAAAACTAAGTCATGCAACCCAATAACACAAAGCATAATGCAATAAGAACGTCAAGAATGAAAGAATTACAGGAGCTCAGAGGAGAGAGAGATTTCTGAAGCCTGGGCTGAGGTGGGGTGACACAGAGGTGCAATCTGTAGTTGGTAGCCCTGGGGCTGGGGCTGGAAAATGAGAAGGATCTGGAACCTGAGAGGTATGGAAAAGGACAATTCCCACCAGGAGCAAGCCACTGAGGCAGGGGGCCTCTACTGAAAAGAGCAAGCAGTCCAGCTTGGGTGAACACAGGGTATATGAAGGGAAGGGATAGGGAATGAAACCCGAAATCCAGGCTAGGGCCAGGTGGGAGAGCCCTGGGAGCCAAGAAAGGAATCTGGGCTTTATTCTAATAGTTAACAAAGAGGAGGAAAAATGATGTGATCAGAGCTATGTCGTTAGGAAAATCAAAGTGGTAGAAGTGGGGAGGCTAAATTGGAAACCAATCTGGAGACTAATGCCAGAGTCTGGTTCGGAGGTAATCAGGGGTTTATCACTTCATCTCTAATTCTCATGATAACCCAGTAAGATAGGTTTCATTTCCTACATCTTACAGGTGAGTTTGAGAGTTAACCATAGGTTCTAAGTGTGGGAGAGCCAGGGTTTGAGCCCCAAGGCCTTTCCACATGGAAACAATTATTAGACATAATAACTGCCCAGCTACACGGAGAGGGGAGCAAACATGATTCTGAGATTTCAAGTCTGGGTGACAGGATGTACTATGACATTGTGAGGAATAAGGACGACAGTTTGAGGGACTATGACAAGCTTGGTTTTAGATACCCTGTTTGAAAATACTTGGAGGATGTCTAAATATATTTTCTTTAAGCTTGTCCATCTGGCCTCTAAGCCTCCTCTTGGTACCCATGCCCGTGCTGTGTTTTTCTGTTTGTCTCCCCAGGCTCTGAAAGCCTCTGTCTTCTTATATGCATTCCTGCTCTCTCCTGCTCAGTCTATGAGCTTTAATAAACATTGTTCCTGATGAGACATCCCTCTGGCTCTTCACTCTGTGTGCAAAAGCCAGACTCAGTCCTGGAGCTAAGTCCCTTTCCTGGTGCCCATGTTCTTTGTTATAATCCAGATAAAGGTCATGGAGACACAGATTAAATCAAGATGTGGTGAAAAGGTTAGTATACATCACAAAAGCCTCTCCAATACTCATAATGGGAGATCTGTCACACATCCACTGCATTATTATGTACAATCTCAATTGCTGGATGGGAATATGGTACATTGTGAATGATGTGGCTACAGAAGAGTGATCCATGAGGACCTAGGACTATAAAAGAGTGGTGTTAGGATTCGCACTGGTAGCTACGAAACACGGTCAGATGGAAAAACCAAATATAAGTCAAGGCCCCAAGAACACTGAGTAAGAACAAACTCCCAAAAGAGAGAAAACAGAAATTACTGCATCATCAATTCTGACCAAGAATGAAATATGACCACAATTGAGAACCAAGAAGATAATAAGCCTTGCCAGGAGCAAATTATGTAATGACCACAGTTAAACTAAATGTGAAAGAAAGAGAGGAAATATTTATGTTCTCATTCAGTTAATGCTTATTTATATTTAGGCTTTGTCTGTTTTGGTATGTTGTGTACATACTGTTCCTGTAGGGTCACATATTTTCCTTGACAATGTTATTGACAATGACTACTTCCATATGTAAATAAGGTCAAGTTCAGTCCAATTACTTAAGTGGTGCTAGAATATTCTCCATTGATCCAAAGTGCTCTTAGCCCTTAAATATCAGATCCCGGCCTGCAGCCTGAATCTAAATAACTGAAAATTAAATTCTCAGCTCTCCTTCTTAAAAGGTCCTAATAAAAGAACCTTAAGAACATGCAAACCCATTAAAACAATAATTAAACAATAATCAGAATCTGCATAATAAGTTAGATACAAAAATGATCACTGTCGGTCAAAACAGCAAGGTACTGGCATGAACACAGACACATCGATCAGTGGAATAGAATTGAGAATCCAGAAATAAACCCTCACCTATACAGTCAACTGGTTTTTGACAAACCTACCAAGCCCACACTAATGGGAAAAAACAGTGTCTTATACAAATGGTGTTGGGAGAACTGGATATCTATAAACAAAAGAATGAAAGAGGACCCCTATCTCACCCCCTATACAAGAATCAACTCAAAATGGATCAAAGATCTAAATATAAAAGCCAGGACCATAAGACTATGTGGCAGTTTGATGTAATTATGAATTCCAAAAATACAATTGAATCATGCTTGTAAACTGATCTGTTAATCTGGGCATGATTAGGTTAGGATTAGGACGTTGAGCCCCATCCCTTGGTGGGTGGGGAACTGAATATAAAAGGCAAGGCAAAGGACAGCTGAAGCAGTCTTTTGAAAAGCAGTTTTGATGTTAGAAAGAAGGCCCCAGGAGAAGAGACGCAAGCTGTTCGCCTGATCGTCTACAGCTGACCTTGTGGAGGAAACAGGAGCTAAGCCCGGAGAGAGGAGAGAAACGCAGTCCCGGGAAGAGAGGAACCCCAGAAGCCTGAGCCCTGGCAAACAACAGCAGCTGTCTTGTTCTAACACGTGGCAATGGACTGTGGTGAGAGAAGAAACTTAACATTTTATGGCCTGGTATCTATAAACTTCTACCCCAAATAAATACCCTTTATAAAAACCAACCCATTTTTGGTATTTCACATTAGCACCCCTTTGGCTGACTAATACAGACTACTAGAAGAAAATGTAGGGAAACATCTTCAAGACCTTGTAGTAGGTGGTGGTCTTGGACCTTACACCCAAAGCACCCAAAGCACGTGCAACAAAAGAAAAAGTAGATAAATGGGACCCCTCATCAAAATTCTACACTTTTGCACCACACAGGACTTTGTCAGAAGGGTGAAAAGGCAGCCAACTCAATGGGAAAAAATATTTGGAAATCACATATCTGATAAGGGTTTAATATCCAGGATATATAAAGAGATGTTACAGCTCAACAATAAAAAGACAAATGACCCAATTAAAAAATGGGCAAAAGACTTGAATATACATTTCTCCGAAGAAGAAATACAAATGGCAAAAAAACACATGAAGAAATGCTCAACATCACTCATGATTAGGGAAATGCAAATCAAAACTACAATGAGATATCATTTCACACCTCTCAGAATGGCCACTATTAAAAAGACAGAGAGCTACAAGTGTTGGAGAGGATGTGGAGAGATAGGAACACTTCTTTACTGTTGGTGGGAATGCAGAATGGTACAGCCACTATGGAGGACTGTTTGGCAGTTCCTAAAGAAGTTGAATATAGACTTGCCACGTGACCCTGCAATACCACTACTGGGTATATACCTAGAAGAACTGAGAGCAGTGACACGAACAGACATCTGCACACCGATGTTCACAGCAACATTATTCACCATTGCCAAAAGCTGGAAACAACCCAGGTGTCCATTAACAGACGAATGGATAAACTGTGGTCTAGTCACATGATGGAATATTATGCAGCTGTAAGAAGTGAAGTCATAAAGCTAATGGCAACATGGATGAACCTGGAGGACATTATGTTGAGTGAAGCAAGCCAGACACAAAAGGACAAATACTATATGAGTGCGTTACTATGAACCAAATATATTGTGTAATATATTGTTTGATTCAAAAAAAATTTTACATGTATCCATTACCTTTAATTGAGAAATGTATATATTTATTCATCTGTGTTTACTTTTTAGTTTTTAATTGTTTGTATTTTCAATTATTAAATGTACAAAATAAAGTTAAAAAAATTAATGACAAGAAAATGCTCAGAGTATAATGTTAAATAAAAACCAAGGTATAAAAATTTTACATAATTCCTATCTTATTTGTATTTGTAATAAGCTCATGTATAAATCACTGATTAAAAACAGTGGCTAGGGGTCGGATGTGGCTCAACTGGTTGGGCGTCCCTCTCCCATATGGAGGGACCCGGGTTCGATCCCTGGGACCTCCCGGTAAAAAAAAAAAAAAAAAAAAAAAACAGTGGCTATACACTGGGTGGTAGTTCGCAGGTGACTTGTATCTTTAATTATTATACTTTTTTTTTTTCTTTTTTCTTTCCAGACCAACATAAGCATAATTGTTTTCAGTCAGGAAAAACAGTTAAAGCATTTTAGGAGCTGGTGTGGCTGGTGTAGCTCAGTGGTTGAGTGCGCCTGCTTTACATACACGAGATTCCGGGTTCAAGCCCCAGTACCTCCTTTAAAAAAAAAAACAAAAAAACAGCTTTAATACATGTAACAGAATATTATTAAATCTGGTTCTCTAAAGAGAAACAATTAACATGGCAAGATGACCCATAACAAGCAAATTTGGCCAGGCATTCAGTTGAAAACTCGAAAATAGGTATGATATGGGGAAAATGTCACAGTAAAATAAAATAAATAAGGGATATGCTACTTACAATAATGACAGATTAGGTAACACAAACTAATCCTCCCACTGAGGTCCAAACAGAAAATCTGAACATAATACAAACAGTGTCTGCAAGAAAGCATTAGAGAGCTAACAAGGCAGTAAAAAATTACTGAGCCAAGATGGGGAATAAGGCAGAAATGCCTCTATGGGTATTTGCCATTTCCAGAAAAGATGGAGAGGTAAGAGCTGAGCAGCATTCTTTTTTTTTTTTTTTTTAATTTACCGGGAGGTACCGGGAATCGAACCCTGGTCTCTCCATATGGTAGACGGACGCCAAACCTCTTGAGCCACATCCGTTTCCCTGAGCAGCATTCTTGATAGCCTTGCTGTGCCAGGGCCAGTGGGGAGTTTGGGTGGGTGGAGATCAGAATTCCCGAGTACTCTGTCATAAGACCCTGAAGAGGCCGCACCATAGGAGAAAGAATAAGTGAGCCAGAGCAGACAAGCCTCTATAAGGCCATAGCCCAGATTAGTAACTTCTAAAGCCTGAAACTGGATCCCTAATTGCTCAGCTCCTAGACACCTGTAAGAAGCTATTAAATTCCTCTGTGGAGAATGGTAATATCATACCATGCCTCAAATTATCCCTTCAATTCATCAAATACAATGCCCAGAATAAAAGAAACAGAAGACAGGACTACAAGAACCAGGAGAAACAACAGACAACAGAAGCAGACAATAGGTACTCTAAATACTGCAGTTATCAGACCCTCTAAAGTGACTATGTTGGGGGACGGATGTGGCTCAAATGGTTGGGCGTCCGTCTGCCATATGGAGGAACCTGGGTTCGATCCCCGGGACCTCCCAGTAAAAAAATAAATAAATAAAAAATAAAGTGACTATGCTTACGATATTGAAGGAAATTGGGAGGGGGGGGGGCGGGGAATTCTGTCAGAGAACTGGAATCACAAAAAAAGAATACTACAGTAACCAAAACCAAGAACTCGGTAGATGTGTTTAACAATAGATTAGAAACAGGTGCAAGACATTTAATGAATGGTTAAGACAGGCAGAAATATTCAGACTAATGGCTCATACAGAACAAAAGAAACTAGAAGACAAATGGAGTTACTTCTTGAAAATGCTGGAGGGGGCAAACTGCCTACCTAAAATTCTTTATCAAGAAAAAAACAACCTTCAAGGAACAGGGTGAAAAAAGATACTTCAGACAAAAATGAGGCTCAGCAGTAAAGGTAACACTAAAAAGCATTCTTTGGGGAAACGGATGTGGCTCAAGAGGTTCGGCGTCCGTCTACCATATGGAGAGACCGGGGTTCGATCCCCGGTACCTCCCGGTAAAAAAATAAATAAATAAATAAAAATAAAAATAAAAAGCATTCTTTGGGCAAAGGGAAAATGATACCAGATGAAAGGATAAAGATGCATGAAGAAATGAAGAAAAACAAAAATGATAATTATGTGAATAGTAACATGTAAATATTAGAAATATATATAATATTGTGAATATTGGTAACAAAATAATAATGACTTACAGATGCAAAATATAAATGGAATCAAAGCACACAATAAATCAAAGCATCTAATCAGAGTTGAACTAATCCAAGGTCCATGCATTGTCCAGGGAGAGTAAAAGTAGAATTAACGTTATAATTCAAAAGAATAGACTTGGGTGGAGGATACCCAGAGATAATTGAGCTGTTTATATTTTGTGCACTTTTCTATATGTAGTGCAATATTCACAATTCAAATGGTTAATAAAATATAAATTTAATTTGATATGCTGTTTTCAGATATCAGGATAATTTTTTATTCCAATATTTGGAATTTTTTTCCTGTAAGCTTTTCATGATGAATGTATCTTTCACTTGGTTCTAATTTCAATGGACAAATCAAAATGAATGAAAGTTTGAACTTTTTACTTGAAATTTCTTTAACTAAAACTTAAAGATTCTGATGAAAATCTGTTTTTTAATGTAATTAAATAAGCCCTATGTGGTCCTGCTCTAACACTGAAATTTGCTATTCCAATTCAAACAATTGTGATAAATCTATTCTAGGGGGAGAAATTAAGTTTACTATAATTTAAATTTACAGTAAATTTCTATTTGCCTATGAAATTGATTAAATTGGTTCACTTACTATGTGCCCCACACTGCTTGAAACTACTGGTTAAATGAGGGTGAAAAAGGCATGACGACTGCCAAGGATCAGTCCAAGTGGGAGAAATACAAACAGCTAAGTAAAGTGCACAATAAACACTATAATGTCCATTAACTCTTTCATCCATTCAGTCATTCAAAAATTACCTATTAAGCACGAAACACATGCCAGGCTCGAAGCTAAGCATCACATAAATATCATGGCAAATCTCTCAAGGTAGCTTATCCAGTGGGCAAGATAATCATACAAACCGGATGTTTCATTCGAAGTGAAAAAAATTCTGTTACACTAGTGACTTGGAGATGGGGCATGGTAGTTGAAGGATTTCACAGAGAGATGACATTATTAACACCAGAAAGTAACAGACTTTTGGGAAAAAAATCTTTTTCTTTTTCTTTTTTTGAAAGCTTGAGGGACAAAAATTACACATCAGCAAAAATAAATTTTAGAGTCTCAGACTAAGTGACTAAGAACTGACTGTTAAGAGAAACCCAAGGAAACACAAACATAAAAATGAGCCATTTTGAGTGGTTCTTTGAAATGGATTGTAATTACAGCCAATGTTTTAAGTTGCTGAAGCTGTAAGTCTAAGAACAGTCTCTGGGCTACACACTGTGAGGGGAAAAGATTAAGCAGTAAAATGGAAGTTGCACCTTTTAATAGAGCTCCAATAACTATATAAATTTGAAAAATGGATTATAGAGATTTTCCCCAAAATCTGACCAAGTCCATCTGATTTAGTTGTGTAGCCCACAGCGCCAATCCTTTGGTATGTCTTCTTCACAGGCAATGAACTAACATCAAGAAACCACCACCATATACCACTTTATATTGTTAAACAGTTTTGCCTCCCCCTGTGAGGTGTTATACCATTCTATAGATAAGGAATCCCAGGCTTCAGGGGAAACCTACCAAGGTCACCTAGTTTTCAGCAGAGACTCAATCTCTGGTCCTCTGATTACAGATCCCATCAACCCAGGTATCTCCCAAAACGCCCCCTCAGAAGCTGGGCTGACTCTGATAACCAATCCCTGGCAGCAGTCTCAGAATTCTTTTCAATGGAGCGTTCCAGATAGCCACTCAATCTGATGGGTTGGTGTGCAAAATGAAATCAAATTTGCTACTCCTTTAGAAGCAATCTAGTTTCCTTGAATGGACCTGGTTGGGTTCTGATCTTCATCCTCAGGCTGAGACGCCATGACATACTCTCAGAATACAAGGCCCACATGACTAATGAAGGATGTCTGGATGGTGGACAGAAAAAAGGATGGTTCCCTAGCAGAGGCCAGAAAGAGGAAGGCTGTCCAGAGAGCCACCAGGAGACTTGGGAGTAAAGGGCAGGGATATCTGAATTTGAAGAAACTGGGTTCAGCCAAAGCCTCGGTTAGGAGATAAGGAGATCTGAGCTCGGTATAAGAAAATACCAAGTACTAGGGGGTCAGAAAGCTGGTATGTGGAAAGGAGGAGAGAAAATATAAAGTGCAAAATTTAACTAAAATTTTAGTGTAGGAAACAGTGATCGTGCTCTAACATGCTCTCTCCACTACATCTGTTAGTCGCTATTTGGAACCATCCCACTCTAACAACTTGGGTTATCATAAAATATGCTTTGAAAGACCAAAGTGACTGTGGCTACTCCCTGTTTAGGTTTTCTTCCTATAGCTGTTTACCAAAGACAGAAGAGGTATATATTCACAAAACAGAATCTCTTTACTGATGAAAGTGAAGAGATTGGAACAGAGTTAACCAATCAGAATATAAATTTTTCATTCCATTCAAGAACAGTGTTGTTATATTATGCTTTAGAGTTAAAATTTTCTAACAAAATGGTAATACATCTAACACATCCAAAAACAAATTTAGAAAATAAAGACAAAAACTTATGCTTGCTTCTAGAATTGAAAAAGTTTACAATTCCAGAACAAAAAGCTGCTAAAGTATAACTTGATTGCTAACTTTTAAAAAGTCTTGTCAAATTAAAATAAAATGCAATGATATAATACAATCTAGCTATCTCTTAGACAAAGAAATGTCGTGTAATCATAGTGCTGAACTGTTGAAAAATGCTTTCTCCTTTCCATACAGTCTTTTAAAACTACCATAAATATTCATCACTATGAATCTAGGTAATGGAACATTCTTTAAGATGTCAATATCTGATACTATTATTTTATTTAAAAGAAAACAGCATCAGATTATTTAAAAAATAGTTGGCCTCTTAAGATCATTGTTGTTAGCTATTCTTAAAGTTAACCAATGAAAAGATTGTCTAATAAATTATGTTACTAATGTGAATATTTATCTTTAAGACTCTATTCATGTTTACATACTTATTTTAGAATAAACATTAAAATTATCTGAGAGACTCCCATTTAATTACTAAACTGTTGGCAGAAAAAAAAAACAGGAGGAAATATTGTCAGATAAAACTAATAAAACAATCAAGAAGATACTTAATGGAATTTAATAATTTAATTTTTTTTTTAAATTTTCACAAAAGGACTGTTATTAATTCAAAGTTTGTTCCTTATAACTAACTACACTTTGACTCTTATCACCAAGCCTTCAGTTACTTGTTCTGTTCAGTATCTTTTGAAAGAATAAAATTAAATAAAAACAAATAATTAGTCAAAGTTTAACTACAAAGGTAAGTGTGACAGTTAGGCTAATGTGTCAACTTGGCCAGGTAATTGTGCCCAGTTGTTTGGTCAAGTAAGCACTGGGCTAATTGTTATACAAGGACATTTATGGGCCTTAGTCATCAGTGAGTTTACTGCATAGATGGCTGATTACATCTACATCAACCAGGGAGATTGCAATGAGTGATGCTTTATCCAATCAGTTGAATGCCTGAAAAGAGGAAGTGATTTCAGCAGAGAGAATTTCCCAGCTAGTCTCTGGACAGTCAATGTCTCCCCAAAACTCACCAAGGACCTTCACTGGAGTTTCATGGGAGCCCTGGTTTGTAGCCAGCCTGCAGAACCTAGACTTGTGCATCCTCATGGTCATGTGAGAGACTCTTATAAAATCTCATACTATTTACAGATATATCCTGTTGATTCCGTTTCCCTAGAGAACCCTAATACAGCAAGATTCTTAAAACCATTGCTACCAAAAGCATGGCCTGCAGAACAGGGACTTTGGCACCACCAGGGGCCTATTACTCATATTAGTAGTAGACCCTACTAATAATGTAGCCCACCCTAGACCTAATAAATCAGAAAATAAATGTCAATTAAACTGGGGGGGGGTGTCAATCAGACTGACAACTGACTTCTCAGCAGCAAAACAGAAGTCAAGAGACAGTGGAATGTAGTTTCAATGTGCTGAGAGACAATAATTGTCAACCAGAATTCTATATCCAAAAATATCCTTCAAGAATGAGGGCCAAATAAAGATATTTACAAAGAATAGCTCTTTTGAGATGGAAAGTCCTTATCCATTATAATTTTCTCATCCATAAGAGAGTTTCATTTTATGTCTTATCTAGATGAGTATACGTGTTTTCATACTGAAATTGTTATTCATACTACCTTCATTTTTGTCTTTTTAAAAATTTAAACAGTCATTAAAAATCCCATTAATGGAGCACAACTTGGGAAAAATGCACTAGGATTTGGAAACTATTTTTTATCAATAACCATAATTATTTTTATGATTTGTTTAAGCTGCTCTATTTAAGCTGCTTTGTAATACATGTTAAAATTATTGGGAAGCGGCTGTGGCTCAATCAGTGGGGCTCCCGTTTACCATATGGGAGGCCCCGGGTTCGGTTCCCGGGGCCTCCTGGTGAGGGCGGGCCTGCCCGCACGGCATGGTTGGCTGACCCAGCGAGCACAAGCAGCAAGGGGGGGATAAATGAATAAATAAATAAAATCTTTAAAAAAAAAAAAAAATTATTAACTCCAATTTGAAAAGGAAAACTAAAGTATAGGCATACCTCATTTTATTGTTTTGTTTTTTTGCTTTATTGTGCTTCACAGATTGCTTGTTTCTTTTTACAAATTGAAAGTCTGTGGCAACCCTGCATCCAACAATTTTACTGGTGTTTTTCCAAAAGTATGTGCTCACTTCTAATTAAGGTACGTACATTGTTTTTTAGACATAATGCTACTGCACACTTAATAGACTATGGTATAGGTAACCATAACTTTTATATGCACTGGGAAACCAAAAAATTCACGTGACTCACTTTACTGTGCTATTCACTATCTTACGGTACTCTAGAACCGGACCCTAGGTATGCCTGTGTTGAGAACAAACAAGCACTGGGGTGTAGATTGTATGTAAAGCTTCCTGTACAGTATAACTGGCTGCTCACTGGGCAACAGGGAGATGTTCCTGAAGTGCTTAGAAATAAGGCTGCTCTTAGGTGGCATGCTGGACTACTAGATGCCCCCTGCCCCAATCTGTTCTCCCCTTCTTCCACAGTAATAAACTTATCTAGCTTCATAACCGACCAGCTAAAGATAACATCTCCCAGCTTCCCTTGCTGCTAGTTATGGCCATGTGTCTTGATTCTGACCACTGGGTTATAAGTGAAAGTGATGTGTACAACTTATTTTACATCCTTAAAAAAATAAAGTTGCTTGTCCTCCAGGAGTCATTTCTCCCTTCCAGCAGGCCAGAACTACGCAGATGAGGATAAATGAGGTAGCCTCCTTAGACCCAGAGAAGGGAGCCACATATCCAGGATGGGAGAACTAACCCACCAGCCGGGGTCTCTGGATGGTCTGCCAATCCTCCCCAGGCTGAATGAAAAATAAAATTCTATCTTATGTAAGTCCTACACTTTTCCCATCTCTTTGTTATATTAGCTTATACTACAACAAATATGAGGGTTAAAAGCAAATATTAGGGGAGCGGGTGTAGCTCAGTGGTTGAGTGCCTGCGTCAAACGTACGAGGTCCCAGGTTCACCCCCCTGAACCCCCTGAAAAAAAAAAAAAAAAAAAAAAAAAAAAAAGTAAATATGAATACAGAAAAGAGCATATCAGAAAAATAAATGCCACTATTAAAAAAAAAGACTCCTAGACCAGCAAGACTAGATCAAGATGGGGTAATCAAAAACAAGACTTTAAAAAAGAAATATCCAAAAGGTAAACCCTCTGTTTAAGTATAATTGGAAGAAGACATGCTGTCTCAGAATGGAGACTTGATCTTTTTAGTCCTGAATGCTTGTTACCTCTTTGGAGAGACTGGACTCATCCAACTGTCTTCAAAAGTCATTGAATATTTGAATAATTCAACTACTACAATTTAGTGTCTTCTAAAGAAAAAGAATGCATAAGCCTTAGAAGGATTCATCTCAACAACAATTCTATTCCCCCACTGTATATTAATAAATTGGCACTCTAGATTTACAGGCCAGTCCACTGTGAGTTCAGTCTGTGTGAATCAGCCGTTCAATTTTAGGGCACTGACAAGCTCAAAATCTCTGGTCCAGGAAGGCAGGGGGTTCACTAAGGAAGGGCCTTATTAGAACTCTGATGCATCCCATCCTTGCCTTGATGATGCCTAACACCTACTTTCTTTCTTAACACCTCCATCTCTGCATACTCCCAAGCCCTCTACTATTAGTTAACAGATTTCAGTACCTACTATGTGCCAAGTGTTACTGCTTCACCATCTCTGCCTCATGGAACCAACTAAATGTCATTTTAGCAACTCAAGGTTAATAAGAATATAAGCTCAAGCTTATGTTTATTAACTAATTATTTGAAATTGTAGTTCCTCAAACATTTTTCGTTTTCATGTATTTTCCTAAGAAATACAACCCTTTTTTTTTTTTTTTTTTTTACCGGGAGGTACTGTGGATCGAACCCCGGTCTCTCCATATGGTAGACAGACCCCGAACCTCTTGAGCCACATCCGTTTCCCATACAACCCATTTTTATCCAGGTAATTTTCCTTTGGAAGCTACAACAGCAAAGAAGCAAATCTGAACCTTTAAAAGTTTGGTGAGAGCAAGTGAAGAAGTTTGATCTTTGTTAATATTTATTTTCCTTAAAGTAAAATTGGGTTAACCAGTTTACAGCTCTTCAACAACTCCCATCAAGGATACAGACTAAGAGCCGAGGGAGCTGGTAAGAAGAGGAGAAAGCTAGGATGCACACATTATTTCCGCTAGCATCCCTTTATAGACAGTAACATAGCTGCCCAAAAGGGGGTGGGGTAGGATGAGAGAATTCTGGCCTCTTCCTTCATGGATGAGATTCAAAGTAAGTTGACATAAATATATTACACATTTAGTGAAACATAATACACACCATAGTGCAAAACCTTTGTCAACCACCTTAATACGTATATTTTGTTAGTTAAGTTAGATATAGAGAGGGTCCCAGAAGGGTTAATACTAAATAAACAGCTTTGATGGCAATCTTTAATTTCTAGGCCAGGATGTCTGATGTTCTAATGAATATCTTTCATAATTGTGCAATAAAAGCTAAAAAGCTAAAAAAAAAAAAAATTAGTGTTACAGAAATTTCACTAGCCAATATTTTATAGTACTGCCCTTTGCCATTGATCTCTTAAATGGGGAGGGGGGAGAGGGTTCCCATACTTTTTAAAAAGGGATGAACAATGCAGATCTTTTAAAAACCCAAACTCATTCAGCTCATGAATTCTACATGTCAAAAGAAGCTTGCATTGGGGGCAGATGTGGCTCAAATGGTTAGGCATCCATCTCCCATATGGAGGGACCTAGGTTCAATCCACAGGACCTCCTGGTGAGAGAAAAAAAAAGCAGCAGCTTGCATTATCTCCTAAGTGATAAAATTCCCAACCTTCACATCGTTACCAAATGAGAGACAAGTGCCAGAAAGAAGTGGTACATAATATACCTCACATCTGGAGTACTGTAACACACCCTTCTCTGGTTTTCCAGCTTTCTAAAGCAGCCTGCCATTTTAATCTTCCTTTAAAAACTGCATTCATCATATCATGCCTATTTATGATTCTTCACTGGCTCCCCAATGCCTACAAAATAAAATCCAAACTCCTTAGCCTAGAATTTTAACCTTTTACAATATAATATAGAAGGGAAAACACTAAGCAATAAGGATTAAATAAGTACCACCAGTCAGCCCTGGAATTGCAGGCCAAGTCACAGAATCTGAGAGGTGGAAAGAAACGTTTCATCTTAAATGAGCATATTGCCATCTACCATGTCTAATCCAGGGTTACCTTGGAAGTGTAAGATTGTAGAACCACTTTGGATAGCTGATTGGCAGTTTCTTATAAAATTAAATATAGACTTCCGGGAAGATGGCAGACTAGTAAGACACGGGAATCTCTTCTCCAGAAAAATAGAGGACAGGCTGAAACAGCCCTGAAAAAGATCTTAGGACAGCAGGTGAAGGCTGCACACCACCCAGAGGAGAGAGGGACAAAAGAGGGAAATCGCAACAACAGAACCATGGAACTTGCAGCTTCTGCTGCTGCTGGCACCCTCCCCCCCACTTTTTAGAATTCTCAGGCCTCTGGGCCTGTGACCACAGTCAAAGGGGGCTTCAGGGATCTACCACTCCCAGAAAGGGGAGAGAGAAGGACACAGCCTTAGGCTGACTCAGGTTCTGACCTGCGAATTTGGGCTGCAGAGCCCCACGTACCCTTCCAGACCCTTCCACATGGCGGTTTGCCCTGGGAGCCTAGAAAGGACTGGAGAAATCCGACCCTCGCAACCTCCCTCTCTTCTAGCCTGGACTAATTGTTGAGGACACCATGGGAGAGGGGAGAGGGGAGAGAGCGCCTGGGGCTGACCCTACTTTGGACTCCCAGGTTTGGTCTGCCCTGTCCCGAGAGCCCTTCCAGGCCAGGTGGGGATGCGCCATTGTTTGCCTTGGAGCCTGCAAGGGGCTAAAGATAAACAAACCTCCCAATCTCCTCAGCTACTAACAGGGACTGATTGTTGAGAATTCAGAAAGGAGTGAAAATATTTCCTAGCTGGGAAAAGGGGGGCACTACCAGAGAAGTCTGGAGAACTGTCTTGGAAAGTTTGAATTATAAGGCTCTTAGCCCCCAGCCAGGAAGCTCTACCACATTAATCTGGTCTGTGTCACAACAAATACACTTCCACCAGGCACTGAATTGAGAGCTGCCAAGGAGCGCCATCTCCTGGCAGACCAAGGAAGTGCACATAAGAAAATTAAATGAGAGGCTTTTCCTGGCCTCTACAGCCTCCCTGCCCAAGGCTCTACAACCAATTACTGGGTCCAGTGCCAAGTTTTCAGCAACCAGCAGAACAATCCTAACAATCAAGGATAAGCCAAAAATTAAAGAGCAGTGGTAACTCACAGCCTCCTGCCACTAAAACCATATAAAAGAGAGAGCATCTAAGTAAAATACAACCTAACCAGATGCCTAAGCACCAGCAAAAAATTACAAGCCATACTAAGAAATAGAAGACATGACCCAAGAAAAGGAATACAGCAAAGTCCCAGAAGAGATGCAGAATTTGAGAGAAATAATCAGTGAGATGAGCACATTTTTCCAAAAGCAAATTAATGATATGAAAGACAATATAGTTAAAGAGGTAAATCACATCAAGAAAACACTGAGCCAACACAAAGAAGAATTTGAAATCCTGAACAGAAAAGTAACGGAGTTCCTGAGAATGAAAACACAATAGGTGAAGTTAAAATCACATTTGAGGCATACAACAGCAGACTTGAAATGAAAGAAGAAAGAATAAGTGATACCGAAGACAGAGCAGCTAACATTGAAGAGAGAAAAGAATGGAAAAAATTGAGCAAGGGCTCAGAGAGTTGAATGACAACACAAAACGCAAGAACATACGTGTCATGGGAGTTCCAGAAGGGGAAGAGAAAGGAAAAGGGGCAGAAAGAGTATCTGAGGAAATAATAGCTGAAAATTCCCCAATTCTCACAAAAGAAATGAACTTACATGTCCAAGAAGCACACCGTACCCCAATAAGAATAAATCCAAGAAGACCTACGCCAAGACACATACTATTCAGAATGTCAAATGTAAAAGAGAAAGAGAAAATTCTCAGAGCAGCAAGAGAGAAGCAAACAATCACGTACAAAGGACGTCCAGTAAGACTTAATGCAGATTTCTCTTCAGAAACCATGGAGGTGAGAAGACAGTGGTATGATACAATTAGGAAACTGAAAGAGAAAAACTTCCAGCCGAGAATTCTTTATCCAGCAAAACTGTCCTTCAAATATGAAGGTGAATATAAAGTATTCACAAACAAACAGAAACTAAGAGAGTTTGCAAAAAAGAATCCACCTTTGCAGGAAATATTAAAGGAAGCCTTAGAACCTGAAAGAAAAAAGACAGGAGAGAGAGGCTTGGAGGAGAGTATAGAAGAAAAGCAGAAAGGATAAGCAAAAGAGTAAAGAGAGACAAAAACAAGATGACATATGAAAACCAAAGAATAAAATGGAGGA
>JAKSZT010054487.1:45302519-45329744 GCA_026826555.1 Tolypeutes matacus | reverse complement strand
CAAACTGTGGTCTATTCACACGATGGAATATTATGCAGCTGTAAGAAGAAATGAAGTCATAAAGCATATGGCAACATGGATGAACCTGGAGAACATTATGTTGAGTGAAGCAAGCCAGACACAAAAGGACAAATACTGTATGAATGCGTTACTCTGAACCAAATATATTGTGTAATATACTGTTCGATTAAAAAAAAATTTTTTTATATGTATCCATTACATTTAATTGAGAAATGTATATATTTATTCATCTGTGTTTACTTCTTAGTTTTTAATTGTTTATTTTCAATTATTAAATGTACAAAATAAAGTTAAAAAAAAAATTTAAATATATATCTACCCAATGACCAGCAATTATACTCCTAGGTATTTACCCAAGAAAACTAAAAACTATGTCCACAAAAAGTCTCATGCAAGAATGTTCAAAACAGTGTTATCCATAATAGCCCAAACCTGGAAGCAACCGAATTACCTGTCATCTGGCAAATGAACAAACTGTGGTACAGTCATTCAGTAAAATACTCAGCAATGAAAAGCAATGACCTATTGATACACACCAAGAACATGGATGAGTCTAAAAGACATGCTACATGAAAGAAGCCAGGTGCAAAAAAATACATACAGTATGATTCCACTTATATAAATAGGCAAAACTCATCTGTGATGATAGATGGGGTGGAGCTGTGAGTAGCAGAGATGGACAAAGGCACAAAAGGACTATCTAGGGTTCTGAAAATGTTCTTGAGGGGTGTGGGTTACCCAGGCATATGTATTTGCCAAGTCAATGAAATACATAATATCTGCACTTCACTATGTATAAATAAAAAAAGGGAAAAAAAAGAGTAATCCCTTATATAAATACCTGAAGTCAATATTCTTTATTACTGACTCAAAGGGAAACCTTTATTAGTCCACAAAAACAAGAGTTTTTCAGGGTATAACACAGTGGCAAAAGGACAGTAGCACTCAGACCACAAACCAATGATGAGACCTCAAGTAAACCGCCTAAGTTCCTCAGTTTTCTCATCTATAAAATGGGTTTAAGAAAACCTACCTCACTGGGAATTTATAAAAATTAAGCTCATGCAAAGCATTTTGTATAGCATCTGGCACATAGATTAGTAGATGTTAGTGGTAGAAAAGAACAATTAGCAAACACATGAGTGTCTGCCCATAACTCTACTCTTTTACCTGAAAACTCTCCCCCTTTCTGATAACTGACCTCATTCCCTCCAGATGACTGGCAGGGAGGAGTACCTTGTTCTTTGGCAAACCGGTCCCTGTCCCATGACAATGATTTCAAAATATTCATGTAAATCATCGTTTGGGTAACCAAACTATATTTAAAGGCATGAGGGAAATTCATTATTAAAAAAAAAAAAAAAGCCTAAGGTGTTTGTGAAATGCAAAAGACATTATAAAGATTACCAGTATTTAATCCAGGCTTTTCATAAAGCTAAGATATGCACACCAATAACTGCTTTCCACAATGAGTGTTCAGAAGGTAGACAAAGCATACTCTCCTTTTATCACACCAATACTGTCTGGTTGGATTACAGCCAATGACAGGGCTCAAGTAGATTTATCTTTACTGTAGATCACTTAGTACATTTGCCTAATGTGGTGCCCTAGATTTTCCAAATTACTTTCACTGATAATACTTTAAGCCTACAGACGTGACCATTTTCAAGGAGGACACAAGACATCTGTATAAAATAATCTGTCTTGATCACAAATAAAAGCACTAACTATATTTGAGGCCACCTATCCTTTTGCTCTCCTTTTGTTAAAGAATTTCTTGGCCGTTTAGCAAAGTCAGGGTGGAGCCAATACAGTGATGTTTCATCTGCATTCACACTGCACAATAAGAACCCACAGTACCAAGGAACTGTATGAAAGCTTTTAAGGACCAAAATTTCCATTGTACAGCCAAGATAGGTACTCACTAAATTAAACTAGAAACTGTAAATAGCACAGAGAACACCATATGCCTAGGGAAAAAATGTTTTACTTAGAGTGGGGCGACAAAGGAGTTCACAACTCGACATAATGTCCTTATTATATTTTAAAAATTAGCACAGTATTAAATATGAATCGACAAACACTGTTTCAGGATTAAGATGAGAATTTTTTTCTCACGGAAAAGTTCTACATGCCGTTTTACTACCATTCTTAGGGTATTTCCTTGTGATGTAGAGGTATTCATTGTAAAGTGGCTCGGGTCTAAGTCTCCATCATGATGTCATAAACCAAACATGCAGTGGAATCTGACCCAGTGTTGGCGCAGTCTAGGGGCGCCAACAATCACTCTAGTGCAGGCAGGGGGCAAAACTCCGTCAGGTTTCCTAGCCGCACCTGATAATCATTGCTCCCCATAAAAACACGATCTTAAAAGCTCCAACCTTCAAAAAACCATCAGATTTGCCTGCGGTGTTTGTTAAAGGATACAAGGATCACCTGCAAACGGGCAGGAAAGAGGTAAGTGGGTGTAAAATGGCTTCCCCAGGCAGACTGAAACGCAGTAAAACAGAGGCAAATCCCTTCCTAGAGTAGTCTTTAAAACAAACGGGCGAGGGGGAATCATTCACAGGTGTAACAAGAACCTCGGACCATTTCAACTCTGGATCAGAACGTGCAAATTAGTGGATGCAAAGCAAAAGAGAAGACGCTGGGGCTGAGGAGAAGCATTGCAAATCTTCAACCCGGACCACAAAGGTAGGAAAACATGCCCGGTCAGCTCGAAGACGGCTGCCTGGACCGTCAAAACACAAACCCAAAAGACTTTTAAAAGAGAGGAGAGGGAAACACGTGCTCTGCAGATAAGATCAGAATTGTTTGGCCCCTAACTGCGCTTTCACGGGAAACCCGGGGCTGCGCGCCTCAGCTGACCACAGGCTCTCAGCCAAATCGGAGGCATTTCGGGCGCTTTCCTGCTCTCCAAGCCCACAACCCGCCCCATCACCCCACCCCCCACGAAATACTCCAAACTTCGGGGCCGCGAGGGGATCCCCGACTGTCTCGGCCTCAGCCCGAGAGGATTTCGCCCATCCCGCCACAGGTTGGCCGAGCAGGGGGAGGTGGGCTTGCGGACAGGTACATCCAGAGAATTAAGTTTCTAATAATACAACTTTAGGCGGATTAGCGCCGGCGTCCCCGACCCCCTGGCCGTCACCCACGTGGGGGCATGGGAAGCTAAGCGGGGCTCGGCGCCGTCGCGCTCCCTCCGCTGGGGCCCCGCTCCCGGCCCCGGCAGGCGCGCCCTCTTGGCCTCGCCCGGCCCGCTGCGCTCACCAGGTACCAGACGCCGAGCAGTATGGTGCCGGTGCGGACATGGCAGCACAGGCAGCAGCTGTTCGAGTAGAACCGCGTCCAGGGCGCGACGGTCTTCATCGTCCGGGCGGCGGGCGCAGTTGCGCGAGCGCGCGCCCAAGTTTGCAGGAGTGTCGGCCGCGTAGCTCCGGCCTCCCTGCTCGGCCCGCGCTGCTGCTGCCGGCTCCTCCGCCGCTGCTGCTGCTGCCGCCGCTCCCCGCACCGCTCGCCCGCAGGCCCTCGCGCTGCGACTCCCGGAGAGCTTGGGGCGGCTGCCGCGGCTGGACCCTGCGCTCGGAAGGCGGCGGGAGGAGGCGAGGCGGCCGGCGGGTCACATGACCCGCGCCGGGGCTCGTGATGTCATCGCGGGTTGGGGCCAGCTGCCGGCGCCGCGAGCCTCGCGTAAATCAATCAATCACCTTTGAACCCTCCACAGGGCCCAGAGTGAGCTGGCAGTGGAGTTCCGGAGCTTCCGGCTCTTATTTGGTTGTTTGTGTAACTATTTTAGATTTGAGATTCCTTTACAATCTAGTTCGTGGGGTTTTTTTTTCTCCCTCCCTTTTACTTCTATCTTGCAAATAATCTGTAGGGAAAATGCTATCGCTGTTGTTATCTTGCATACTAAAGGAGGGGAAACTGTACTTTGTACTGCTGAAGCCGCTAAGAGCAATATGTCTCAGCTTCCCAGCGCAATTACTGTGGTAGTGACCTTTTCCCAGAAAATAGGTTGTGTGTCAAGGACATCCTCTCTGTGCTTTGGGTAGCATTTTTAATCATGACTGCAGCTCTAAAGAAACAATCATCAAACGAACTACTGCTACAAGGTCTCTGCAAGACACAACATAAAGCGTTAAAGAGATACTGAAAGATTCCACTCCAGTTTGGGCTTCATTTCCCTCCCATCTGGTGTTTTGTCTTTAAGCACCCTTGTCCTAAATTATCCTCTGATCACTGTTAAAGCCAAGCATTTCAGACAGGCTAGATTATTATCAAGTGTCAAAGTTTTATTTCAGACTTGGAACAAGAGGGAAAAAATGATTCAATTTAAAATTCTTGAGGACAGGTTACATAGGAAGAAAAGAATGTTAGATAAGGCCATTTAAGTGCAGGACTGATAAGTGTTACAAGACTGTAAAGCTGTCACATTCTTACTGTGCAGTTTAAACTTAGATCGTGAAGGACCCAAGAGCCATCCCCAGTGATGTCAGGTAAGGGCCCTTCATCAGAAATAATAAGTAATATCATTGTGGGGGTTAATCAGAAATACTGAACAAGAAAACTCAGGGCTTTTTCCCCTCATACAAAGTTCTGTTTTCTTTCACATTTGAGATATTTTTCTGGGCTCTTCCATTTAATATTTAATTAAATATAGGTGATCTCCAGACTTCTTACCTGGATGTTAGGACAAGCATTATGCTCTGAGAAGGAATGGGAATATAGCATCAGGATGGGGAACGCTGCTTTGAAAGAGACTTTCAAACTCCCAGAAAGTTCTGATACTTACCTCCCTCTTTTCTCTCTCCATTAGAAGTTCAAATTCAGTAGGCAAATGAATCATTGATTCAAAGGAATCTTATATTTCAGAAAGCTTACTATTCAAGATCCAAGTTTACAGACAAATGCCAAATTGCTCTAGATGAGAATAGAGGCAGAGTAAGATGGCAGTGAGAGAGAAATTTGGGGAAGAGGAAACCTGGCTGGAGAAAGAATCTAAGAAGAGAGAAACGATATGTCTGCTGGTGCAGTTTGATTAAAATTGGCATTACATGTCAGTGTTTGGGGAGTTAATATTTATTTGGATACAAGAGAGTGCAGGGATTGGCCTCAAAACAACAGATGCTTCCCAAGGAATTTATCAAATCTGGGTTACTCGTTTTTAAACAACGGCATAATTAAGTGAAATACTAATTGCATTAGTGCAGTTATCTAGACAAATCATCTCATTTTCATCCCTGGGAGACTGAGCTTCAGGAACCACCCTTGCTCTCCTTCTCCTAAAGCCGAGGATAACAGCCTCCAGAAGCTTGATGAGGTCACCCAGCAATTGGCTCATGATTCCTCTCCTATTCCTCACTGTCTCCATGGTGCCTCCAGTGCCAACTTTTAAACAACTTCTTGTCACCCAGGTCCTTTCCTTGGCTTATACTCCAACTTTTCTTTCCCTGTTTCAATCCCTTGCCCCCTTATTCCAAGTTCAGGAATTTCCCAATGAGTTAGAGGGAGAGGTCCATCAGATAAAGCCATTCTCCTTCCTTTTTCAAGCTTCTTCTTTTCTATAACATTGTATTTTCATCTATCTGTTAGAGATCCAAATTACCCAAACTTAATTTGAGTGCCTACTATGTGTCATACCTGCTGCCCGCCTCTTTAAATGCTACAAAGATTCATAAGACTCTGATCCTCCTCTCACTTTTTATTACATAGTCTGATGGCACAAGTTCCCATAATGTTAGTCGGAATGTGGGCAGTTAGAGGTCAAAACCACATGCAATGGGAAAGCAGAGAAGGATTAATTACATTAAAACTGCTGAGAGGTAGCATTTGAGTTGGGCCTTGTGAAGGGTTGGTAGGAGGTGGACCAGGAAAGGTGAAGGAAGAGACATCTGCTCCAGGAGTTGCATAGGGCAGAGCCCGCATGAGTAGGGAGGTATCAACTGAGCTACCCTCTAGCTTCATGTCCCTATGCCAGAAGGTATTGTTGAATGGATCCTCTTCATTAATGAAAGAACTGCTGTCCTAGGTGAGACAAAAGAAAACCTTGGGGAAGCAGATGTGGCTCAAGCAGTTGGGCACCCACCTACCACATGGGAGGTTCTGGGTTCGGTTTCCAGTGCCTCCTAAAGAAGACAAGCAAGACAGTGAGCTGACGTGACGGGCTAGCATGGCGAGCTGACGCAACAAGATGACACAATGAGAAGACACATTGAGAGATACAACAAGCAGGGAACAAATGTGGTTCGAGTGATTGGGCACCTCCCTCCCACATGGGAGACCCCAGGTTTGGTTCCTGGTGCTTCCTAAAAGAAGATGAGCAGACACAGAGAGCGAGCACAAACAGTGAGGGGGGCAATAAATTTAAAAAGTATTGAGAATTTCATGGCAGTGACAGCAGAACATTCAACCAAGTGCGGGGCCCTTGTGGCCCCAGAGATAGGCCTCATGGCTCTCTTAGAAATTAAAACATGAAACCAAGAACCGTTGAAGAATTGTCTCTTGTTTCTGTCAGATAACAAGGAACAGCTTCACAGAGGCTGTGATAAATGCCAGTTTTATTGGAGTGTGTGCAAAAAAAGAAGTAGTATGCCGAATGATTCATTAAAGTATCTGGAGCTTGTCCCAGTCAGGGGTCAGGACTGTGAAGGTCAGAACGTGGAGTTGGCTGCAGCCCTGAATTGCAGCCATGGTGGAAGTCAAAAATCATGATTGATAAACACTCAAAGAGCCATGTAATTAATCTCATATTTATTAAAGCACACATTGCGGTTTGGTCCGTTTCTGGACTAGGGATTGTGAGAAAGAGAACATAAAATACAGTCTCTGTCTCAAGAAAACTCATCAACTCAGGAAGACATAGATAGGCAGATAGGAAACGGATGTGGCTCAAGAGGTTCGGCGTCCGTCTAACATATGGAGAGACCGGGGTTCGATCCCCGGTACCTCCCAGTAAAAAAAAAAAAAAAAAAAAAAAAAAAGATAGGCAGATAGAGACTGCGGGAGATAAGGTGGCTAAAAGTAAAACAGTATTCTGACTAATAGTGTCACTAATATGATATACTACATGGTTTATCAATGTTTAAAGATTTGCCATCATATACATCTGTATTGATCAGGGTTCAGACAGGAACATAGAAGCCATTCTAGATACTTTAGATGGAGGGAATGTAATACAGGGAATTGGTATGAGGTGAAAAAAACAGACAAGGGACAGCAGTGGGGCAGCCCAGAGATTAGCAAAAGTGAGAAGGAAGCTGCCCACATCTGCTTGGCTGAGGTGGAGACTATGGAAAGGGCTTCCAATGGAGGGGCACAGGAGCCATTGGAAATGCTCCTGAAGCAGAAAGAGAAGAGCGGAAATAGCCTGGCCTCTCCCCTCCTCCCACCCTCCAGTCTGCTGCCAGTTCTTCCCCCTGGCTGAACTCCCAGAAACCAGCTGACACACGGGAGCTGAGAGACACTCTTTCCTGCCATACAAAAAGAGCAGGGGAAGGGAGGAGGATGGGCTTGAGAGCAAGCAGGCAAGTGATCAAGCAACATGCAACCTTCAAATGATATAAAGCATAATTTATCTTCTTTTATCATCTAAAAAGATAGAATCTTGTAATATCTTAGGTCATAAAGCAGAAGACCAATTAATCTTCCCTTTCTCTGTCTGTGGAATTTTGTCACAAGAGGCATGAATCTGAGACTAGATTTGCCAATGATTACCTCTTTGGGAAAAGCACTTAATCTCTCTGAATTTTATAAATTGGTAATGATAATCCTACCTTTGTCATTCTTGGGAGGATTAGCAAGTAGAATGTGTTAAATGCCTGGCAAGTAGTAAGTGTGGTAAATGATAGATTTAGACAAAGTTAATGTTACTTAGCACCCTAGTCTCCCCCCACACAGATGACTCCCTCATCTGTCTGCTCATAGTCTGCTCACTGTGTCTGCTCGTTGTCTCTACTCGTCTTCTTTGGGGGTACTAGGAACCAAACCAGGGACCTCCCAGGTGGGAGGTGGCTGCCCAACCACTTGAGCCACATCTATTCCTGCTCCTTGTGTCTGCTTGTTGCATCAGCTCATTGCATCTGCTTGTCGTCTTTATTAGGCACCGGACACCGAACCCAGGACCTCTCATGTGGGAGGCGGGCACCCAACTTCTTGAGCTACATCCACTCCCCTACTGGTCTTTCATATAGATTATGTAATGCTCACAACACACCTGTAAGACAGGTATTATAACCCCCCATTTTCAGATGAGAAAACTGAGGCTCAGAGACTTTAAGCCCAGTGCCTGACTGCTAAGTAGGGTCAGGGTTGGGATTTGAATCCAGGTCTATCTCACTGAAGAACTTGGGTACTTTCTGTCTTCTCTGCTGTCACTTCGCTTCTACCCTCAAGGGATTTGCAGTCTGAGGAAATAAGGCACATCTTTAAAGCAATACCTTAAAATGTCAGCCAATTCAGGCAGCTATATAATGTGTTCCTGACAATATGCATAACACTGGAATGTCCCAAAGTTGACAAAATAGAGTCTCTGTTCCCTGAGAGCTAAAAAAAAATTTTAATTAATTACACATCAACTTTTTTTTTTTTTTAAGTACTGGGGCTCAGGATTGAAACCCCGATCTCCCATGTGGGAAGCAGGTGCTCAATAGCTTGAGCCACATTCGCTTCCACAGGTCAACTTTTAAACATAAGCTCTGATGATATCATTCTAACTTTACATACATTTCTTAATGTGTTTCCTTTACAATTGAGCAGAATCAATTAGTTTAGGAGGTCCAGGGAAGCTCTGATTGAGATAGTCACAGCTTCTGGCATACCCAACGATTCCTCTCAAACGTTTTAAGTTTATGAGAACTATGTTTCTTATGACTCATATGAACACTTTAATTTTCCATTTTCCATCCATGGTTATAAATTAATAAGGGCTGAAATGCAATAAAATATTTAAATGCTGGCACAAATACTTCCTTCAGAGGGCAACACCTGGAATGGGCAGATCAGCACGTGAGATCACAGAAAGGTTGTCAGCGAGAGCTCTAAGTTCTAATTCAGTGTAAGAAATGTTTTCTAAAGTGCTGGTAGACCTGGTTCCCTCTGCCTGGTGCCCCTCCCTGCCCTCTTGAACTCATGAGACATAATTTGGCTGATAACATATGGGCAGAAGCAATGTGGGTGGTAGTTTTAGGAGTCAGATGATGGTTTGCTAGGTTTTTCCCTCCTCCGCCTTGAAAAAGGCAATGTAACAGATAAAGACTGCCCCACCAGCAGTGCTGGAGTGAAGACGACATAGCTCAGAGGCACAGCCAAGGCATGATGGACATGGAGTGGGGACAAAAAGTGAGTCTTTGTTGTAAGGTGCTAATCTGGGGGATTGCTTGTTAGCATAGAATGACCTAGCCCACCCCGACAGATACAGGCAATTAGTGTGCCTCCTATGAAAATGTGTGTTGTCACACAAGCAGAGGATTAAAAAGTAGAGGATTAAATGCAAAGGCTTCAGAAAGTGGGCTGAAAATAGTAGTCACAGAGGGTTGAGGCAAACAGAAAGGTTTCAGAGAGGAGTTGGGACCTAAGATGAGCTTTGAAGAGAAAGGAGGATTTTGGCATTTGTTCTGCCTCCTCGCTGTCCTGTTTTAATTGATTCACGATGCATGTTCTGATATCAGATAATTAAAACGTCAACCAAAGGGAAAACATGGGTAGGAGAGGTTGTTTTCATTCTTGAGAAAATAATTGAAATAAACTGGAAAACATTCAGAATATCTGAATCTGTCACCCAGATTTCGTCACTAGACAAGCTTCCTGCCTAACCCTACCCAATTCTATTCCCATCCTTTAAAAGGGCTAAAATTTATAGTTCAGTAAATCAGCCATTGAAAAAAGCTAGAAACCATCAAAATAAAATCTCACGTTGAAAAAATACACTTTTTTGATGGCAAAATTGGGAAGCATACTTAAAAAACAATGAAACAGTTTATTATGTTTAGGTATAAATACCAGATGATCATGTAAAATGCCAGCTAGCCTGAGGAGAGAACCTGGGAGAAAATAATACATTAATTAATGACTACCTTACTGTTTTACCCAGGGTTATGCTTGCACAATATTGGGAAATGCTATCATCTCATCCCTTAAGGATTTAACAGGGTCATAAAATGTCAGAGTTGGAAATATTTTGGAGGTGACTTCAACCAGTTTTCATTTTATACTGGGGAGACTGAGTCCCAGAGAGGCAAAACAACTTTCCCAAAGTCATGCAGGTGATTCATAGCAGAGCTAAAGCTTTGTCCCCATAGAGCATTATCTTCCAACCCTGGTCAGGAAAAGAGACTGGGGACCAGAAGGCCAGGTATTGGGCAGTTTGAATTGCACGCCAGCTTTTGGAGGGATGAGAAGAACAATCCTGAGGTGTTGGAGGCAGTGGAGTGAAAGGGGAGGGGACAGGACGTGTATTCCATTCAGTGGAGCCAAGAGGCCTTAGGAAGTCAGGAAATGCCTGTGGTGGTTATGGGAGGCAGGTTGCTGCCTGCTGGGGTCACTGCCACAACCAGAAACTTCCCTGGTGGCCTAGGCTGCCTTAGGCCTGCAGTTAAACTGCCTCAGGATCCTGAGGGCCCAGGAAAGCTGCAGCTGCGAGGTAGGGAGGACTGCACTCTTTCTCCTCCCTTCCTCTCTGACCAAACCCTCCCTGGCATTTGTTGGTGTTTTGTTTTTGCTTTAATAGTCTGAGGGAAGTTTTCTGTCTTTTTGCATAGATTCATCTATATTTTGCTGTGGTTTAAATAGTAATCAAAAACAAAGAATGTATTTAAATTTTTGTTTCTTTCATGAAATGAGAGTTTGGGTTAAGCACATACAGGGGAAGTTTTTACAAGGGTATTTTCATTTCGTTTTTCAATCATTTTAGGATACACGAAGCAATCCTTCTTTACAGATGCCAAGTCTCTTGCTACACAGAGGATTTAACACATTCCAGAAATGTGCTAGGAAAAAAGGCTGAGGGCACTTTGTTTATGGAAATGTTTGGCAGTCTTTCCTATTTTCCTCAAGGGGAAAAAAATTTGCACTTTAAAAAATGAACTGTGCTAAGATCCCTGAGTCCGCGCTGATATAAATAAATGATTGAATAAATAAATAAATGGGAGGGAGGAGACAAATCTCTCATGCAGAAAAATTCCAAATAATTTATGTAGCTCCTCTGCCCTCAAGGAGGCGGAGCACAACTCCCCACCCTTTATGGACTGCACATAGAGATTTCCTTCCAAAGAATACAGGATGGAAAGGGGATAAAAACAGTAACTGTTAGCCCCATTTGGCAAAATAACCCCCCTACGACCCTCCTCGGTGCCGGCAGGTCTCCCCTGCCCCCATAACAGATGGCCCCAAACCCCCACCCCCATCCCTAATCCAACAGGATGTACTAATCTCAAAAGCAACCATGAGGGAAGCGGATGTGGCTTAATCCATGGGGGTCCCTTTTACCATATGGGTAAAAGGGATTCCCGGGGCCTCCTGGTGAAGGCAAGCCAGCCCGTGCGGCATGGTGAGCTGACGCAGCAAGACGACCCAACAAAGGGTGACAAGCAGACACAGAAAAATGCACAGCAAATGGACACAGCAAGCACAAGTAGCAAGGGGGGATAAATAAACAAATAAAATCTTAAAAAAAAAAAAAAAAAAAAAAAAAAGCAACCATGAGACTATCACAAGATTATCAAACATCCTATTTGACCTTCCAACAGGTCCATCTCCCCTTCCCCAAGACCTCCTCCCCAAAGGGCAAAAGTCCGTAATCTTCCACCCCATATCTGCATGCCACATCCATTCACCCCTTCTGTAAACCTGCCCAGTTACATCAGTTCAAAAGAAACAATCCCAAACCTGGGTGTGCTGAAGTCTCACTTCAAGTCCCCACCATGCCAGTGATCTAATAAACTTCTCTGCTTGAATTTTTGTCTGTCTCAAGCCTCATTGAACTGGGACTAACATATTGGTGCCGAAACCTGGGAGGCTCCGTTGAGGCAGGCCAAGGCCGTAGCAGACCTCCACCTCCTCACTGCAGCTTCTCTATCTAACCCCGGACACAGATTCGTCTTTGGGTGAGTCCCGGAACCTCTCTGCAGATTTTTCCTCTGCCTGGAAATCCTAGCGCCAGGTCAGTGGTCCTCCCCAACATCATGGAACTGTCCCCACCGCCTGACCTTCTCGGCTCCAGGGACACCTGGCCCCAAGATGGGTCATCCATTTCCCTATCTATAGGGTTTTTTTTTTTTTTTTTTTTTTAAGATTTTATTTATTTATTTATATATTTATTTATTATTTATCCCCCCTTGCTCCTTGTGCTCGCTGTGTCCATTTGCTATGCGTTTTTCTGTGTCTGCTTGTCTCCCTTTGTTGGGTCATCCTGCTGTGTCAGCTCACCGCGCCACGTGGGCGGGCTTGCCTTCACCAGGAGGCCCCAGGAATAGAACCCGGGGCCTCCCATATGGTAAATGGGAGCCCTATCGATTGAGCCACATCTGCTTCCCTCTATAAAGTTTTAAAAGCTGTAATATCAAATAGTATACTGATGCAAAGTTAAAATTTTGTTCTTTCTCTGTTAAAGTAACAAAATTCCCCAAATCAGTGGTCTGTTTCAGCAAAAGTTTACAGAAAGTTTTTCTCCCAACTAATGAGTATATGAAAGAAAAAATCTCTTTCATGAAAATAGCTTCTTATACTTTTCTTTTCTTTTTTTTTTTTTTACCGGGAGGTCCCGGGGATCAAACCCGAGTCCCTCCATATGGGAGACGGACGCCCAACCATTTGAGCCACATCCATCTCCCTGCTTCTTATACTTTAACCTTATCATTTCCTTGGATGTTCGAGAAAAATCATCACTTTTAAAAGAACATGATGTTCAAACATGTCTTCTCAGAGTCAAATCCTGAAAAATATCTTTCACCTTGGGAAAAAATTGAAGTAATAGAATAGTTGAGTTCATCTGATATATTATAAGTTGAATGGAAAGTATTATGAAATTAAAAGAGATTCTTTAACCCTCTGTTAATCAAAGTTGTATCAATAAAATGTTCATATGAATACTTAAAAGATGCATAAAATTCCTGAAAATCTAAAAATGTTTCAGCATAATATTAAAGTATAATGTTGTTAATCATTGTTTTAATTATTTTTCAAAATGGTATGTGTCTCAGAAACAACCTTTCTGCCTGAAAATCAAAGGCAGATGCTTTAACTCATATTCATCTGATTCACACTGAAGGCTGCCACAGAGTGATATAACACCACTGTCGTATGTAACAACCCCAAATATTGTTGGTTTACTACAAAAAATTAATATCCACTTATATCACTATCACTTTGTTTTAGAACTTGCTAAGGCTTTCTTTAGTATCTCTCTATGCACATCAAGCCAGCCTGCATTCACCTTCATGTGAGAAGGCCAATGGTGGATTTTGCAGTGCTTCCCCAAGGCTGTGTGCATAGACCAGCCATCTGTCCTGGCCTGGTGACAAAAGATCTGGCTGCATGGAAAACACCTGTGACTGTAACCCTATTTTGTTACATTGATATTATGTTAACCAGTAGTTCTTTTTTTCAGATTGAAAAGAAGCCTCAGAGACAATCGTGTCTTCTCTTAAGAACCTGCAATGGGCAAACAATTGGGACAAGCCGGAAGGCCCTTGCTGCTCTGCCAAACTGTTAAGTGTCGTTACAGTATAATGTTTTCCCACACCACAAGCTCCAAAACAATTAATTCCCTTTCTGGGGTTGTTGGGGTACTGAAAATCCTTCAGTCCTCCTTTAGCTCAGATATTAAAATCATTTTATGTGTTAATCAGGAAAGCTTATGCATGGAAATGAGAAAAAAAACCCAGCAGGCTGCTTTTAAAAAGTAAAGAGGGCAATAACACAGGCTCAAGCAATAAAGGGGGTGGATCCTAACTTAACCTGTAAATTGGATGTGGCCAGCACCAGTACTGCTTTGGGTGGAGTTTGGGGCAGAGGCAACATTCTAAAGGAATACCCCTTGGGCCTTAGTCACAATTGTGGGAAGGGGCCAAAGTACAATATAGCCCTTTAGGAAAGCAACTATGTGTAGTATACCACGCCCTGTTGCAAGTAAAAGGCTTAACCATTAGTATATGCTCACTCTGAAAACTGCAAGCCCTATCCAGAAGTAGATTGCAGATACTAGAAACAAGAACAATGAACTATCATGAACCAAGAAAGAGATCTCTGAAAAAGTGTCTAAAACGCCTGCCAACAGCAACAGGTAACTGTCTGTTATGTCCCTGCCTGCTCCTCTAACACCCTTCTCAGAACTGATAAATCAGATACCCTCCTGAAGATCCAGAGCCATGCTACTGAAACCCAAGAAGCAGCAGAGTAGCTCTACAGGAAAAATGAACATCATGACTACTGAACCCCGTGACAGCACTTCCAGATGCCTGTTGCTCGCCCGCAGCTCATGAACATCACCCATGAGTGTCCATCGTGCTCACTCCAACGACTGCAACATCGGTCCCCTCCTGATCTCAGAAGGAGCAAGGTATGCTATCACTGCTGCAAACACTGCAATGAAACTCTTAAAACCAAGGAACTCTATTTACCAGTCACCTCATGCAGTCTTAAACTATGAACCAGAATATTGTTTGAACTTTTTATTTAGAAACATGAATTGCATTTTTTTTTAAAGATTTATTTTTATTTATTCCCCACCCCTTGCTGCTTGTGCTTGCTGTGTCCATTTGCTTTTGTGTTTTTCTGTGTTTGCTTGTATCCCTTTGTTGAGTCATCTTGCTGCAGCAGCTCACCGCACCGCGGGGGCCGGCTTGCCTTCACCAGGAGACCCCAGGAATCGAACCCAGAGCCTCCTGTATGGTAAATGGGAGCCCAACCGATTGAGCCATAGCTGCTTCCCCGTCAATTGCCTTTTAAAGAAACAGATAAAAGGTAATAAGGGATCCTTACAACAATGAACTGAGTTTAATTCAGCACTGTAAACTATAGCCACAGCTCCAGTTAAAATGCTAACAGCAAGATGAAGACAGGCACTGAAGTTACAATTTAAAGTGCCAGCCACCCCGCAGCCCATAAATGGGAAGTAATAATAATTTGTTGTTGCTTATCCCTCAAACTATACAAACTGAGAGAAAATAAAATCAGTTTAACCATAGGCCTATGCAGCCCTACTGGTTGGGAGTCTTAAATCCATGAAAAATAAAAAATTACTCAAAAATACTGTTATGAAACCACAGTTAATAATCTAAAGTCTCCTATTTCCACTAAAACTCCATGTGTGTAAGCCCACCAAATTATGTAATTGCACTGTCAAACATTAATGTTCAATGTTGAGTATATAATCTTTTTTTTTTAAACTTTATTTATACATTTAATAATTGAAAATATAAACAATTTAAAAACTAAAAAGTAAACACAGATGAATAAATATATACATTTCTCAATTAAATGTAATGGATACATATAAAAATTTTTTTTTTTTAAGATTTTATTTATTTATTCATTTATCCCCGCCTTGCTGCTTGTGCTCGCTGGGTCAGCTAACCACACCATGGGAACCGAACCCAGGGCGTCCTATATGGTAAACAGGAGCCCTACTGATTGAGCCACAGCCGCTTCCCAAAATCTTTTTTTTTTTGATCAAACAATATGTTATACAATATATTTGGTTCATAGTAACAACATTCATACAGTATTTGTCCTTTTGTGTCTGGCTTGCTTCACTCAACATAATGACCTCCAGGTTTATCCATGTTGCCATATGCTTTATGACTTCATTTCTTCTTACAGCTGCATAATATTCCATTGGGTGAAGAGACCACAGTTTGTTTATCCATTCATCTGTTGAGGGACACCTGGGTTGTTTCCAACTTTTGGCAATAGTGAATAATGTTGCTATGAACATCGGTGTGCAGTTGTCGGTTCGTGTCACTGTTCTCACTTCACCAGTAGTGGTATTGCAGGGTCACGTGGCAACTTCTTTAGGAACTGCCAAACAGTCCTCCATAGTGGTTGTACCATCCTGCATTCCCACCAACAGTGAAGAAGTGTTCCTATCTCTCCACATCCTCTCCAACACTTGTAGTTCTCTGTCTTTTTAATAGTGGCCATTCTGAGAGATATGAAATGATATCTCATTGTAGTTTTGATTTGCATTTCCCTAATCATGAGTGATGTTGAGCATTTCTTCATGTGTTTTTTTGCCATTTGTATTTCTTCTTCGGAGAAATGTCTATTCAAGTCTTTGGCCCATTTTTAAATTGGGTCATTTGTCTTTTTATTGTTGAGCTGTAACATCTCTTTATATATCCTGGATATTAAACCCTTATCAGATATGTGATTTCCAAATATTTTTTCCCATTGAGTTGGCTGCCTTTTCACCCTTCTGACAAAGTCCTGTGAGGTACAAAAGTGTTGAATTTTGAGGAGGTCCCATTTATCTACTTTTTCTTTTGTTGCACGTGCTTTGGGTGTGAAGTTCAAGAAACCACCACCTACTACAAGGTCTTTTTTTTTTTAAAGATTTTATTTATTTATTCATTTATCCCCACCTTGCTGCTTGTGCTCGCTGGGTCAGCTAACCACGCCGTGCGGGCGGGCTTGCCTTCAACCAGGAGGCCCTGGGAACCGAACCCAGGGCCTCCCATATGGTAAACGGGAGCCCTACTGATTGAGCCACAGCCGCTTCCCTACTACAAGGTCTTGAAGATGTTTCCCTACATTTTCTTCTAGTAGTTTTATGGTCCTGACTTTTATATTTAGATCTTTGATCCATTTTGAGTTGATTCTTGTATAGGGGGTGAGATAGGGGTCCTCTTTCATTCTTTTGGTTATAGATATCTAGTTCTCCCAACACCATTTGTTGAAGAGACTGTTTTTTCCCATCAGCGTGGGCTTGGTAGGTTTGTCAAAAACCAGTTGACTGTATAGGTGAGGGTTTATTTCTGGATTCTCAATTCTATTCCACTGATCGATATGTCTATCTTTATGCCAGTACCATGCTGTTTTGACCACCGTAGCTTTGTAATATGTTTCAAGGTCAGGCAGTGAAATTCCTCTTTTTTAGAATGCTTTTGGCTATTCGGGTGCACTTACCCTTCCAGATGAATTTGTTAATTGCCTTCTCTAATTCTGTAAAGTAAGCTGTTGGGATTTTCATTGGTATTGCATTGAATCTATAAATCAGTTTGGGCAAGATTGACATCTTCGCAATATTTATTCTTCCAATGCATGAACACGGAATGTCTTTCCATTTGTTTAGGTCTTTTTAAATTTCTTTTAGCATTGTTTTGTAGTTTTCTGCATATAGGTCCTGTACTTCCTTGGTTAAATTAACTCCTAGGTATTTGAGTCTTTTTGTTGCTATTGAAAATAGAATTTTCTTCCTGATTTCCTCCTCAGATTGTTCAGTACTAGTGTACAAAAACATTACTGATTTTTGCGTGTTGATCTTATGTCCTGCCACTTTGCTGAATTCATTTATTAGTTCAAGTAGCTTTGTTGTGGATACTTCAGGATTTTCTAAATACAGGATCATGTCATCCACAAACAGTGAGAGTTTTACTTCCTCTTTTCCTATTTGGACGCCTTTAATTTTTTTGTCTTGTCTAATTGCCCTAGCTAGAACTTCTAGTACAATGTTGAATAACAATGGTGACAGTGGGCATCCTTGTCTTGTTCCTGATCTTAGGGGGAAAGCTTTCAACCTTTCCCCATTGAGTATGATGTTGGCGGTGGGTTTTTCATATATGCCTTTTATCATATTGAGGAATTTTCCTTTTATTCCTATCTTTTGAAGTATTTTTATCAAAAAAGGATTTTGGATTTTGTCGAATGCCTTTTCTGCATCTATTGAGATGATCATGTGGTTTTTTTCCTTCAACTTGTTAATGTGGTGTATTACATTGATTGATTTTCTTATGTTGATCCAGCCTTGCATACCAGGAATAAATCCCACTTGGTCGTGATGTATAAGTCTTTTGATATGCTGTTGGATTCGATTTGCAAGTATTTTGTTGAGAATTTTTGCATCTATGTTCATGAGAGAGATTGGTCTGTAATTTTCTTTTCTTGTGGCATCTTTATCTGGCTTTGGTATTAGGGTGATGTTGGCTTCATAAAATCTGTTGGGTAATTTTCCCTCCTCTTCAATTTTTTGGAGGAGTTTAAACAGGATTGGTGTTAATTCTTTTAGAAATGCTTGGTAGAACTCACCTGTGAAGCCATCTGGTCCTGGACTTTCTTTGCTGGGAGATTTTTGATGACGGAGTCAATCTCCTTAATTGTGATTGGTTTGTTAAGTTCTTGTATTTCTTGTTGTGTCAGTGTAGGTTGGTTATGAGTTTCTAGAAATTTGTCCATTTCATCCAGGTTGTCTAGTTTGTTGGCATATAGTTTCTCATAATATCCTCTTATGATTCTTTTTATTTCTGTGAGGTCATTTGTATTTTCCCCCCTTTCATTTCTGATTGTATTTATTTGCATCTTCTCTCTTTTTTTCTTTGTTAGTCTAGCGAGGGGTTTGTCAATTTTATTGATCTTCTCAAAGAACCAGCTTTTGGTTTTGTTGATTTTCTCTATTGCTTTTTTGTTCTCATTTTCATTTATTTCCGCTCTAATCTTTATTATTTCTTTCCTTCTGCTTGCTTTGGGATTGGTTTGCTGTTCTTTTTTCTAGTTTCTCTAGTTGTTCAGTTAAATCTTTGAGTTTAGCTCTTTCTTGTTTCTTAATATAGGCATTTAGGGCTATAAATTTCCCTCTCAAGACTGCCTTTGCTGTATCCCATAAGTTTTGATATGTTTTGTTCTCATTTTCATTTGTCTCAATATATTTACTGATTTCACTTGCAATTTCTTCTTTGACCCACTGAATATTTAGGAGTGTGTTGTTCAGTCTCCACACATTTGCAAATTTCCTTTTTTCCTGTCTGTTATTGATTTCTAGTTTCATTCCATTATGATCTGAGAAGGTGCTTTGTATAATTTCAATCTTTTTATATGTATTGTGACCTAACATGTGGTCTATCCTGGAGAAAGATCCATGGGCACTTGAGAAGAATGTATAACCCACTGAGTTTGGATGCAGTGTTCTGTATATGTCTGTTAGGTCTAACTCGTTTATCATATTGTTCAAGTTCTCTGTTTCCTTTTTGATCTTCTGTCTAGTTGTTCTATCTAATGATGTGAGAGGGGTGTTGAAATCTCCGACGATTATTGTAGAAATGTCTATTTCTCCCTTCAGTTTTGCCAGAGTTTGTCTCATATATTTTGGGGCACCCTGGTTAGGTGCGTAGATATTTATGACTGTTATATCTTCCTGGAGGATCGTCCCTTTTATTAATATATAATGGCCTTCTGCATCTCTTATCACTTTTTTGCATTTGAAGTCTATTTTGTCTGATATTAGTATAACTACCCCTGCTCTTTTCTGTTTACTATTCATGTGGAGTATCTTTTTCCAACCTTTTACTTTCAGCTGGTTTGTATCCCTGGGTCTGAAGTGAGTTTCTTGTAAGCAGCATATGGTTGGCTCATGTTTTTTTATCCATTCTATTAGCCTCTATCTTTTGATTGGGGAATTTAATCCATTCACATTCAATGATATTACTGAAAATGCACTATTTCCTCCATTTTATTCTTTGGTTTTCATATGTCATCTTGTTTTTGTCTCTTTTTACTCTTTTGCTTATCCTTTCTGCTTTTCTTTCTTCTATACTCTCCTCCAAGCCTCTTTCTCCTGTCTTTTTCTTTCAGATTCTAAGGCTTCCTTTAATATTTCCTGCAAAGGTGGATTCTTTTTTGCAAACTCTTAGTTTCTGTTTGTTTGTGAATACTCTATACTCACCTTCATATTTGAAGGACAGTTTTGGTGGATAAAGAATTCTTGGCTGGCAGTTTTTCTCTTTCAGTTTCCTAATTGTATCATACCACTGTCTGCTCACCTCCATGGTTTCTGAAGAGAAATCTGCATTAAGTCTTACTGGACGTCCTTTTTACGTGATCGTTTGTTTCTCTCTTGCTGTTCTGAGAATTTTCTCTTTCTCTTTTACATTTGACATTCTGAATAGTATGTGTCTTGGCATAGGTCTACTTGGATTTATTCTCATTGGGGTACGGTGTGCTTCTTGGACATGTAAGTTCATTTCTTTTGTGAGAGTTGGGGAATTTTCAGCTATTATTTCCTCAAATACTCTTTCTTCCCCTTTTCCTTTCTCTTCCCATTCTGGAACTCCCATGACACGTATGCTGCTGCATTTTGTGTTGTCATTCAACTCTCTGAGCCCCTGCTCAATTTTTTTCCATTCTTTTCTCTCTCTGTTCTTTTCTCTCTTCAATTTTAGCTGCTCTGTCTTCGATATCACTTATTCTTTCTACTATCATTTCAAGTCTGCTGTTGTATGCCTCAAATGTGTTTTTGACTTCACCTATTGTGTCTTTCATTCCCATGAACTCCATTACTTTTCTGTTCAGGATTTCAAATTCTTCTTTGCGTTCACTCAATGTCTTCTTGATGTGATTTATCTCTTTAACTATATTGTCTTTCATCTCATTAATTTGATTTTGGAAGTTTGTGCTCATCTCACTGATTATTTCTCTCAAATTCTGCATCTCTTCTGGGACTTTGCTGTATTCCTTTTCTTGAGCCATGTCTTTTATTTTCTTAGTATGGCTCATAATTTTTTGCTGGTGTTTAGGCAACTGGTTAGGTTGTATTTTACTTAGATGCTCTATCTCTTTCTCTTTTATATGGTTTTAGTGGCAGGAGGCTGTGAGTTACCACAGCTCTTTGATTTTTGGCTCAACCTCGATTGTTAGGATTGTCCTGCTGGTTGCTCAAAACTGGGCACTGGACCCAGTAATTGGTTGTAGAGTCGTTTCCTAGTCCTTGGGCAGGGAGGCTATAGAGGCCAGGAAAAGCCTGTCTTACTTAGTTTTAATTTTCTTATGTGTACTTCCTTGGAGGAGATGGCGCTCGTTGGCAGCTCTCAATTCAATGCCTGGTCGGAGTGTATTTGTTGTGACACAGACCAGATCAATGTGATAGAACTTCCTGTCTGGGGGCTAAGAGCCTTGTAATTTAAACTTTCTGAGACAGTTCTCCAGTCTTCTCTGGTAGCCCCCTCCCTTTTCCCAGCTAGGAAATATTTCCTCTCCCCTCTGAATCCTCAACAATCAGTCCCTGTTAGTAGAGAAGGAGATTGGTAGGTTTGTATATCTTTAGCCCCTTGCAGGCTCCAAGGCAAACAATGGCACAGCCCAAGCCTGGAAGGGCTCTTGGGACAGGGCAGACCAAACCTGGGAGTCCAAAGCAGGGTCAGCCCCAGGCTCTCTCTCCCCTCTCCTGTGGAGTCCTCAACAATTAGTCCAGGCTAGAAGAGAGGGAGGTTGCGAGGGTCAGATTTCTCCAGTCCTTCCTAGGCTCCCAGGGCAAAGCGCCGTGTGGAAGGGTCCATTGGGCTCCGCAGCCCAAATTTGCAGGTCAGAACCTGAGTCAGCCTAAGGCTGTGTCGCTCTCTCTCCCCTTTCTGGGAATGGTAGATCCCTGGAGCCCCCTTTGTCTGTAGTCGCAGGCCCAGAGGAGAGAGATTTCTAAAGAGTGTGGGGGAGGGTGCCGGCAACAGCAGCCGCTGCTGGTTCCAACTCGCAGTTCTGTCATTGTGATTTCCCTCTTTTGTCCTTCTCTCCTCTGGGTGGTGTGCAGCCGTCACCTGCTGTCCTAAACCCTAGAAGATCTATTTTGGGGCTGTTTCAGCCTGTTCTCTAGCTATTTTTCTGGAGAAGAGATTCCCGTGTCTTACTAGTCTGCCATCTGCCCAGCAGTCTCGAGTATATAATCTTATTATTCCTACTCCTCATACTCCTCATAACCTCACAGCCCACCCTGAATTTCATGGTTAATTCCTATCCTTATCACAATTATAACTCTCATTCTCCTTGTATCAGCAGGTCCATACATCTTCCACGCAATAATTCAGTTTATCCAATAGCTGTCCTAAATGTCACCCATGATCATGTAGATGATCTTCTCCTGCTGCAAAATATACAGTGCCAGCTGCTGGGCCAGAGGCACAATATCACCTGGCCGAAAGGGGGACAATAACTGAATCCCACAACACCCCATAACAGCAGGAAGCTGCCAGACGATCGACGCCCACCTTCCCCCTCTCCCTTTCCACCCAACCATATCAAAAAGAGTTGGGAATGTTAGCCCCATTTGGCAAAATAATCCCCTGTGACTCCGGTCAGCACCGGCAGGTCTCCTCTTTCCCCATAACAGATGGCCCAAAATACCCACTCTGGTCCCTAATCCAATAGGATAAACTAATCTCAAAACCAACCATGAGACTATCACAAGATTATCAAATGTCCTGTTTGACCTTGCATCACATCCATCTCCCGTTCCCCAAGACCTCCTCCCAAAAGGGCAATCTTCTACCCCATATCTATGTGCCACATCTATGTGCCCCTTCTGTAAACCCACCCAATTAAACCAGCTCAAGAGGCAATCTCAAACCTGGGTGGGCTGAAGTCTCACTTCAGGTTCCCATCATGCCAGTGATCTAATAAACTTCTCTGCTTGAATTTTGGTCTGCCTCTGAGCCTCATTGGACCGGGACTAACAGTAATTTTACCTTGGAGAAACCTAACTCATTATCTTGGCCAGGTAATCAAGGTCAACATCAAGAATGAAAACTCAAGTTGATAGCATGTACCCGTTATAGGTCTGGCTTTTGTCTTGGCTCCTGGGGAATAACTTCTATATCCTTGGATGACAGGAGTATCTTTTGTTAATCTGCTGGGTTCTGGACCACACCTCATAGTTTATGCTAAAGAGATGACTCAGGATGGGGTCAGTTGGAGACTGAGTTCAACCACGTGGGCGTTCATTCAGTTATCCATGCTTATGTAATGAGACCCCAGTAAAATCTCTGGACCCTAAAACTTGGGCAAGCTTCCCTATTGCCTTGTGCATCTCTTCCTCTTTCTTTTAATTAAAACATTTTATTTATTTTATAATTCAGATACAATAGTAGTCACTTCTTTTTGGTATACAGTTTTATGAATTTCATATGTACCTAGGTCCTTGTAACTACCACCACAAACAGGACATAGAACAATTTCTACACCCTAAAGAATTCTAATCCCTGAGAACTACTGATCTGTTTTCTTTCCAGTATTAGTTTCCTGTGGGTGCTGTAACAAATTACCGCAAACTTGGTGGCTTAAAAATAACAGAAATGTATGGTCCCACAATTCTAGAAGACAGAAGTCCAAAATCAATATGACTAAGCTGAAACCAAGGTATGGGCAGGGCCATGTTCCCTCTGGAAACTCCAGGGGAGAACCTGTTCCTTGACTTTTTTTTTTTCTTTTTAAAAATTTTTTATTATTATTTTATTTTTAGAGCAGTTGTATGTTGACAGAAAAATCATGTGGAGTTTCCATATACCGCCCCCCCCTCGCCAATATACACTCGGTTTTCTTGGTTATTAACATTTTGCATTAGTGTGGTACACTTGTTACAATTGGTAAACAAATATTATATTATTAAGTCTATTTTACAATAGGGCACTCTCTTGTATAATTCTATGAGAGTTTTAAACATTTTTATTGTGGTAATATATACCATTTTAAGTACTTTTTTTTTTTTTTTTAGCACTTTCAAATATACAATTCAGTGGTGTTAATTATATTCACAATGTAGTGCTGCCATCAACACCATTTATTACCAAAAGTTTTCCATCACACTGGACAGAAACTCTGTATTCATTAAGCATTAGCTCCCCATTCTTTTCCTTTACCCTTGCCTCTGGTAACCTGTATTGTAATTTCTGACACTATGAATTGGCATGTTCTAGTTATTTTATATAAGTGAGATCATACAGTATTTGTCCATTTGTGTCTGGGTTTTTTTCAATCAATATGATGTCTTCAAGATTCATCCATGTTACAGTATATATCAGAACTTCATTCCTTTTTAGGGCTGAATAATATTCTATTTTGTGTATATAGCACATTTTGTTTATCCATTCATTGTTTGATGGACACTTGGCTTCCTTCACTTTTTGGCCATTGTGAATAATGCTGCTATGAACATTTGTGTACAAATATCTCAATATTTGCAATATGTCAATTTTTGGGGATTTATACCTAGAAGTTGAGTTGTGAGTCATATGGTAATTCTATACTTAACTTTCTGAGGAATGTCCAAAATGTTTTCCACAGCGACTGCACCATTTTACATTCCCACCAACAATGCACGAAGGTTCCTATTTCTCTGCATCCTCAACCATATGTCTTAGTTCCCATTTTTTAATAGCCATTCTAGTAGGTATGAAGTGGAATCCCATTGTGGTTTTGATTTGCAGTTCCCAAATGGTTAGTGATGTTGAGCATCTTTTCACGTAGTTATTGGCCATTTATATACCTTCTTTGGAGAAATGTCTATTCAAGCCCTTTACTCATCTTTTAAATGAGTTGTTTGTCTTTTTGTTATTTAGTTGTAGGAGTTCTTTACATATTGTAGATATTAAACCCTGTTCAGATATATGGTTTCCAAATATTTTCTCTCATTCTGTAGGTTGTCTTTTCACTTTCCTTGATGCAGAAAAGTTTTTAAATTTTGATGAAGTCCAGCTTACCTGTTTTTTTCTTTTGTTACTCATGCTTTTGGTGTAAAGTCTAAGAATCCATTGCCTAATGCAAGGTCCTGAAAATGTTCTATGTTTTCTTCTAGGTGTTTAACAGTTTTCATTCTTACATTTAGGTGTGTTTCTTATTTGAATCTTTTTTGCTATAATAAAACTAATCATTAAGTTTAGCACTTTCCTGTGTTTCATGAGTCATTCTAGTAAACTATGGAACTTCAGGGGGTGGTGGGATCCCCTGAATTTGTTGGAAGGTGGCCATGGAAACCCTGACTTGTGGCTCGTGTCTGAAATGAGGACAGTCTTAAGACCATGCTCTACCCTGTGTGAATCTGACTTAACTCTGGGTTACATTTGCATTGTAAGCATTGCATTGTAGTTGATTCCAGAAGTTATTGTACTTTTAATATGATATGAGGAAAATGGCACTTTACCTCTGTGATCTTCCCTAAACCCATAACCTTCTAACACATAAGGCAAATTCCAACAGAAGGGCATCCTACAAAATACCTGATCAGTATTCCTTGAAACAGTCAAGATCATCATAAACAAGGAAAGTCTGAGAAACTGTCACAGCTAAGAGTTGCCAAAGGAGATGTGATAACTAAATATAATGTGGTGTCCTGGATGGGATCCTGGAACAGAAAAAAGGACATTACGAAAAAACTAAGAAAACCTGAATGAAATACTGATTTTAGTTAGTCATAATTTATCACTATTGGTTCATTAATTGTAACAAATGTACCATACTAATTTAAGATGTTAAGAATAGGGGAAACTGGGTGTGGGTATATGGGACCTTTCTGTACTAACTTAGCAATTTTTCTGAAAATTTAAAAGTTTTCTAAAAATTAAAGTTTATTAAAAAAAAAAACTTTTGAGGAGAAGAGAAAATGATTTTAAAACAGTCTCATGGTGCATCTCACCCTGTAGCATGCCCTCACCCATGCCTGGGGTGTGTACTTTTTATTTTCTTTTCCCTTGGGTATTAGTCAGGGTTCTCTAGGGAAACAGAACCAACAGGAGATATCTGTAAATAGTATGAGATTTAATAAAATTCTCTCACACAACTGTGGGGATGTACAAGTCCAAATTCCGCAGGCAGGCAGGCTCAAACCGATGGAGGTCCTTGATGAGTTCCCAAGAGACGTTGGCTGTCTGAAGTAGAAACTGGAAATATTCTCTTAATGCTGAAATCTCTTTGCCTTTTAAGGCATTCAACTGATTGGATAAAATGTCACTCATTGCTGATGTCAATCTCCTTGGTTGATTGTAGATATAATCAGCCATCTATGCAATCAACTCACTGATGATTAAAATCCATAAATGTCTTTGTATTACAATTAGCCCAGTGTTTGCTTGACCAAACAGCGGGGCATAATTACCTGACTGAATTGACACATTAGCTTAACCATCACAGTCCACCTCTTGTCAACCTGGCAACCATACACATCACCTTAAACCATACTTAGTCTCTAAATAAAAAGTAGCAGGGGGTAGATATGGCTCAAGTGGTTGGGCATCCGTCTGCCATATGGAGGGACCCGGGTTCGCTCCCTGGGACCTCCTGGTAAAATAAAAACAGAAGGTGCGCAGCGAGCCAGGCCCCGCCGAGCCACACAGAAAGATGATGATGCAGCAAGGGAGAGACACAGGAGAGAGCCAAGACAAGACACGCCAGAAACCAGGAACTGAGGTGGCACAAGTGGCAGAGTGTCTCTCTCCCACATTGGAGGTCCCTAGGATCGAATCCCAGTGAAGACTGGAGGAGAAGGATGAGAAGAGAAGGCAGGAAACAGACAGAGGATCACCCAGCGAATGGACACAGACAGCAAGCGGGAGGGGGGTGGGGGGAAAGCAAAGTAAATAAATCTTAAAAAAAAGAAAAAAAAGCAGCAGGCATACATATGTATATTTCCACCTAAAAATATTCAACTGTGCTGTGTACAACCAGAAATGCACTAATTCCCTACAGAATAGGGTGCAAGTCCTTGGGTAATATTCACTCCCGGTACCAAGTTGTATTAATCAGGGTTCTCTAGGGAAACAGAACTGATAGGAAATATCTGTAAATAGTATGAGACTTTATAAAATTCTCTCAAATAACTGTGGGGATGCACAAGCTCAAATTCCACAGGGAGGCTGCAAATCAGGGGTTCGGATGAAGGTCCTTAATGAGTTCCTGGAAGACATTGGCTGGCAATCTCCCTGGTTGATGCAGATGTAATCAGCAACCTATGCAATTAACTCACTGATGATCAAAGTCCATAAATGTTCTTGTATTACAATTAGCCCAGTGCTTGCTTGACCAAACAACTGGGCACAATTTCCTGGCCAAGTTGACACATTAGCCTAACCATTCCATCTCGTTTCTCAATAAACTCTTTGCTCCCTTGCCTACCCTATGGCATGTCCTTAAATTCCTTTATGTGACATAGCCAAGAACCTAGAAACCCAGAGCATTCTGCTAACATATTTGGTGAGCCATGGCAGGAAACAAAGAGGCAAGAAATGCTCCCCAAAACCCAACGAA
>JAKSZT010054487.1:45254304-45275365 GCA_026826555.1 Tolypeutes matacus | reverse complement strand
GTGTGTGGTTAAAAATGGATAAAAAGTAAATAAATCTAAAAAAAAAAAAAAAAAACTACAAAGCTACAGTGGTCAAAACTGCAAGGTATTGGCACAAGACATACTGACCAATGGAACTGAGTTGAGAGTTCTGATATAGATCCTCGCGTATACAGTCAACTGATATTCAACAAGGCCACCAAGTCCACTCAACTGGGAGAGAATGGTCTCTTCAACAAATGGTGTGTGGAGAACTGGATATCCACATCCAAAATATTGAGACCTCTCACAACTTATACAAAAATTAACTCAAGATGGATCAAAGATCTAAATATAAGAGCCAATGGGGTCGGATGTGGCTCAACTGGTTGGGCATCCGTCTCCCATATGGAGGGACCCGGGTTTGATCCCCGGGACCTCCCGGTAAAAAACAAAACAAAACAAAACAAAACAAAACAATAAATATAAGAGCCAAGACCATAAAGATCTTGGAAGATAATGTAGGGCAGCATCTATGAGACCTTGTATTAGGAAATGGTTTCATGAACTTTACACCCAAAGCATGAGCAACAAAAGAAAAAATAAATGGGACCTTGTATTAGTCAGCCAAAGGGGTGCTAATGTGAAATACCAAAAATGGGTTGGTCTTTATAAAGGCTATTTATTTGGGGTAGAAGTCCACAGATACCAGGCCATAAAGCGTAAGGTTCTGCGCTCACCAAAGTCTATTGCCACGTGTTGGAGCAAGACAGCTGCCGGCGTTTGCCAGGATTCAGGCTTGTTCCTTCTCTTACCGGGGCTGCGTTTCTCTCCGGGCTTAGCTCCTGTTTCCTCCACAAGGTCAGCTGTAGATGATCAGCTGAATGGCTTGCTTCTCTTCTCCTGGGGCCTTCTTTCCAACATCAAAACTGCTTCTCAAAGGACTACTTCAACTGTCCTTTGCCTTGCCTTTTATATTCAATTCCCCACCCACCAAGGGGTGGGGCTCAACACCCTAATCATAACCTAATCATGCCCAGATTAACAGATCAGTTTATAAGCATAATTCAATTATATTTTTGGAATTCATAATTACATCAAATTCCCCAATGGTTATAGACCTTCTCAAAAACTTTTGCACCTCAAAGGAGTTTGTCAAGAAAGTGAAAAGGTGGCCTACTCAATGGGAGAAAATATTTGGTAACCATATATCTGATAGGGGCCTAATATCCAGCATATATAAAGTAATCCTACACCTCCAAAATAAAAAGACAAACAACCCATTTTAAAAATGGGCAATTATATATCATTTTACAAATATTGGTATGTATTGTGAAAAATTTGATTTTTACCCACAATAAAAAAAAAAAAAGATTATATTCACAAGTAAAAAAAATAAAAAATAAATAAAAAGGGCAAGTGATTTGTGTAGACACTTCTCCAAAGAAGAAATAAAAATGGCTAAAAAACACATGAAAAGATGCCCAACGTCACTAGTTATTAGGGAAATGCAAATTAAAACTACAGTGAGATATCATCTTACACCCATTAGACTGGTGACTATTAAAAAAACAGAGGACTACAAGTGTTGGAGAGGATGTGGAAAAATGGGAACCCTTATCCACTGCTGGTGGGAATGCAGCATGGTGCAACCATTTTTTGGGACAGTCTGGTGGTTCCTCAGGAAGCTAACTATAGAACTGCCCTATGATCCAGTAATCCCACTACTGGGTATATACCCAGAAGAATTGAAAGCAGGGACACAAACAGATACATGCACACCAATGTTCATAGTGGCATTATTCACTATTGCCAAAGGTTGGAAACAACCCAAATGTCCATCAACAGATGAATGGATAAGCAAACCCTGGTATATACGTACAATGGAATATTAGCTGTAAGAAGGAATGCAGTATTAACACATGGGATAACATGGATTAACCTTGAAGATCTTATGTTGAGTGAAGCAAGCCAGGCACTGAAGGAAAAATATTACATGATCTCACTGATACAAATTAAGCATACTGAGCAGACTCACAGAGCTAGAGTCTGGAAGATAGACAGAAAGGGAATAGTGGGTTGTGAGCCAATACCCATATGGGAAAAACCTATGATAAGGTAGAAGGGTGTAGCTGTGCAGTGGATAGGCATGATAGTGGCACAGTGATGCTATTAAGTTGGGTGGTACTGGCCTGTGAGGGGGTTAGATTGGGGGGGTTTGCACTGTCCATGGAACTGGGGGGAAGGTCGGCGGAGGGAGCAGATAAACTCTGGGAATTTGCAGGTATGTGGTTGAAATTATAATGCTGGGAATGTTTTTTCTGGCCAATATGGCAGGGGTGGGTTACTGGTTTAAGGTGTTGGATGTGGGGGGCATGCAGGACAGGGTGCAACTGGGGCAGGCTTCTATGGAGTATGTATGTCCATCCTGTCCTAGTGCGTTGTATCAGTGGGTGGAGACGCACACAATGAATGGGAAAGTGTTGGACTCCTGGGGAGTCCTGCTATGTTATCAGATAGAGGAGTGGGAGTCTCTCAAGCAATAGGCAGTGCCTAATAGGGGAGGACAGGCCAGTATGTCAAGCCCTCAATGTTGTTGCAACTATGAATATTTGTTTTTCAAGGAGTGAAGCTTGGTGGTTGCCGTGGGTCCTGAGGGGAGGGGGAAGGAGGAATAGAATAGATGGAACGTGGGGCATTTTTAGGGCATTAGAATTGTTCTACATGATCTTGCAATGATGGATATAGGCCATGTTAAATTTTGTCAAAATTTATAAAAGTGTATGTTCCAAAATGTAAACGATAATGTAAATCATTGACCATGGTTAGTAGTAATGCTTCAATATTTGTACATCAATTGTAACAAATGTACCATCCACATGTAAAATGTTATTAATAGGGGAAAGGGGAAATGGGGGAGGATGTTGGGTATATGGGAATTCCCTATATTCCGTATGTGACATTTCTGTAACCTAAATCTTCTTTGAAGATGAAATGAAAAAAATAAGACACTGAGGGAATAAATGGAAGAAAATGTCACTGTACATACAAGACAACAGATCTTACAGTGATGAAAGATATAATGCCAAAATTTTTTAAAAATTTAAATTTTTATTTCAAATTCTTTTTTATCTTTTGTATTTTATTTGTCATTTTTAAAACTATCATTATTTCATTTTCTTATCAAAATTTTTTACTTTATTTTGTACATTTAATAATTGAAAATTATTGATGGACACCTGGGTTGTTTCCAACTTTTGGCAATGGTGAATAATGTGGCTATGAACATCGGTGTGCAGATGTCTGTTTGTGTCACTGCTCTCAGTTCTTCTGGGTATATACCTAGTAGTGGTATTGCAGGGTCACGTGGCAAGTCTATATTCAACTTCTTTAGGAACTGCCAAACAGTCCTCCATAGTGGTTGTACCATCCTGCATTCCCACCAACAGTGAAGAAGTGTTCCTATCTCTCCACATTCTCTCCAACACTTGTAGTTCTCTGTCTTTTTAATAGTGGCCATTCTGAGAGGTGTGAAATGATATCTCATTGTAGTTTTGATTTGCATTTCCCTGATCATGAGTGATGTTGAGCATTTCTTCATGTGTTTTTTTGCCATTTGTATTTCTTTTTCGGGGAAATGTCTATTCAAGTCTTTGGCCCATTTTTAAATTGGGTCATTTGTCTTTTTATTGTTGAATTGTAACATCTCTTTATATATCCTGGATATTAAACCCTTATCAGATATGTGATTTCCAAATATTTTTTCCCATTGAGTTGGCTGCCTTTTCACCCTTCTGACAAAGTCCTGTGTGGTGCAAAAGTGTTGAATTTTGAGGAGGTCCCATTTATCTACTTTTTTCTTTTGTTGCATGTGCTTTGGGTGCTTTGGGTATAAGGTCCAAGAAACCACCACCTACTACAAGGTCTTGAAGATGTTTCCCTACATTTTCTTCTAGCAGTTTGATGGTACTGGCTTTTATATTTAGATCTTTGATCCATTTTGAATTGATTCTTGTATAGGGGGTGAGATAGGGGTCCTCTTTCATTCTTTTGGTTATAGATTTCCAGTTCTCCAAACACCATTTGTTGAAGAGACTGCTTTTTTCCCATTAGTGTGGGCTTGGTAGGTTTGTCAAAAACCAGTTGACTGTATAGGTAAGGGTATATTTCTGGGTTCTCAATTCTATTCCACTGATCTATGTGTCTATCTTTATGCCAGTACCATGCTGTTTTGACCACTGTAGCTTTGTAATAAGTTTCAAGGTCAGGCAGTGAAATTCCTCCCATGACGCTCTTCTTTTTTAGAATGCTGTTGGCTATTCGGGTGCACTTACCCTTCCAGATGAATTTGTTAATTGCCTTCTCTAATTCTGTAAAGTAAGCTGTTGGGATTTTCATTGGTATTGCATTGAATCTATAAATCAGTTTGGGCAAGATTGACATCTTCATGATATTTATTCTTCCAATCCATGAACATTGAATGTCTTTCCATTTGTTTAGGTTTTTAAAATTTGTTTTAGCATTGTTTTGTAGTTTTCTGCATACAGGTCCTGTACTTCTTTGGTTAAATTAACTCCTAGGTATTTGAGTCTTTTTGTTGTTATTGAAAATGGAATTTCCCGATTTCCTCCTCAGATTGTTCAGTACTAGTGTACAAAAACATTACTGATTTTTGCTCATTGATCCTGTATCCTGCCACTTTCCTGAACTTATTTATTAGTTCAAGTAGCTTTTTTGTGGATACTCTTACCAATTTTATTTGGTTATTTTGTTGGCTTCATTTTTGAAGTTTTGGATCACAGAAGGGTTACAACTGTGGCAGGGGAGGATCACTGGTGTGGGGTGTCAGTGATGGGGGATACATGGGAGGAGGTTCACCCGAGGCATACCTATAAAGCATATGAATGAGTTCAAGTGTTCATGGGTCATTGTCATGGTGGGTAGAGATCCACACAATAACAAAAAGAATATTCAATTCCCATCCTGGGGAATTCTGCCACATTCTCTAATGGGCCAGCAAGAATCCCCGAGTACAGGGGCAGTGATTAGTGAAGGATGATGACCATTGATGGGCCGTTGATATTGATTACTGTACTTATGGACCTTTTCATTTGAAATTGAAACTTGGCTTAGTATTATAGGTTGCTGTAGCAGTTTGGCAGTTTGATGTAATTATGAATTCCAAAAATAGATATTGGATCATGCTTGTAAACTGGTCTGCTAATCTGGGCATGATTAAGTTATGATTAGGGCGTTAACTGGGCCACGTCAGTAGGGTGTTGAGCCCCACCCCTTGAAGGGGTGGGAATCAAATATAAAAGGCATGGCAAAGAACAGAATTGGAGCAGTTTTGAGTTGGAGCTGTGGTGTGGAGTCTTGAGCTGGAGCCCTGGGAATAGTGTACAGAGGAGCTTGGTTGTGAGTAAAGAGAGAAGGCCCTGGGAAGAGAAGCAAACCATTTGCCTGATAGTCTACAGCTGACCTTGTGGCACAAAGCAAATCTGAGCCCAGAAAGAGGCAAGCCCCAAGAAGAGAGGAAATCAAGAAGCTTGAACCCTGGGAAACGTCAGCCGCTGTCTTGCTCCAACACATGGCAATGGACTTTGGTGAAGGAAGAAACTTATGATTTATGGCCTGGTAACTGTAAGCTTCTACCCCAAATAAATACCCTTTATAAAGACCAACAGATTTCTGATATTTTGCATCAGCACCCCTTTGGCTGACTAATACAGTTGCCTAAGAGTTACCTCTTGATAGCCTCCTTGTTGCTCAAATGTGGCCTCTCTCTAAGCCAAACTCAGCATATAAATGCATTACCTACCCCCCACCCCCGGCACGGGACATGACTCCTGGGGATGAGCCTCCGTGGCACCGAGGAATTCCTACCAAGCACCAACTAGGAATGCAACTGTAAAAAGACCTTGACCTAAAGGGAGAAAGGGTAGAGACAAATGAGTTTATATGGCTAAGAGACTTCAAAGTGAGTCGGGAGGTCATCCCAGAGGTTATGCTTATGCACATCTCAGCATAAATATAGACTGCCACAGTAAATATTGCCTAAAATACAGGGTTCCTGATGGCTCTGGAGACATCCAGACACTATAGGCAGGACTGACAGCTCATAAGTTTGGTGCCCTGCCAATGGACCCTACTTTGGAACTTAGGCTTCCTAGTGTGACAGAGTTGGACTCAGTTGTGGGTTCCCTACACATGGCTCTTCTGCCCCTTCTATTTGAACCTATAGTTAGTACTAGAGTTGATAGGTTTATGTCCAAGAGACTTAAATCTTGGGGCTTTCCATGTGCCAGATGGGCCCTGAATCTCAACAGAGCTGCAACATCTACTCTCCAGTTCATTGGACTCACCCAGGACATCTAACAAGGAAATGATGGACACCAACCATCCCGAAGAGTCTACAACTGCAAGTAAGCTAGTTCCATCCATCTGCCCCATCAGATCTAAGCCCCCTCTCAATTAGAGGCAGAGTGGATTGGGGAATGAAGGATGGACTAAATTTACTGTTATTCTATTATAGACTTGTTATTCTAGCAATGGAAGAACTTTTTAAAGAGTTTATTTATTTATTCATTTATCCACCCCCCTTGCTGCTTGTGCTCGGTGTCCATTTGCTGTGCGTTTTTCTGTGTCTGCTTGTCTCCCATTGCTGGGTCGTCCTGCTGCGTCAGCTCACCACGCCACATGGGCTGGCTTGCCTTCACCAGGAGGCCCCGGGACTCGAACCCGGGGCCTCCCATATGGTAAACGGGAGCCCTACTGATTGAGCCACATCCGCTTCCCTGGAAGAACTTTTTTTTTTTTTTTAAGATTTTATTTATTTATTCATTTATCCCCCCCTTGCCGCCCGTGCTCACTGGGTCAGCCAACCACGCCATGCGGGCCGGCCCGCCCCCACCAGGAGGCCCCGGGAACCGAACCCGGGGCCTCCCACATGGTAAACGGGAGCCCCACTGATTGAGCCACAGCCGCCTCCCTGGAAGAACTTTTTATCACTGACGTGGAGGCAGTGGCCACTGGAGGTTCTGAGGGGATGGAGAGGGAAAAACAGGTATAATATGGGGGCATTTTCGGGACATTGGAATTGTCCTGAATGATGTTGCAATGACAGATACAGGCCATTATATATCTTGTCATAACTTGCAAAATTGTGTGGGAGAGTTTAAACTACAATCCACATTTAGTGGCAATGCTCCAATGTGTTCATCAATTTTAACAAATGCACCGACACTAATGATGTTGTTAATGTGGGAAAGTGTGGGAGGGGTAGGGAGTAGGGCATATGGGAATCCCCTACATTTTTTATGTAACATTTATGTAATCTAAGTATCTTTAAAAGTAATGCTTTGGTGCAGGATATACACAGTTTAAGTCAACCCTGTGACAGAGACTAATAGCTGTGCCCATTATCCAATTCCCTTCTTCCTCAGTAATTAAGTCCCCAAATATTAATTTGGCCCATGACAATCCAGAATAAACACTATTTTTTCCCATCCACCTCGTAGCTTGTGGCACCAAATGACTAAGTTTGGGTCAGTGTAATGTAAGCCTATGTTAAGTATGTAATTTCTAGGAATTGTTCTTAAAGGAACAGGGCATCCCCCTTTTCCAGCTAGCTGAAATGCTGATATGAAGTTTGGAAGTAGAGCAGCCATCTTCAACCATGACATGAAAATCAAATATTGAGAATGGGGAGAAGCAAGATGGAAGGAACCTGGATCCCTGATCCTGTAGAGTGTGACGTAGCCCTGGATTGCATTCCAGATTTTTAAAAACTTCTATCCTGTTTAAGTCACTATTGGGGATACAGCCAAACCTAATCCTAAAACATAACCCCATATTTGAGTCTAATAACAAAGTCCCTTCCCATAAGAGAACTGTAACGAGCAATTTAAACAAAAGAAAAATGTTTGTTTTATTTACAATACTGAAAGCATTTTACAAATAACATATTTGCATTCCCTAAGTCTTTTGGAAAATAATTCCAGTTTGTGCAATGAGTTTACAGGAAAATCTAAGACATCTATTAGACATCTTAAACCTAAATTCTATGTTTTGAAAGATATTTCACAGTATATTTATAGAGGACTTTTTTTTTTTTTTTAATTAAGAAAAACTAAGCTCTGTAGTTAAATATATTGCCCTGCAGTATCTTTAACCCCACTACAAACCAGATTGGCCTATGAAATAATACCAGTAGATTTGGATGAATTATTTTCATACCCCTTCCCCCCCCATAAAATTCATGCACAAAGTAAACATGGTAAATTACATTAATGACACTTTATTTCAACTCTTTTCTTTGGACTCTCTCAACTGTGTTTGACTCAATACAGGGTATAAGCAGGTAGGATTCCTGTATGGGAAACCCTAAGCCAATACTCTCCGCTCCAGGATAGGGAAGGATTTTCAGTAAGTATGTGTAGAAAGGCCAGGATTAGGGAGACTTTTGAGTGATTTCTCTAGGAGGTCTTGTTTACTAATAGGAATAAGATTCCCCTCCAGGGCAAAGTCTGAAGGGGTCGGCCATCTCTCTTCTAAGAGTTCAGAAACCATCTATCCAGCCACCAAGGATCAAAAAGCCTCCATCTCTTCTCCTCTCTGAATCACTACCTTGATTTTAGTGCCTTCTGAGTTGATGATGGAAAACTAGTTCCTCTGTTCAGATGCCAGAAACTGCTCTGATATCACATAAAGATCTTGTGGAACAGGAAAGAAGACTGAACAATGATACTTTATTGAGCATCTCATCCACATGAAAGAGAATGAACTCATTAATACTATCACTTACATAGCTGCCATCCCTTAAAACATAAAATCCACACTCTAGCTCTTCAGCCAGAGAGAAGGGATGGAGGACTCTCCATACTGAATCCACCCCAACTTAGCCATGTGTTTCTCTACCTTTACAATACATCTCTCCTCAAAAGATGGTGTTTCTAACATCTGGTGTAGGTGGCTGAATGGGAGGATACACGCCAGAGAAATAAGAAAGTTCAGCATTTGACATAGCCAACAGAATTCTAAGGTAAAGAAATGGTGAGGTAGAGTTGAGAGAGTTCAATTAAATTTTTTAAGCATAGACCTTTTGGCACATTCCAAAATACACAGACTTCCAATCAAATTCTCCTTTGCGATACTTTACAAAGTGCTGGTAAACTTACGAATTCTTGGATTTACTTAGGAAACACCCATATAAAGCTAACAGAATAAAGTCATCTGAAGAAATCCATACCTGGCACTTCAGCTATTATTTGCCCCCATATAAAAAGCAAATAAAACAATGCCATCCATTTGCTGAATTTATTTAAACAAATCAACTTAGAAATATCATTGAATTAAACAAAACTTCTGACATGTAAACATACTGCCATGTTCCTGAAACAGATGTTAACACCTGTATAAAAGTTAATAAATGCTTGTTAGGAAAGCTGTCCATTAATAAGGCCAGACTTCAGCAAAACTAAAACCACTTTGTTTCTTTAGCTTTACTAGTCTGACAATGCAATACTATCAAACCACAGTCATATATAATAAAGACAACATTGGATGGCTAGGTCAGTACCATTGGTTACAGCTGTTAAACAGTTTCATTCTTGGCGCCACATAAAAACAATTAAGCCAATCACATCAAATAAATCATGGCTTTTTTTTTTTTTTGTTATCACAATTCACTAAGTGATGTTAATTATGGTCCTTGTCAAACACGTTTGGTAAAGGCTATTTACAGTGTACATGGCTGAGCATGCACTATTTATAGTTACAAAGATACCTGCCAGTTTATGATGATAGAATTACACAGTGCCTGAAAATGGTGAAACATCTCACACATCATTTTAATCAAAACAGTTTCAAGCAGGAAATGTTCCTTATTTGACCACGATTGCAATAATTACATGAAAAGTCTTATAAAAACACTAATCTCCTTCAAGAAATTGATGCATATTCTACGCACTACAGGTTAAGGCAGTAAAAAAATGTATTCCTGATAACTGGAGGTCTTGACAATGTCAATTAAAGCTGTCTGATACTAGTTTTTTGTTCTCCATCAAATTCTCAAAGTTCTGTCTGTATAACTAGTTTGTGAATGATTTCATTTTTAAAATCAAAATAGTATTAGTAGCCACTAAGAAGAGTTGACACTGAAAAGAGTAATTGCTAGGGAAAGAAAGGACATAAGTTGGATTTTGCCTAAAAGTTTTCAAATCATAAACAAGAGCATTGAGAGTCTGAACCTTAAAGTATAAAACAAATACACAGTTTACTTTTCTTAATTTAAAATATACTGTATTTTGAACAATTCAAGTAATGTAAGACTATCAAAAATAACTTCATAAGCCATAAGTGTCAACTGCATTTTCAATGTTTTAATTAAGAACTTTTAAAAACTGTAAACTAAACCATTACAGTTTAGTTAAACAAATGATAAATGACTTTTTATTTGCACTTGTGATTCCTTTAATACAAACTGCTACCAACAAATATGTAAAGATATGGCAGATTATGCATTTGATCAAAGCACTTTGATTTAAGCATAAAACAGATTTAAATGGTACAGGTTCCGTGCATAAGATCCAAGAAGTACCTACTGATTTGTAGGCAACCCTCTCTCTAATCAGAATCCTTTATTCTTCGGCTGCAGATGAGATAGGGCACACTCTGTTGTAAACAGGGCACTGTTGTAAAACCAGAAAAATCTTAAGATCGTTCTTGTTAAATTGAAAAGACTTTCCCAAGTGTCTTTCAGCACTGGAGTATATTATGCTGACCTCTTAATTTCATAAATTAACTTTCCTTTGATTCCATTTTTATGGTGGTTTTGTTCACAGTTTTGTTTTAAAAATTGGCTGAAATTTATATAAAACTCTGTACATGTTCACAAATTATTGCATAAACAGCATAATCTTCAAGACAGTGTTTGCAAACACGTGTCCAACTCAGGAAAAATATATTCACGTTTCTCGTCTGGCTTTTTTCTTCTTTTTTATTTGTTTGGGAGATTCCCAGCTAGTTTCAGACTTGGCTGGGGGGAAAAAAAAACAGAAAAAAAAGTTAAGAGGATAATAAGTACAGTTATGCCTCAATAACTTAAAATATTAACAATGAAAATGGTTTAAAATCCACTAACAATGCCTCAAATTTTATGTTCAAGTTTTCAGGTCCTAGATGTGTTTTTAAGTTATTTTGTATATCTGCCTTCCTCTTCTTCTTTTAATCCCAACATATTATTTGGTTTAACCATATGGAACTGCTGGCACACAACCAGTTTTGATCTAGAAAAACTGCCATTTAATATGGCTCAACCTAATCAATGAAAGTGAAAATGGAAAGGTAGCTGAAGGGAGAAAATGGGGAAAGAAAGACATACAATAATTTGCAGCCTCAAGAATATGTGCACAGAAAAAGGGAGGGGGACCAGACAGACAAGCAGGCTTCTACTATGTCCTTGGCCACCTGCTCTTTCCTTGAATCACACTTCAGCTCCTTGGTCCCCACCACCAAGGTCCACAAGATTCCAAATAATCTAGCCTTGGCAAAGAAAGGAAGAGCTGATATATTAATGCATTAGACCTTTTAAAATCAGTTCAACATTTATGTAAGAAAATGTGAACAGTACAGAGCACACACAGATGAACCAAAAAATAAAGATCACTCACTCTGTGAAGGAGGCACACTATTTTGCTTAATACTAGACTTGGATTTATCTGTCTCTTGTAGCATCGGTGGCACTTGGGAAGGGCTCTTGTCAGAATCACTTTTGGATGAAACTACAGATGGCTCGGTAGATAGAGCAGGTGCAAGAGTCTTGATAGGCTATTTTGGAATAAAATTGTTATTATTATTATTTTTAAACAATTCAAATGAAATTAAACATCATAATTCAAGAGGCTTTTTAGTAGGAAGTAGATGGTTTCCAATTAACTTGTCAGCAGAAGCACTACAACTCATGGCTGCCCTCTAGTGACAAAACTAAATAAATCTTTACTCCTAGTATTCATGAACATAGCAGCTACGGTGAGATAAAAAAGGGTGAAGGTATAAAATTATACAATGATTTCTTGACTCTGAAAATAGGAGTGAATAATTGTTTCCATTTTCATTAAATTTTACATCTCTCTTTTTCACTATAGATAGCACAACTGTATATTTGTTAGTGATTCAGTAGTTCTGTACCTTTCCTACCAACTTTCAACTCCTCAAAACTTTTTCATGTGAAAGACAAAGAGAAAATAGCTAATTTCTGAACTACCAGTAGGTGATGCCTCCTTTTTTCCTTCCCAAGAGGTAGGGATGGACATGAAAGTATGTCTCAAATAGCAGCAGGAACAGCTTCAGTTTCCTACTCAAGGTAAAAGATATATCTTCTCACAAAAGCAGACTAGAGCTACCAGTCCTAGTACTAATACTTGGGTCCAAACCTTCAGTTTGGTAGTAAAAATTGAATGCTTACGGGCTAAATTCTAGAACCTTGCTCCTCCTTCCAAACCTGGGAACCTGGGAGCAGGAAGGAGGTAAACTGACTTGCCTCACTGAGGCATTCAATACTGTTAATGAATGGTCGGGACCAGGTAAGGAAAGAAACTCCAATATTTGGAGTGCCTGAGGCTGTAATAGCTGAGTAGAAGATGATTTTACCCTTTAGTTTTACTTGTGATCATTATATTCTGAATGTAGAAGCATGGCTAAATGTTTCCTTGCCCCTTATTTTTTCAGGCTCCATGGGTTACATAAAGGCCAGATTTTGGATTGAAAGCACAATGGCAAAGGAAACCAGAAGGAAGCTGTGTGATCTCAGGTAACTACTAGGATTCCTTTTGCCTATGTAAGGTTTCTGAAATTGCATTTATGTTGCCTGTATTATTTTATATCCCCAAGTTTTATTACTTATTTTTAATTTCCTCTTATCCTCTATTCTCTCACTAATCTATTTTATTTTATTTTTTAAATTTTAATTTTTTTTAATTTTATTTTTATTTTTTTATTTATTCATTTATCCCCCCCCCCGCTGCTTGTGCTCGCTGGGTCAGCCAACCACGCCGTGCAGGCGGGCTTGCCTTCACCAGGAGGCCCCAGGAACCGAACCCGGGGCCTCCCATATGGTAAACGGGAGCCCTACTGATTGAGCCACAGCCGCTTCCCACTAATCTATTTTAAATAACAGAAAGACTCAAAATATTCTTTACAAGATGGCTTCTAAAAATGACTAAACTAAAACATCAAAATGTCAAATGATCTTTTGTAGCCCTATTAAACTTATGTAGATACTGAGATTGCATCATTTTATCTCGAAACACTTTTAGGGAATTAAAAAGCATCAAATCTAAATAGGAAATATGGTTAAGGTTTTGTTTTAGTACAAGACTGCTTTCTATAGATTATTTCTCTTAATTAGAGGTTAACTTAGTTTCTTATCTAAAGCTGTTCACGAAGAAGGTAAGCTCTACAAAGGCAGGTTTATTTTTATTTTTAAAAAAAATTTTTGGTTTGTTTTGTTCTCTGCCATATCCCTAGCACCTTGAATAGTGTGTGGCATGTAGTAGGTTTGCAATAAAATTTTTTTGAATTAGTTAAACAGATGAACCATGCAACTGAAGTATACTTAAACATACTTCAGTTTGCCCAATGAGAAATCAGATTTTGATGACAGCCATGGTCTGTGCTTCACTGGTCTAGACCTTTTGTAAAATGTTCCCTTCTGACAAACCGGTATTTACCACAGAAGGCACATAATTTGAGAACCTGCCACCAAATTTTAAACATTTACAGAGGTTGAACTAGACTTATCATGTGCATGCTTTGGGGGAAAATGCAACCAATTATATCTTCTCTAAGCCATCTATCTCTTGAACGATTCGACATCTAATAAGAGAAAATATAGTACAGTGGGCTCTGGTTTCGCCACTAATAGTTATCTGACTTGGAGCAAGTTATTCAATTCTTCTAGTTTCATTAACAGAATGAGCTCACCTTTCTCTTGGGGTTGTTGTGAGAATTAGTTTATTTAAAATGCTTAACACAATGCTTCAATAAAATATTAATTATGATACAATTTTGAGTCGTCAAAACTTTATTTCTTAAATATAAAAAAAGTACCTGGCTATTTTTGATTAGTACTTCAGGTGGATCACTAGTATTTATGGTCTTCAAAGAAAAAGCTTTTTCCTGTTTTGGACGGACTTTATTAGAGGTATTCACTGGAAGCTCTTCTCTAATCTCTTTTTCTAATTCTTCCATGTCCTACAGAGAAAAGTAGTCTGTCAGATGATATAAATCACTCATTCTTTTCTAATTAAAACCTATGTGGTTTGTTGTGCTAATGCCCAGAAGATATCCTGTGAAAATAATTTTATTTCAGAAACTGTCCAAACAACTTAAAAGAGAGTATATAGAAATAATTATTTGACCCATTCTAATTTACTAAACCAACTCAAACAGAATAAATTAAACTAGTATTTCTTTTATTTAAAAAAAAAGTGAACAATGAACTATTTGATAGTTAAAGATTTGAAAATAGCATTTCACTGAATGGTTTCTCCAAGGAATGAAATGCTTATACAATAACTGAATTTTCTGGATAAATTAAGCTTACATGGTAGAAGGGGCAATGGCAAGGAAGTCCAGTTTTGGTCATGTTAGCTATATAATACCAGGAATAAATCACTTAAGTTTCTCTAAGCCTCAGTCTCCCAACTATAAAACAAAATTTGCCCAGATAATTTCTAAAGCTCTATCCAAGTTTTAACATTTCTATTCTTAGTCCTTTAGTAAAATTTCAAATTCAGGTGTGGAAAAGAAATATGAACTAGAATATATTTAATAAGATCATCGGGACTTGTACTGTTCTTTAGCAAACACATACATATAAATGGTTGTTGCTCTTTTTAACAACTGGCTAAGATGATCTTAAAAGTTTCCTTCCAACAATGATAATTTAATTCCAAGGGCTTTGGAATTATGTTAAGATTTGCAACCTGTACAGTTAATCAGAAGACATCACTTTCTTTCTTTCTTTTTTTTTTTAGATTTTATTTATTTATTCATTTCTCCCCCCCTTGCTGCTTGTGCTCGCTGGGTCAGCTAACCACGCCGTGCGGGCAGGCTTGCCTTCACCAGGAGGCCCCAGGAACCGAACCCGGGGCCTCCCATATGGTAAACGGGAGCCCTACTGATGAGCCACAACCGCTTCCCAGTTTATTTCTATCCTTAGTTGAACTCTAACAGCAAAGAACCCCACCAGCCACATACCAAAGACTAAAAAGAACTTTACTTAAAAAAAAAAAACAAAAAAAACAAATACCAAAATATAACAAACCCAAACTATTTATGGATAGGATATTATATGTTAAGTGCTCTATGCAGAACTGTGTAGACAGGTATCTTATGTAATTCTCAAAGCAACCTACGCAGTTAAGTAACTTGTACAAGATAAAAGACAAAAACAACTAGTAAATGGTAGAACTGGAATTTGTATACAGGTCTGACTTTAAAGCTTATGCACTTATCCCCTATAAATTTTTTTTTTTTTTTTTTTTTTTTTTTACCGGGAGGTCCCGGGTATCAAACTTGGGTCCCTCCATATGGGAGACGGACGCCCAACCATTTGAGCCACATCCGTCCCCCTAAATATTTTTAAAAACAGATAAAACATTTTTAAAAAGAATATCTGAATACCAAAGGAACTTTTCACATGTTGACCTTTGCCAATAAGTTCAAAGATTCAGAATATATCTATCTCACAAAATTTATCTAAAAGGAACTCACTGAATCCACAGTCCAGAAAAGCAGTATTGATTGGTAAAGACCATAATTTAAGTGAAAGAAATCCAAGAAAAGCTTGGCTAACATGGATTTCAGACTGTTGATAGCTGCCACCAGCATTTCTCATCAGCTTGCTGGAGCTAACAAGAAAGGCACACCTATTACACAGTTTCTCATATCTATTTTGATCTTAACCATATTAATTTTAATGACTATCCATTACTACTATTGAAAAAAATTATTATTGACATTGGATTTGTATCACCTTCATTTATGAAAGGTTATGCTTCCCACAACAAAAAATAACTGAATATATATTTCCTTAAGAAACAACGCAGAAACTTTTCCCAAAAAGAATAAGAAAATTACCATATAGGCTACTCTTTAGAAATTTTGGCTCCTCACCTCCTACATTTAAAAGAATGAAAATAAAGGGGGAAATTGTGGGAGGGGGATGGGTGGAATATATGGGAATCCCCTATATTTTCCAGGTAACATTTATGTACTCTTAAGCTCCTTTAAAAATAAATAAATAAAAAAAAAAAAAAAAAAAAAAAGAATGAAAATAGTAGCTAAATTGTCATAGTAAAGAATATAAAGATTTTCATTAAGTTTAGTAATTCAAATCAAAGTGAAAGACTCCACTTACTATGCACATGGTTTTTAAAATTGTGCTATATGTTGTTACCTTCCATTTACTCAGAGGGAATTTATGTATTCATGAAACACTGTACCTCCTTTTCCATTTCTCCATTATATAATTTAAAAATGCATCTGAATAATCTGGAATTTTATTCCTTTATTTTCTGGTTTAGCTAAACCTTTGATATGGTATTTTTTTTTTTTTTTTTTTTTTTTTAAAGATCTTTATTTATTTATTCATTTATCCCCCCCTTGCTGCTTGTGCTCGCTGGGTCAGCCAACCACGCCATGCAGGCGGGCCCGCCTTCACCAGGAGGCCCCGGGAACCGAACCCGGGGTCTCCCATATGGTAAACGGGAGCCCTACTGATTGAGCCACAGCCGCTTCCCTTGATATGGTATTTCTGAACAATAAAATTTTTATTATGATATATACATTCTTTAAAATATTCTGTGATTTTAAAAAATGCTTTTCAAGTAAATTTGATATCTTGTATTGTCTTTATCGCTACATATTCTAAGCATCTGCATATTAACTTTTCACATTCACAGCACAGCAGTAGGTGCTTAATGAATGCTTGTTGTTTTGACATTTTACCTGTGTATGAGAGTTATCTTCACCTTGCTTCTTCTTTTTCTTTTTTTTCTTTTTAGATTTCCCAGTTGAAAGAGTTTCCTCTCCCTTTTCTTTATCTTCATCTGAAACCTGATGTTAAAACATAAAATATTAAAGTGAACCTATAGTAAAGTTTCATAAATCAGAAATTAAGAGATAATTTCATTCATTAGGTTCAGTCTTTAGCCTTCAAATTCTACATAAGAATTAGTACCATGTAATAAAACTGATCTAAAATTATTTAAAAATTAATAAAGTTCATGGAAGCTTCATTCTCTGTTGTCCTTGATAGACCACATTTCCCTATGTCCTAGGGGAGCTGATGTGGCTCAGTGGTTGAATGCTGGCTTCCCACATACGAGGTTCCTGGTTCGATTCCCGGCCCCCCGTACCTCAAAAACAAACAACAATAACAACAAAATAAAAAAACCTCAATGGATAGATATTTACTGTTTTATTTTGGAGTTTAAATGCAGAGCTACTCACAGCAGTGTGAACACATTTAACAGCACTGAAACATATATCTGCATGTGATTAAATGTTAGATGATATATATGGTAACAATAAAAATTAAAAAGAATCCATGGAACTACACTATACAGTGAGCCCTAAATTAATCCATGGACTTTAATTAACAGTACAACTATAAAAATGTGCTATGAATTGAAGCAAATATTTCACACCAGTGCAAGGTGCTGGTGGTAGGGTGATATACAGAAATCCTCTATTTTAGGCATGCTTGTTCTGTAAACCTATAACTTCTCTAATTAAAAAAAAAAAAAAAAGCACAGCTACTTGCATTGAAATTGGCCTGGTTTAAAAAATGAAATGACAAGATACAGAGTGAGAGAAAATATATCAAAAAAAAAGAGAGACTAGAATCTAGAATATATTAAAAAAATAAAGAACACTTAAAGCACAACAGTAAAAAAAAAATCCAACTAGAAAACTGGATTGTGCAAAAGACACGAACAGATATTTCACTGAAGAGGCAAAGAAGCACATGGAAAGATGTTCAACATCATTAGCCATTGGGAAAAAAAATAAAATAAAACTACAATGAGTTATCACTACACACCTCTGAGAATGGCTAAAATAAAATAATGACACCACCAAATACCGGCCAAGGTGTAGAGAAACCTATCACTCATACATAACTGGTGGGAATGTAAAATGGTACAACCATCCTGGAAAACACTTTGGCAATTTCTTAAAAAACTGAACAACTACCTATGACCCAGCAATTGCACTCCTGAACATTTATCCCAGAGATATAAAGGCTGTGTTCACATAAACATCTATTATGATTGCATATTCCTAATAGCCCAAAATTGGAAACAACTCAGATGTCCTTCAAGAGGTGAATGTTTAATAAACTGTGGAACATCCAGACCACATGATACTATTCAGCAGTAAAAAAGAATCAACTAGTGATACACACAACTTGGATGAATCTCCAGATAATTACACTGAATGAAAAAAAGCAATCCCCCAAAAGTTATATATTATAACCATTCATGGACTAACCATGAAATGACTGGTGAACAGATTACTGGAAGTGGGAGGAAAAGAAGTATGGCTATAAAAAGGTAGTATGATATGGCACACGCCCGCGGAGAGCTGACAGCCTGTGCCTGTGGATGGCACAGTAAGATGACGCAACAAAGGTAAAAAAGCAGACACAGAAGAATGCAGGGAATGGACACAGAGAGCATACAGCGATTGCAAGCGGGAAGGGAGGCGGGAATAAATAAAAATAAATCTTAAGGAAAAAAAAAGGTAGCATGAGGATAATGGAAATGTTCTGTATCTTGATTGCATCAATGTCAATATCTGGGTTGTGATACAGTACTGTAGTTTTTCAAGATATTCTCATTGGGGAAAGTGGGTAATGGCCTGTATAATAGGGCACATCTAAAATTATTTCAAAATAAGTTTTATTTAAAATTTTTTGAAAAGAAATGTCATTGAAAATAATCTGCATGACAGAAAAATACCTAGTGAACTAAGACTGTTAGTGATATTCTTCATATATACCATGTGAAGAAACATTTTTCTGGAAAATGCTTTTTCCTTATTTTACACAGATGACAACCTAGATCCCTAGACTGTAAGAGATGATATGGGTAACAGTCATTTCTCTGCTCAACATCACAGTCATCAAGATTTTGGAGCTCTTATGAACCACCAATTAGGTTACAGAAATTACTGGCAGATGGGGGGCGAAGGGACCCGAACAAAAATAGCTAAGAGATTTTCTGTCTAAGCTGGCTGCCGTTGTTTTCACAGGCTCCTAAAGATTAAAATACCACATAAATAGATGCATCCTATGAATACTTTGGTCACAAGGACTCTCATCAGTTTCTGAGCCCATTATAATCCAGCCATAAAAGAAATGTAACACCCTATGTTAAAGTGCTATATTTCTGTTAATAATAAGTCTGAAACCAACTCCATACCATCTTTTTTTTTTTTTTAACAATTTATTGAAGTATATCATTCATACATGAACATACATAAACTTAAGTGTTCAGCAAACATCGTGAACTTACAAAACAAACATGGGTAACATCATACAGGTCCCCCCCACATCACCCCACAAAAAACCCCGCATTGCTGTGAAATATCTGTAACATATCATGAGAGAGCATCGTCAAAGTGTTACTACTAACTATAGTCCGTATCTTCCTCCCCTATACATTTTTTTAAGGATGTATTTATTTACTTTTATCCATTTTTACACACACACACACACACCATTTTTGCTGTTTCTGTGTCCATTCGCTGGGTGATTCTGTGTCTGTTTCCTGCCCTCTCTTCTCAACCTTCTCCTCCTGTCTTCACTGGGATTCAATCCTTGGAAATTCCGATGTGGGAGAGAGGCATCCTACCGCCTGCACCACCTTAGTTCCTGGTTTTTCGGCGTGTCTCGTTTGGCTCTCCCTTGTGTCACTCTCCCATTATGTCATCATCTTGCTGCTTGGCTTGCGGGCTTTGGCGGCGCACCTGCACATGGGGCCTGGTGGCCCATGCGCCTTCTATGTTTTTCTTTTTTTTCTTTTTACCAGGAGGTCCCGGGGATCGAGCCCAGGTTCCTCCATATGGGAGACGGACACCCAACCATTTGAGCCACATCTGTCCCCGTTATATCTCTTAAGGTTGACCAAAGATACCTAGAGTTACAGTCATTTTCCATACAGGATGGTCATATAATAAATCAGGCTTAGTTTATCACCAGCATTCCAAAAACCAGACCTAGGGACAAAAACTAGGTCTTGGGGCACATGCGTGGTTTCTAATATAGTGAATGTTTAGCCTCCCCTGATTATCACAGAATCAGGATAGCTGAATATTCACACATACCATCTTTTAACTCAGTTCAAAGAGATGAGGTTATGAACTGCAGTGTTGTGGCTGTGTCACAAGGAGTCTTTCTTTTTTGGGGAGTTAAGTATTCCCTACTCAAATTTAAAAATACTGAAAGTATGGAGACTATCACAAATACCCCAGAATTAACAAATGTTAACAAATGTTGATATTTTTAAAAAATCTAAAATAAATTTTTCAAAATAAAAAGACATTACTGATAAACCATTTACTCACCTTTTGATCATCAGGAATTGATTCCTGGGACTTGAGAAGTGAAGCTCTTTCTTCATCTACCCAATTTCCCCATTCTTCTGCTGGCGCATTCCAATCAGAGCTGGGATCGGCAGAAGAAAGACCATCTAAAATTCAGAGTGAGAATTAGCTATCATTTCTGCCATAAACTAAAATACAAAAAATAAAAATTTTCATCTATGCTGAACTAAGCTGTAATTTTAAACTATTCTTTCTCTCAAGCTCACTTTAAGGGATAGAATAAAACCAAAAAATGATGGTAAAAATCTTTATCCAACATCTCCAAGGCATAATGTATGGTTAATTAAATGGAATTTCTAAAACTCCAGGAAACATGAATTAACTTTCCAATTAATTCCTTCTTCTGGCTTCCTTTGTTACAAAAGTCTTCTGAACTTGTTCTCTTTTCATTCTCAATCTCTAACTTTGGGACCTTTTGATTTTTTTTTTT
>JAKSZT010054487.1:45237199-45249304 GCA_026826555.1 Tolypeutes matacus | reverse complement strand
GGAGGTGGAGTGGACATCACCATCCCAGTCCCCTCAGGATTGGGGGAAGAACTATGGGCTAGAGTGGACTTGATGGTATTCTGTTGTACACATATGGTGATTCTAGCAATGGAAGAAATTATAATAATGAGGTGGAGCCAGTGGCCACTTGACACTTTTGGGGCAGGGAGGGGAGGAGTAGTTGAAATACAGGGGCTTCTTTGGGATTTGGAGGTTGTCCTGAGTACCGTTGTGGCAACGGATGTAGGCCATTTTAAATCAGCACACACCACTCAGAACTGTGTGGGAGAGAGTGTGGTCTACGATGTGAACTGTGGTCTATGGTTGGTGGCAAGGCTCCAGGATGTGTAAGTTCATTGAGGGTGGTGGGCCACACCTGTGGGAGATATTTGTGTGGGACATGGTGGGAGGTGTGGGAGGTGGGCAACATGGGAATCCCAGGGGGTTCTGTGTAATATTTTTGGTAATCTAAGCACCTCTTAAAAATAAATAAATAAATAAATAAATAAATAAACAAATAAATAAATAAACAAACAAACCAAAAAACAAACAAACAAAATTATATAAGCAGATGTGGCTCAAGCAGCTAAGTGCCTGCCTCCCACGTGGGAGGTATTGGCTTTAGTTCCCGGTGCCTCCTAAAGAGGACAAACAGACAACGAGCAGACATCGAGCAAAAACAACAAGCACACAACACAGATGAGGGAGCCATCTCGGGTGGGGTGGGGAATGGGTATAATTTATTCCTCACAATCCTGATTAATCTCTCAATTCACTTTGTATGTCTTAACATAGAAATAAGTTTGACAATGTATACAGTTATCTACTAGATATCTGGAACTAAACTCATCTTATACCAAGCATTCATCAACATTACTAATATCAGGAGATTAAAATGCCAAAGGGATCATTGATTTTTCATAAATTTCACAAATAAGAAATTTTGGAAAACTCTTTGTCCATAATGATGTCTCTAAGGCCTCTTGCCAGAAAAGAAACTTATTAAGCAAAAAAAGGCAATATACGAATCACTAATATACTAACATACAGACTGTTTTCTTAATAAATATGGTGGGAGGTGGCATAAGGGATAAAAATCAAGTAAAGTACTTAATAAAAGTTTTTTTTAAAGCTAAGATGGTAATAAAATTTGGGGGAACAACTGTAGCCTATGGTTTAATTTCTGTAAGAATACTGAAAGAAACACAGATTGCTAATGACTTTTATAAAATTGTGATTTTTTACATTTATTGATATTAGGTTTTTTGGAAATTAACTAGGTTCAAATAAAACTGTTTTAAAACAACAGATCACCTAAACTTAAAAATTGCCACCAGAAGACTTTCAATCCATAAATCACAGACTAATTTGCTAATAAACTTCTTAGACATAGTTCTCTTGAAAATGATTAAAAGTACAGTTCTCCCCATTTTTAAATAGAATAATTTCTCATTTCTTAAAATTCTCCCATTATCTGCCAGTGTCTTTTCAAAAAAGCTATTTTAGCTTTCTTTTCAAAATAGTAAGGAATTTGTCTCTCCATTAATTTGCTTGTGGAATTAATGTTTTAGGTTAGCTATCTCATTAGTAGCCTCTATTTTTTATCTGGAAGAAAATGGTTGTCAGCTGTTTCTTGCCAGAACCTAATTCAGCATTAGCTTTAATTAAAACAGACAATATTAATTAACCCCACAGAGCAGATAGCTAATTTTGCCACTCCCTAGTGCAATGATGGAAATAACAGCAACAGCACCAGCTGCACTTATTGAATATTTACTATGTACCAGGTACTGTTCTAGTGTTTTATATGTATTAACTTATACCCAGGTACTCTGTCCTTGGGTCATGCTTTCAACCAATTCACTGTACGGAAGCTAATCCATTTACTCCTGTGTGCTAACAAGAATAAAGTTCTATTCAAAATCTGATTCTTCACAGAGATTATAATGGTATCACATTCCTTTATGGTCAAGAAAACTGATAGATTAACACCTGCCTTTAATGGAGGGTGGTAATGGTAGCACAATACTGTGAATGTAATTAATGTCACTGAATTGTATCTTGGAAGTGGTTAAATGGGAAATATGTTGTGCATATTATCAAAATAACTGAAACAAAACCAATTCTTCCATTCATATGAAATGTTCAGGAAAGGTAAATCCATACAAGAAAGCAGACTGGTGGTTGCCTAGAGTGGGGGTGGGGGGATGGGACATGGGGTTTCTTTTTGTGGTGGTGACACAACTCTGTGAATATACTAAAAACCACTGAATTGTATACTTTACATAGGTGAGTTGTATGGTACGTAAATATCATCTCAATAAAAGTTATTAAAAAAATGTGGGGAGCAGATATAGCTAAGTGGTTCAGCACCTGCTTCACACTGTAAAGATAAATATATTTTGTGGATTAGTAACCTTACATATTAAATTATTCATCCTATAAATTCAGAAGGAATAATTATATTCACTGAAATGAATATAAAAATGCCACATTAAAGATAATCCTGGAAAAAAGAAAATACACAGAGAAAATGGGGTAAAGAGAAGTTTTGAACTTAAAGGATTGCCAATGCAGCATAACAAATTCGAGGAAGATGTTGTTCCTGATACATATTACTTTGATTAAATACAGAATTTGATGGGGACATGTTTTTGTTCAATCTTTATTTTAGCAGCCAATTATGTTTTTCATGTTCAAAGAATCCCTAATATAGATAAGATAAAAGTGGAGCTTTTCTGTCCCAGTGGAGAACCCGGGAGCCCTGATTGCTCAGTTCGCCTCAGCGAACTCAGTTATCTTGGGCTCAGTTAGCCCAAGATAACTCACTGCTTTCTTCCCTACATTTACTCCTATTATTTCTGCAATCACTCCTCAATTCTAGTCTGCTCATAGCTGATCATTAGGAAGTATGGACAAGCTATTTTTTCCAAAACAGTGCTCTTATTCTTATAATACCTTGGATTTTATAAGATACTTTATCACAAAGATCTTTCATGTTGATTCATTACCTCATTAAAACCTCACAACCACCTATGGGAGTAGATATGAAAGATTATTGGCTCCATTTTACAGCTGAATTCATGCAAATTCCAAGATAAGTGACAAAGTCCAAGCCATATGAGGTATTACATTTTAGGGCCAGGACTAGAATTCAGATCTACCTTCTAAGTTAGTACTTCTCCAAGTCTCTTTCGCCAGCAATTCTACCTTTCCAACATCACCTCAATCTATACGAATTCTGCTTTAACTAGACCAATGTATTATTGTGTCACAAACTTACATTCATGATTACAATCATCCACAAGGCTGCAGTGGTTAAGAGCATGAACTCTGAAGCTAGACTACCAGGGTTTGAATACCACCTATACTAGCTGTGTGGCTTTTCTTTGCCTTCTTTTCTTTTCTTCATCTTTGAAGTGCGGAAAAATAACACTTAGCTTGCAGAATTGTTATTAGAATTAAATGAGTTAATAAATATGTAAAAGGACTTACAACAATACCTGGCACCTAGTAAGGTATATGCCTTTATCATCATTATTAATACTACTGAACATTTATGTACAAAGCACTGCAACAGGTACTGACTAAATAAATAATAGACTAAGGGATAGTTCCTGTCTTCGGAGGGTTACATTTGGGGAAACAAAACATTCTTTAAAGAAAAAAAAAAAAAATTAACAAAGGCCAAAATGATGGAAGTTCCACAAGGTAGACTATGAGTGCCAAATAGTAGAAAATGATTGCTATAAAACTCAGAGAAAGGAGTAAATTCTGAGATTTGAGTGTGGGGAAAAAAAAAACCTTCAGACTTTTTTCCAAAATGAAGGTGGTAAAGCTTCTGCACAGAAAAACACATTCTTTTTCCCTTCCTCTTTTTTATAGCTCTTGCTTTTAACCTTCCTATGCTTCTACTGGAAATCAGGCTAAGAAAGTAGGTGTATACCAGCACAAAAACTCACAATTTCAAAGCCATTTCTGTATATTCTATTTACTCTATTAAGAAACTAGGAGAAGAAACTGAACATTCATTTAAGACAAAATTTTTTAGACTAGAAATACTACAGAACTACAGGAAAACTTCATGTTTAAACAGTGCTTCAATCATGAAAAATTAATTTAGTTTTAATTCTGTAGGTATTCAATAATTAGTTTACAAGTAATATGTTCCATATTAAATTATATTACTATGACCTAAAAAAGGTGGGAAATTAAGATGAAAATTAAAACAAAGAACACGAATTCAAGGTACCAGAAAGAAAAATTCTGAAAATATGTAACAGGACATACTTAACCCAGACCATTCATCATCGATATAGGGTTGATTACGGCTAACATCCCACTGATAATCAGAAGCGGTAGACTGAGAAACTGGCTCAGTGGTAGACCCTTAAATGAAAAACAAATGCAATAAAATTAAAAATGGAATTTTCTAATGTTTCATAACAATAGTTCTATACTTTGTACACGAAGACTTAATTATTTTTTATTTCTCCTAAAAGGAAAAATTCAGAAATTAGAAAAAGAGATCAAAAGGAAAAGGAGACTTGAGGATGATTTTAGATTAAATATGATAATCACTTGATCTAATTCACTTGATCAGAAATATATTTTTTCCCTAGTACCAAACTGTTAGATTTTATCTTTTGCAGTAGATACTTCAAACTCATTATCTATAAATTCCAAAAAGTCAGAAAAGTTGTTTTATTTTTCTTCTTAAAGGAAAAAAATAAAACAGAAAAAATCTGTTACTGATCATTTTAGTCCAGGATGTTTCAGGATGTGCCTATATACTTAAAGAGCCCTGAAGGAGAGATCTAGGAAATGTCTGAGTTAGCTAGAATCTTCTGGCTAAGGAAAAACTAAAGAAATAGATGATTATTTAAGAGAGAAGAGGGAGAGAGAAGCCAAAGACAAAAGAAAGTTGCTGGAAGTTTAGAGACAAAGTTCAGGTATATTTTAAAGAGAACAGAATATCATCTTCTAAGTTTTATTTTTTTCTTTTGGAGGGGGTTATGTGGAATGAGAGTGGGGATCACATAGGCTTTTAGGAATCTTAGGAAAGAGGTGGCGGACTATTGTCCAGAACTTACACAAAATTGTGCATGTAGTTTTGGGGCATATAAGTTCATGGAAGCCAAATCAAAAACTCTTGCTCTTGAGAAGGAAGAAAAACAAACAAAACAACAAAACTCTTGCTTTATAGCCATAAATTCATTTTAGAATATAAAATGTAAACAATAGTTCTCCATCAGGAATATATATATATTCCCAGGCTTTCTGAAGTAGAATTTCCACACATATTTACCATATATATTAGAGTCTTTAGGTGATTCTGATACTCATTTTGGATTCAGAGCCACTGATATAAAGAACTGGTTAAAAAGAAAAGTATAAAAGATAATCAGTCCCTCTTATCAGAGTCCTTACTAATATAAATTTCCATTTGGTTACAGATGCTCTTAACTGACTAGCATCCTACAAATATAACTGCTTGATATATACTCAAATTATATTTTTCATATAATTTTTAACAAATAGAGCACCTTTATAAAATCCATATATAATTAGCACATTGGCTGCTGAGAACTACTGTTTCTATTCCTTTAGTACCCCATACTGCTTTTTCTGAATATATGAAGGGAATAGCATCTGTGTAGTATAAAGTTGCTAAGTGAGGAAAGCAACGAATTTGTACCTCTGGAACTGAAACATGGGAGTTGCCAAACTATGACCACCCTGAAGACCAAACTGGTCACCCCATTTTTGTAAAGCCTATGAGCTGAGAATACTTTTAAAATTAAAAAAAAAAAAAAAAAGTCAAAATAATAATATTTCACGACCATAAAATCATATAGAATACAAATGTTAGGTAAGATTTATAGCTATTATGGAGCTATTATGATGAATAAAATACAAAACCATTTAAGTAATTCTAAATTTACAGCAGCTTATTAGTATTAATGTATGTTCTAAATCGACAGATACTCAAAGTGGAGTTGCTATGAGGGTACTGATATAACATGAAAAGCTTAGTTATAAACTCACTATGAGGAAGGGCAAATGGAAATAAAATGCCAAATTGCAACAAGAAGTATAGGAAGGAGCACATTAGTAATACAAGAGTATCCTGACCCCAAAAGGAAGGCCTTCCATGTGTATTTTGTCTGTGTGCCAATGCACTTTCAGTTACGTCAGGCCACAGAATCTTCCTATCTCCAACGCAGAAAGGAACTAAGCCATTTGTAGAAAAGAATTTAGGTCTTCCCAATCACAAACCACTCCCCAAAGGCCTGTGTCATCTTATATATCTACTATTTATATGTTAACAGCAGTACTTGAGGCTGATTAGTTTTTCAAATAGCAAGAGCTAAAATGAATTTAAACAAAAATTTTTTTGTTGTTGTTAACTAAACAAAAGACTGTTTTCACATACCAGAAACAGCTGAGTTAAGTGTGAGAGATGCAAAAGAAGCAGAATTCTGTTCAGAGGTATTCATTCCCCTATCCACACTAGACCAAGCAGCTGTTAAAATAAAGAACGTCACTTGGAACCTTCAATTTGCAATGAAACTTGAAAGATATGTACAGATTTAAAACTATAACAATATTTAAAGGTTATCTTAGAAATGAGAACCACTTAATAGCTACTATTTTTTGAATGTCTACTGTGTGCCTGGCCCTTTACACCAACCATTTATAATCCTTAGGGCAACTACTAGGCAAAGTTTCAGAGCAATTATGTGACAGCTGATAGCTAGAAAACAGCTGAGTCATGATTGGAACTAGTTAATTTCCAAAGCCTATGCTCTTTCCACTGTACTAAGCTACCTTATAATCTTCCATAATTGAGCAATTACTTTGGGCTAGGCACTGAACTTGGTACTTGACATTCATTATAATCAATACTCAATTACTTAAATTTGAGGTTCAAACAGGTTAAATAGCTCAAAAAAGCCCCTAAAAGCTAGGATGCAGAAGAATAGGGTTTCATACCTTACAGGTCTGTCTGAAAGAGTGCCCATGCCCACTCCACTATACCATGCTACCTTCTCAATATTTTCAAGAGATTTCTTTCTTGTATATAAGAATAAGAATATTAAGAACATTCATGTTCATACACTCCCAGGAGAACAATCATACCACACCTGTCTTTCTTGTCAGTGACCCTTTGCAAACCTAATTTAATATGGTTTGCTTTCAATTTCAACAAATGTCCCAATACATCCTGTAGGGACTCTAATCTGCTGCTTAATTTTATCTGTAGCATTTATGTCCCAAATATGAAAATATTAGCTTTTATAAGTGAAGTGCAAATAACCCAGAAAGTCATAATTCTTAACATTACTCCATAGAACTTGACCACTTTTATTTATTTATTTTTTTTTAAGATTTTATTTATTTATTCATTTATCCCCCCCTTGCTGCTTGTGCTCGCTGGGTCAGCTAACCACGCCGTGCAGGCGGGCTTGCCTTCACCAGGAGGCCCCGGGAACCGAACCCGGGGCCTCCCATATGGTAAACGGGAGCCCTACTGATTGAGCCACAGCCGCTTCCCGACCACTTTTATTAAATGTTTAAGGATGCTATACAGCATAAGAAATTCATACTTCCTTCTCTGCTGAAAATAAGGCTGGGAATTTAGAGAATGTCTCTTTTCCAAACAAATTTTTATATTCCTAAACAATTTTTGGAGATAGTAGGGGAAGAAAGAGAATGCAAGCTTAAGAGCAATATTAGTCAATGATCTAGAGTTTGCTTCTTGGGGGTCAACATTAATCTTTCTAAGCTGAAACGTGGTGGGAAAAGCAACAAAAGAAGAAATAACAGTATTGTCTACTAAACTTAAACACTAAAAATGCTCTAATGTCTACTGAGCTCCCTAAAATAAAAGGAACTAAGAAAAAAATACCTGTGACAAACAGAAAAAAAATGACATGTATAATGCACATGGAAATACAACTTGCTAAGAAAAGCAGTAAGAGGTCATTCATTAGATGAATGGGTAAAGGACATGAACAGACAGTTCAGAAAAGAAATTAAAAGATCAAGAAAGTTGTGGAAAAAACATTCAACCTTTTAAGTGATTTTTATAAGTTAACCAAAACAATTTATGTATTTTTTTGCTTAACAAATTAGAAAATATTTTTTAAAAATAAAATAACCTTGGTAAGCATATGACAAAATGGGCATTCAAACTGATGCTGAGAGTATAAATTACAACAACTCTCTTAGAAATACTGGCAATATGTAGTAAGAGTATTACAAATATTCATGTTATTTTAACCCAATAAAATCACCCCCAGAATATATCCCAAAGAAATAACCCTAAAATAAAGATATTCAATGCAATGCTATTTAGAACAGTTAAAAGAAAAAAATTTTGTCCAATAATATGGGAATAGTTAAGTAAATTATGCTATGCTTACATAAAATACTATAGGGCCATTAAATAAAAATAGAGAGAGTAAGGAAAATGCTTACATTACAACAGTGGTAAGTAGGGGGAGGGGAGGGAAAGGAGCAAAAAAAAAAAAAAGCATATCCAATTTGAATTGTCAAAGGTAAAAAAAAAAAAAAGGCACAAAATCTATACACGGGGGTGAGGGAGGTGGGTAGAAAAAAAGACCGTAAAGAAATACAAAAAACTAACAATGGCTGTCTCTTGGTGGTGGTGTAACACTGGTTCTTCCCTTCTCTTTTTGCAGTTTTCCACATTGAAAAGGCAGTTTTTTCCTAAACTAGCAATAATACACACAGACACAGAAAGTTAAGTTGCTTTTAACTTGATGGCTCTCAACAGAAATAAGGTTCTCAATTACTGACCCTTATTTTTAAAATCAAGGGGAAAATTTAAGTACAAATAGGCATTTTAAAGACTGTAAAATACTAAATAAATGCATGATATAAACTGTACTTCTGTTTACTATTTTTATTTAGATTTAACGGCACTATTTTGAAATTAATCAGAAAGTCTGCCCACACAATACACTTTTCACTAAGAACATAAAATTATAAGTCGTCTATACTGATAATCAAATGTGTTAAAGTTATGTGAGCGCACTCTGTAAAGAGTAAATAGTAAACAAATATTCACTTCTCTAGTTCCTACTTTGTTCCACTGAATGATCTAAGATGACTTAATTACTATTATTTCTATTCAGTATTACCAACTTTTCTATTTATGGATTTTTTCCCCCCACTGCTGGAATATTTAAAATGTACCAGAGAAGCAATTTTAAACAAACTTAAAATTTTTCAAAAGTTCTTACCAATGCCAGAAAATATAGAACGGTCACTCCAACTCCTTCCCCAGTCTTTTCCATTTGCATTAGCATCTCCAGTGTCTTGACCCCAAGCAGATGGCTCAGTTTTCCTCTTGCCTGCAGAAGTAGGTGCAATAGAGTTCCACTTCTCCTCACCTGTACTGATCTGTGAGGAGAGTTTTATAGACTTTTCATTCCAGCCTCCTCCATTTACAGTGAGGTTTTCATTCAATCCTGAAGAAACTTAAAGGGAAAAAAAAAAAAAAAAAAAACACAAAAACTGGTACATGACTCACTGTTAAAACGGGGATATTTTCAAATTTATGTAACTGCTTGGTTTTTAATTGTCATTCTTTTTTTCCTACTGTATTATAGTTTGAGCTTTAAGGAAAAATGAAGAATTTCAAAGGTGACATGATCATCATGGATGCCTTTTAGATAATTTAAAAACAGGAGGTTTGAACTTTGTAATATACTAGTGACATTTTCAACAGCAGAATGACTTGCTCAAAAAATACAACAGAGCAAAACATGGAAACAACACATATTCTGGTACTCAGAATACTCACCCATTATGAATATGAAGACTTCTACTTTAATTATATGTTCTTTCCTTAAATATTTATGTCTTATATGATGGATAAGGCAGTGATTCTCAAATCTGGCTGCACATTAAAATCACCTGAGAAACTTTTTAAACACACACCGAGCCTCAGCCCAAACCAAATAAAATCAGAACCTCTGGGGGTGGAGCCCAGACATCAGTATGTATATATCTGTATATTAGTTTATATATATGTATAGACGCGTAGATATGTATGTGTTTGTATATATACACACACAGATGTCTGTGTTTATGTTTCTTTTTATACATTTGTATGCTTTTTTTTTTTTTTTTAAAGCTTTCTAAACAATTGCAATGTGTAGCAAGGATTGAGAACCATGGGCATGATGGAAGCTGACAGAGTCAAGCCTGAAGACGAGAAGGTGCTTCTACATTTCTCAACTTTTGTTTTACTACAATACTCTTGTTTTTCAGGTTAGGTATACATTTTACTTTATTCAATCCTTATCATAACTGACTAAAATAGAAGATATTTCCTATTTGTGAAGCACTGCATAACTTTCGACTGTAGTCTATTTATTGTAAAATATTTGATATTAAGGAAGCAGTTTAAAAGATTATAGGTACTAAGATTTTTTTCTTAATCTATATGGGGTAAAGTCTTTTATTCCATAAATGCCTATATTAAACCCAAGACCAAAAAGGATCTTTATTCTCTACGGGCTTAAGTTTTGTAAGCAAGACTCAAACTTGCATATTAACTATTACTGAAAGAATGTTTTCAAACATGGGGGAGGAGAGGACCCTAGAACATACCAAAGATTTTTAGATTGCTATTTTCCAAAACCTCTGGACTGTTACTATCATGTTGCTTTAATAATTATTTTAATTTTTAAGCCTTTTTTTCCCTTCTATGTTACATTTTTACATAAAGAAAGAGACATATCTATGTTTCTATTTTGATGGGCCTTCAATTTAAGTTACATGTAATTGCTCTCACCCTGAAGTGTAGAATCTCTTTTTCCAGACTTAAAGTTGCTAACTTGAATATTTAGATGAGAATCACCTGGTTGAAACAGAAATAAAATTTATTTAATACTAAATAGGCCACTATGCACATTACATTAAATTAGGAGTAATGTACAAATTAATATTTACTTACTATTTACAAAAATTGCTCCTGCAAATACTAAATTCTTACAATGGACAAAGACTTCTTTTTACCCACAAAACATTTCATACGACCTTAAGAAACTAGTTCTCTAGCTATCATATTCTTAGTCAACTAAAATGCTAATAACTAAAATGCTAATAAAGGGACTAAAAAATGCCCAAATAAATATGGAGTCTGCTATTCTTTAACTGTTATTAAAATTCTTCTAAGTAGGAACTGGAGAATTGGGCTCTGTAATTGGATTCAACTTTGCCACCTCTCAACAATACCAGCTGCCTTTTTTTAAACAATCCTGGAAGCAAACACATCAACTCAAGGAGAAATTTGCCAGTATTTGGGACCAGGACTTAGGAAATATGGCAAGAGGTGAGAATACATGTTCTAACACAAAGATACTATTTCTCTCACAGTAAAAGGCAAAATGATCACAACGTATCAAAAAACCAGCATGACATAGGATAGCAGCAAGGAAGGCATGCACATGACAGTGAAAAAAGAGTCACCAACAAAAACACTAAACCACAGCTAATATGTGACAATGAAAATGGATAAGAAGTCATTGCTGAACCAAGGCAATAAATTCCACCAAGTCATCAAGCAAAAAAAGTAAAAGGTAACAAAGCTAAGAAAGTAGTTAAAAGACAACTGGGGGATGGGGTGAGGAAGCAATTACTAAATAAAGCAAAGGAAGGTAAGTCAATGCTTTGAAGCAAACTGAAAAGTATCACTATGCACATTGACCTTGTCCAGGATAAAAATGATGGCACTGTAATGAGCTACTAAGAAGCCATCATTATTGGGCAGTTTGAGCATTTGCAATACTTGAGAGAAAAAAACATTAGTTCAATAATCTTTCAAGTTCCAACGTAGCATTATCAAAACCTATGGCACCCTAAAAAAATTGAGATGGGTAGCCGACGTAGCTCAGTGGTTGAGCGCTTGCTTCCCATTTATAAGGTCCCGGGTTCAATCCCCAGTACCTCCTAAACAAACAAACTCTCATTGGGGAGTGGATGTAGCTCAGTGGTTGAACGCCTGCTTCCCATGTATGAGGTCCTGGGTTCGTTCCCCATTTACTCCCCCCTCCAAAAGTTGGGATA
>JAKSZT010054487.1:45167445-45237189 GCA_026826555.1 Tolypeutes matacus | reverse complement strand
GAATGGTGATAATTCCATTTAATAAATGTCTTACCCACGATAAGAAACGGGGATGTAAGAGAATTAAGGCAAAGCAATTCACATGAGGAAGAGGCAGCAACATTTTCCCATGTGACTCAAGGCAGAAAGGCAAATTTTAATTTAATAGACCATTCCTTAGGTGACATTTAAAAAATAACACTGTGGGTATTAGGTAAACCAATACAAGGTTCACAATACTCTCATAAAGAAGGGTATATAAGCACAATGATATAAGCAGTTCAAAATAATCAGATTTTGATGTAATAATTATTTTGTACATCTGATTAAGGGAAGTTTGATTTGCTGTATCATTCTTATGTTCCACTAATATACCTTTATTCTTCTTGGAACCAACAGGAAATGATGCAGTTGTAAGTTGCTCGGTGGTTACTGTGATGGTATTTTCTATCCCAGGAATAGTTGAATCCAACGAACCAGAATCAGTCAGCACCTTATCACGTTTACGCTGCTGTCGTTTCTCTCTGTGACTAATTTTAGTTTCCCAGGCTCCTGACATATCCCCAGAAAAAAAATGTTATTCAGTAGTAAGGGGAGACCCCCCCACTCCCCCCAAAAAAGTAACTGGGGCAGGGAGAGGGAAAAAATGGGGGACAAACAAAATATCATGATAATTTAGATATTAAGTTAAAAACCCAGAGGGCTGATTGTATTAATTTATCCTAAAAAATTTATTCTAATCTCATTATTTTGTTTTAGGCAACAAACTGCCATTATTTACTCTGGTCATTTTTATCAAATCTGTTAGTTTAGAAAAGGTGACAGATATAATCATGTATATCTTTTTATCTTGCTGGGTAGAAGGGCAAGGAGAGTATTATGTATAATAACTAATAAATGGGTTTATTATGTGATGACAATAAATGCCTTACTCAAGAATTTTGTACACAGCCTTTAAGGGATGATATATTTAAGAACATTAGGAGGAAAAAACCCAAACCATATTTCTACGTCACAAAGACATGACGACTAGATTTTCATATTGAACTAAACCTCAAATTTCAAGGCAGTTCCCTTCAGGAAAAGAACTATTATGAGATCCCTAAATAATTTAGTGACAAGTGTTTTCTAATGAAGTCACAGGTCTGTACGTTAAAATCTACAGTTATTAAAAAGAGCTAGATATGAGATAAGCAAAACAAATGCAGCTTTTACACCTTTGTAAAAAAAAAAGGATCAAAATTTTTTTCTTTAATTCTTTCCCCTGCTCAAGTACCTTCATCAACTTCCTTTCCATCATGGCGTGAACTGTTTTGCACTGCTTTAGCATCTGACTTTGATTTCTTCTTATTTTTCTTTGACTGAAAGTAAAATAGAATGTTACTTAACAATATTTGATTATGTTTTTGAAAAGGTTGGAGTCAGTAAGATACATAATGCAATGTATGATGCTGACAACCAAAAAAATTTACTAAGTTTGATTAAAAAAAAAAAAAAAACAGATGGCAATAATAATAAAATGAGGTTACCATTTATTGAGTGGTTACCCTGTGCTAAGTACTTCACACTCATTTTCCTATTTATTCCTTAAAAAAACTTGCCAGAGAAGGTACTGCTCCCATTATAAAGAGGAAACAGAGACTTAAGAGATGTTAAGGTAGCTATACTGGGCCACCTTAAATCAGTAAATGTTAGAGTCATAACTACAAACTAAGTCTGTCTGGCTCCAAAGTCTGTGCGCTTAGCCATCATACTACAGAGTATCCTAATTTACATCATAAACAAGGCACTATAATATGGTGTTTTCAGAGATAAAATCAAAACCTACAGCTAGCATCCAGAAAGAAAATGATAAGCTGGTTATTGATTTTTGGTTTACAAAAAGCAGATTATTGGCATACCCTATGTTTGTATAACAAATTAATGTGTTAACAAAGGAGGTACTATTTTTGTCTGTTTCAAAGCAATGTAAAAATACCTAGCATTTATATAGTAGGGTAATTCAATAGATAAAATACCTATACACATAAAAGATACAGGCATTTTGGAATGGCCTTTAAACTCCCTTCTACTAAATTATACTCTTTTCTCCTTTCAAAAACTCTCTAAAAATCTACAATTTCAATACTTACATAAGTTCCTCCAGATGGGAATAAAGTTAATAAATTATGTGTTTTTTTTAATATATGTTGTACCATTCAACTATTTATTGAGATCAGTTTATTTGTGTACTATCAAAAAGTTAAGTTTACAACTAAACAGACTGCATCTTTTTTTTTTTTTTTTTTTACCGGGAGGTCCCAGGGATCGAACCTGGGTCCCTCCATGTGGGAGACGGATGCCCAACCATTTGAGCCACATCCGTCCCCCCAGACTGCATCTTGATTATGTTGTTTTAAAACTTCTAAAAGAGTAAGAAGTAAATAGTAGCTAATTGCTTTTCCTTTCAAAAAGCAACTTCAAATATTTCCATGTAGCATGACCTCTTAAAGGCAATTAAAATTTTTGACAATGGGAACAAAAAAAAAAATAAGAGATTTTTACCACATTCATAATTAATTTGCATTTGTTTGATTCTCTGCATGTTTTTATTATCTTAACATGTATCATGTTTAATGTCTGCTTCAACCCATCTAACCAAACCAGGCTCCGTATCTTCTCCTTTAAAAAAAATTGAGATAGCATCCAAATACCACAATATTCACCCTTTCAAAAAGTGTACAATTCAGTTATTTTTAGTATATTCCAAGTTGTACAACTATCACTACTATCTAATTCCAGAACATTTTCACAATCCCCCAAAGCAATCCAGTACCCATTAGTGGTCACTCTTCATCCCCACCCCTCTCCCAGCAACCACTTCTGTCTGTCTCTATTATATCCATTCTCAAGTAAAGATAACACATTAAGCATCTATCATTTACAGCATAGGTCAGGGGTCTGCAAACTTTTTCTGCAAAGGGCCAGATAGTAAATATTTTAGGCTTTGTAAGCCACATGGTTGGTCAGGACCACATAAATGCCTCTGCATCACAAGAACAGCCACTGCCAATTATGTAAAATTAAAGGGTGTAACTATGTTCCAACAAAACTTTGTTTACAAAAAGAAGCATCTGGCTGGATTTGGTGGGCCAAAGTTTGCCATACCCTGGTCTAGAGCAGCACTGTCCAACAGAAATATAATGCAAGCCATTTATGTAATTTAAATTTTTCTAGGAGACACATTTTAACAAGTTAAAAGAAACACAGGAGGCATTAATTTTAATAACGTATATAAACCAATACATCCAAAATATTATCATTTCAACATGTAATCAATATGAAAAATTATTAGTGAGCTTGCATGAAAAAAGAATGTAAACTAAGTCTTCAAATTCTGCTGTGATTTTATACAGCAGTTTCAATTCAAACTAGCTCAATAGCCAAATGCGGCGCTCAATAGCCAAATGCGGCAAGTGGCTACCATACTCGGCAGTGCAGGTCTAAAGGAAGTAACTAAATGGATTATCTAATGTGGAAATAAGTACTCTATACTTGGTGCTCTAAAGAAAGTGATCACATACAAATTTTGTTTGCTAAACTAAATTTAAATCTTCTCTTCCTCTGCCTCTCTTTTATCATCACTATTTAGACTGACTGACTCGTGATGTACTTCTTTCTTATTCCCCAAATTTTGAGATGGGAGTTTGAATGGTTGAAAACAAAATTGGGAATATGTCAGCAATGATTATTCCATTAATAGTAGGAAAAAGTCTTTTCTAAAATGTTAGTAAATCATAACATCAATTTTTCAGTATCATCCTCCAATTATACAAAGGTTTTATGGAAATTGAGCTAGTAAATTTTAATCATCCGCAAAAGCAATCAGTCGTTTCTACAATCACATCAGAAGGCTCTATATTTTTTGGTATTTTTAACACATGGGTTCATTAAGATGTCTTTAGAGATTTTTAGAAATTGGTTGTATAGCTATCACTTACATAGCTCTTTCTAATTAACCCATTTGATTTTCAAAGTTACAACCCTTTGAGGTAGATGATACTTTACAGATGAGAAAATGATAGATGAGAAAGTGATTAACTCACCAACCTCCAGATCACATGACTAATAAATGTGGGAGCTGGGATTTGATCCCAAATAACCGTGCTCTAGAATCTGGGCTGGCTCCTAATCATTATTTTATCTTTGTTAGAGAATTATGTCCCAGTTGTCAAATTCTGCAGGTATGAGGATTTTTATAATTAACACAAATAATTTTTTGTTTTATTCTGAAATACTTTCAAACTTATATGATAGTTACAAAATACAAACCCTATACAGAGAACTCCAACACACCATACCTTTATGCTTCCAGCTACCCAGATCCACCAATTTTATTTTATTTTATTTTATTTATTTATTTATTTATTCATTTATCCCCCCCTTGCTGCTTGTGCTCGCTGGGTCAGCTAACCACGCCGCGCGGGCGGGCTTGCCTTCACCAGGAGGCCCTGGGAACCGAATCCGGGGCCTCCCATATGGTAAACGGGAGCCCTACTGATTGAGCCACAGCCGCTTCCCTCACCAATTTTAACATTTTGTCACATTTCTTATGTCATTCTATCTATCCATCAATCTATCAACCCACCTGTCTTTTTATCAATCCATTTTCTGAACACTTGTGTGTCGGTTGTATATGTCATGCTCCATGATCACTTAATATTGCCGTGTACATTTCCTAAGGACAAGGATATATTCACTTATGTATCTACCTTAAGTGCAGCTATCAAGGTCAAGAAATTCAACAGTGACATAAAATTTACCATCTGTAGTTCAATTTTTTGATATGTAGCAATAATATCTTTTTGAGTCTTCTCTCCTCTTTTGTTAGATCCCATCCAGGAACATGTACTGCCTTTAATTGTCATTTTCTCTTTAGTTGCTCTTTTTTATTTATTTTTTAGTTGTGGGAATATAAATGACAAACTTTCCCATCTCAATCACTCCCAAGCATACCAATCAGCGGGATTAATCACATTCACTATGTTTTGGTTCCCTCACCACTTCCATTACTAAAACTTTCCCATCTCCCCAAACAGAAACCCTGTATCTATTTTGCATTAACTTCCCATTTCCTCTGTCCCTTTCCCTTAGCAACTTGTACTCTAATTTCTGTCTCTATGAATTTGCACATTCTCCAATATTTTCTTTGTAGTTACCATGGGGTTAATACCCTAAATCTGTAATAATCTTGTTTGCCTGATACCAACTTAACTTCAACAGCATACAAAAATTATGCTTCTATACCCCCCAACCACCCACCTTTTTGTAGTTGTCATAAATTACACGTTTATATATTATGGGTCCAAAACCCACTGATTTATCGTTACAAACTAAAAAAACAAAAACCCAATAGTACTGGCATTTATATTTATCCCTGTTGTTACATTTACTGGAGATCTTCAAGCAGCTTTGATTCACTGTCCTTTTTTTTCAATCTGCAGAACTCTCTTTAAGTATCTGTTGTAGGGCTGGATCTATTAGTAATGAACTCCTTCAGCTTTTGTTTATCTGGGAATGTCTTAATCTCTCCCTCATCTTTGAAAGACAGTTTTGCCAAACAAAGAATTCTTGGTTGGCAATATTTAGCTTTCAGCACTTTAAACATGTTATCCCACCACTGTCTTGCCTTCATTGTTTCTGATGAGAAATTGGCACTTAATCTTATTGAGGTTCCCTTGTATCTCCCATGTTGCTTCTCTCGTGAAGCTTTCAGAATTCTATCTTTGGCTTTCGACAGTTAGGTTATAATATGCTGGGTGCTGCATGGGTCTATTTGGGTTTATCCTGGTTGGAGCTCATTCAGCATCTTGGATGTACATATTCATGTCTCGCCTTGTATCTGGGACGTTAACTGTCATTATTTATTTGCATATTCTGCCGGCCCCTTTCTTTCTTACTTCTTCTGGGACTCTCACAATGTGTATATTGGTACACTCGATGGTCTCCCACAGGTTCCTCATCCTCTGTTCACTTTTCTTCAGTCTTTCCTCTTTCTGCTCCTCAGACAGGATGATTTCATTGGTCTTATCTTCAAGTTTACTGCTTCTTTCTTCTGCCAGCTCCAATCTGCTCTTGAATCCCTCTAGGGAATTTTTAATTTCTGCTACTATAGTCTTCAGCTCTGTTTGGTTCCTTTTTTTTTTTTTTTTTTTTTTTTAAGATTTTATTTATTTATTCATTTATCCCCCCCTTGCTGCTTGTGCTCGCTGGGTCAGCTAACCACGCCATGTGGGCGGGCTTGCCTTCACCAGGAGGCCCCGGGAACCGAACCTGGGGCCTCCCATATGGTAAACGGGAACCCTACTGATTGAGCCACAGCCGCTTCCCATGTTTGGTTCCTTTTTATAATTATCATTTCTCTATTGATATTCTCTTCGTGTTTGTTTATCATTTTCCTGATTTCCTTTGGTTCTTTGAGCATATTTAGGTGCATTCTTTGTTTTGTTTTTAGGAGGTACTGGAGATTGAACCTGGGTTGTCATACATGAGAAGCAGGTGCTCAAAAACTTGAGCTACATCTGCTCTCCTAGCAGCATTGTTTTAAAAGTATTTTAAAATGTCCTGAGTTTGATCCTTCTCACTGATGGCTTGTAACATTTTAATTTTCTCCTTTGCCTGGGCCACCACTTCCTGTTTCTTTGTATGTTCTGAAATCTTTTGTTGAAACCTGGACATTTTGATATTTTAAAGTGTTATTACATGGAATTTAATCACTGAGGCATCTGTTCCTTAAGCTCATATTCACCTAGTGTTATGTATGACAGAGCTCTTCTTGAATGCTAGGAGCTACAAATAAAATAAAATAATAAAATAAAATAAAGTAAAATGAAAAACAAAACACCTTTACCAGTCTTTTCAGACTGACCTGTGTGAGTGCTCTCCTTCAGGGCTTATTCACACAATGAGTTTAGAGAATACCTTGTGGCCAAAGTACAGGAGCTTACCTTGATCCTTTCTGCACATGTGGCACTGGAATTCCCCTATTAGCATGGATATGAATGTTCCTCTTCCCTAGGAAACAATTTTCTCACAGTTCCAGGCACTGTACTCTGTATGTCCAATAGCCAGCCTCTTAATTGTTCTCCCACGGTATTCTGTAGGGCTTGGAGAGCTGCATTCCACACGCAGGGCAAATTCTGGAATGGCAAGTCCCTCAGGCCACCACCAGACTGGGCCAGACATTCATGTTCTCAGTATGTGCCTGAGCATTACTCTGCTCCCACTGGTACTAAGACCAGGGATCCGCACTGGGAGTGTGGGCTGGCTCTACACCAGGGGTTATTAACCTTTTCTGTTCCACAGACCCCCTTGCCAGTCAGGTGAAAACCACGGACCCCTTACTAAGTCCACACTATACTGTGTATTAATAATAAATATATCACATGCTCACTGACACATCCTCACAAGAATATTTTTTTGAATTTTCAATTACGCTCACAGACACCCTGAAATCTTTCCACAGGTCTGTGGACCCCTGGTTAAGAAGCCCTGCCCTACACTGAGCTAGCAAGGGGTAGGGGAGGGCCAGCCATAGCACTACGAGATCCTACTGCTTCTAAGTAGCCTCTTCCTTGATTTGACACTTGCCCTATTACTGCAGTCCTATACCTGTTTTCTGGAGCTTTAAGAAAGATGTTTCTGCCAGTTCTTGCTGGTTATTAAAGCTTCTGTGCAGGGTGGACTGAGCCTTGATGCATCTCACTCCACCATTTAACTGGTGCAGGCCAAAAGAATTTTTTTTTAGGAGGTTCTGGGTGTTGAGTACCTTGTACATGGGAAGCAGGCACTCAACCACTGAACTACACCCACTCCCCTACAAATCATTTTTAATAACAAAATCACACAATGACATAATTTTTTTTCAGAATACTCTCTTTTGCATGAGTTTCTTTAAAAAGCCAGCTATTTTCTGATTCTTTGTTAGACATTCCTCAATCCTGAAGGACAAATATAAAGTCTTCCCAAAAGTATCTGCCAGGGAGACAACCATTTGCCATAATTTAAAAAAAATCAATAGAGGGGAGTGCGTGTAGCTCAGCGGTTGAGTGCCTGCTTCCCATTATGAGATCCTGGGTTTAATCCCTGGTACCTCCTTGAAAAAAACAAAAAAGGAATAAATAAATTTGGAAACACGTGTGGCTCACTTTTTACAAGAAAGTCAGCTTTATAAAGTATGTTGCCACAAGATAACCAATGAACCCTTTATAGAATAAAAGATAATGATTACCACCTTGCCTTTACTGTACTTTAAGTGGTTTGTCTTCCTATTTGCAATTTGTTTTAACCTCTTTTGCCATCAGTTTTCTAGAAAGAATGCAGCTAATGAATTTCATGCATAGTACTATCTTGATAACCTTATTCCTAACCCCAAATTTCATTTCATTTTTATTTAATTCCAGTCAAAATGGCCCCACTATCCATGGTTTTTATTCAGCTTTGCCACCCTTTAAAAAAATAAAATAAAATAAGTTGCTTTTCTTTCAGAGTATATCTTTACAAGTATCTCTTATCTTTAGTTACAAAAGTAGTTCTTCATGCATCTCATTATTCAAATAGAATCTAGCTATAAAGTCAAAATTCGCTGCACTTTCTCCACTGTTAATTTATTTAAATCATCAGCAATGTTTCTATGTTGTGTCCAACAGTCTTTCCTCTTTCTTAAGAAACCTGAAGGAGAGGCTTCTACGTATTTTTCATTATATTTATTTATTTATTTTATTATTATTTTTTAAAAATATTTTATTTATTTATTCATTTATCCCCCCCTTGCTGCTTGTGCTTGCTGGGTCAGCTAACCACGCCGCGCGGGCGGGCTTGCCTTCACCAGGAGGCCCGGGGAACCAAACCCGGGGCCTCCCATATGGTAAACGGGAGCCCTACTGATTGAGCCACAGCCGCTTCCCTTTTTCATTATATTTAGTAAAACTGTCATGTTACTGAGTACTGCCTAGGTAAACATCTCCAAAAAATTGTAGCAGTCTTCACATTCTGGATGCTTAAGATACCTTGCTAAATGGGATAGTTTCAGAATGCCATTTAAAAAAATCTAAAGGCACAGTAAAATTGGAGAAACTTCTTACTAAGAGTTGAAGTATATTTCTATGTCAAAACCCTTCTTGATGAGTTCAAATTTTTTGGACCAATCCCCTATCAGATCTGATTAAAATGCCTTCATCTCATGATGATGTGGTTGATGCAGAGTTCTTAGTAGTGTCCACTCTGTCATTTAATTGTTGCATTTGCATTATCATTTACAATCTGCAGCTTCTTTGTAGACTGAAGATTTGTTTAAACTGGGTAATACAGTTACCCCACTGAACTGAGCACACAAACTGCACAATATATTACAAGCAAATGAAAAGATGAGGGTACCACTGTCAACCTTTTCAATTGTAGATTCCCATTCTTCTCAAGGTAACTCCCATGTATAGTGTCTTATGTCCCTTTAACAACCCAGATGAGCCTGTCAGTGACTAGCCAAAAATAAAATGAGAAAAGTTTAATTTTATTTTTTGATAAAAAACTACAAATATCACTTGAAGAAAACATACAAATATCACTTGCAGGGAGCAGATGTGGCTCAAGTGGTTGAGTACCCACTTACCACATGGTTGGTCCTGGGTTCAGTTCCCAGTGCCTCCTAACAACAGAAACAAGCAAACAAATGAGAAAACCAACTCAGGGGAGCTGATGTGGCTCAGTGGTGGAGAGCTGGCTTCCCACATATGAGGTATGGGGTTCAATCCCTGGTATCTTAAAAAAAAGAAAAAAAAAAAATAATATATATATTATATATATACACACACACACACATATATATATCTCAGTTGCATGAATTCCTCCTTCACCTCTAGTTTCTTACTATGAATAAATATTTCTAATATTAGACAAAAGCAAAATAATAATTGATATTTATTAGAATAGCAAAAGGTACAAAATAGCAGTAAGAGAAGATCTATCAAAACAGCTAAAAAAAAAAAAAAAAAAAAAAAAAAAAAAAAGCAAAACTAAATATATCTTTGGAGTTGGATGTAGCTCAACTGGTTGGGCATCCGTCTCCCATATGGAGGGACCCGGGTTCGATCCCTGGGACCTCCTGGTAAAAAAAACAAAAACAAAAACAAGCAAAACAGCTAGCTGCCTGCTAGGCAGATTTTGCCACTATGAAGAATCATAAAGTATAAGAACAATGCCCAATTCAGGCTGAAAATATCAACTTAGAGAGTACAAGTTTTTATTTGTATAGCATCAGAACTATCGTAAGAGGGATACTATATGAATTTCAAGTTTGGTGATATTATCTTTCTTTTGCAATTAGCTATTTATACAAGGCAAGTAGCCAGCTTTTGAATGTATTCCTTATTCATTTTCCTGACTGGAAGAAGTAGGAATAGAACTGCTGGTGTAGGGAACTGCCCACATCCTGTACTTTATCCCCTTACCCTGTTTATGTTTTTGTCCACAGCACTTATCACCATTTGACATTAGAAATATATTTGCTTATTTTTTTAAAGATGTTTTTCCCACTAACACTGATGGAAAGAATCTTGTTATCAATCATTATCTAGAACAGTACCTTGCACAAAGGAGGTATTCAATAAGTATTTGGTCAATCAATGAAAGAACCTAAAACTAGACTGCACTGCACTATCCACCTCCACCGCCCCAACCAAATAAAACCTCTGAGCAATAATATATGTATACTTGATCTATCATCCAAGTCATTAAATTATTTAGAGATGTTTGGTGTGAGTTCATAAGGCATAATATGCCAAAAATGCAACATGGCTATCAACTCACAGTCTTAAAATATGTACAAGAAACCTTTCTTAAGAACTCATTTTATTTAGCCATGAAGTCTTTCCCAGACATAATTCTTACATTTCCAACAAATTAATTCCACTATGAGTTCTCATTTTCACTTCAATTTCAGCATGTTTGAAACCAAACTCACCATCTTACTGTTGTTTTTTTTTTCCATTTAAGTATATCACTCATACATAAACATACGTAAAGAATAAAAGTATAGTAATGGTTATGAATTTACAAAACAAACTTACATAACATCATACAGGGCTCTCATACCCTACCACCAATATCTTGCATTGTTGTGAAACATTTTAAATTAATGATTAAAGAGCACCCTCAAAATATTACTACCAACCAAAGTATCTTACATTTGGTGTATTTTCCTCCAACCCACCCTATTATTATTATTATTATTATTATTTTATATCACTTATTTGTGAACATAAACATTTAGTGTATAGTGAAACTGTGAACTTACAAAGCAAACATGCATTACCATACAGTGTCCCATACATCAACCAACCACCAACACATTGCATAGTTGTGAGACATTTCTTACAAATTATGAAAGAGTATCATCAAAATCTTACTACTAAACTATAGCCCTTATCTTACATTTGGTGTACTTTTCCCCCAACCTACCCTATTATTATTTTTTAAATATATTTTTATGACAGAAGTTGTAAAATTTCAAAACAATCATGCACATGTGCCGAATTCCCACACAACACCCCTCTATCAACACATCACACTGAGGTGGAACATTTATTACAGATTATGAGATAATATCAGATTATTACCAGGACTATAGCCTACATTTGGCATACTTTTTCCATACTCCCCCATTATCAACACAGTACATCTTTGGCATAGATGCATGAATATTACATTATTACTATTAACCACAGTCCACAGGTCAGTCCAGTTGTATTTTTCCCATGCTTCTCCACATTCCCACCACCCTGCAATAATGATGTACATCTGCTCTAGCTCACAAAGGACACTCTTGCATCTGTACCATCAACCATAATTCTCATCCACCCCTGGGTTTACTGTGTTATTCAGTCCTAGATTATTCTCTAGCTTTCTGTCAATTGGCATTTACATCCCTAGACTACTTTTCAGCCACAATCCCATTTATAAACCAGCTGTTACTCACTATAATGCGTTACCATCAATCTATACATTTCCACACTTTTACAGTAAAGTTAATTAAAACATCTATATACATTAAACATCAGTAGTCCATCTCAGTTCTCCTCTTATCTCCTGTAAGAGTCTACCACCTACACCAGGTCTTGAAGGTATTTTCCTACATTTTCTCCTAGAAGCTTCATGGTTCTTGCTTTTATATTTAGGTTTTTGTTCCATTTTGAGTTAATTTTTGTATAAGGTGTGGGAGAGGGGTCCACTTTCCTTCTTTTGGCTATGGATATCCAGTTCTCCCAACTCCATTTGTTGAATGGACTGTTCTGCCTGAGCTGGGGGTGGGTTTGACAGGCTTGTCAAAAATCACTTGACCCTAGATGTGAGGGTCTGTTTCTGAACCATCAATTCGGTTCCATTGGTCTATGTGTCTGTCTTTATGCCAGTACCAGGCTGTTTTTACCACCGTAGCTAGGTATTATGATTTAAAGTACAGAAGTGAGAGTCCTCCAACTTTGCTTTTCCTTTTTAAGGTGTTTCTGGCTATTCAGGGCCTTTTACCCTTCCAAATAAATTTGATAATCATGCTTTCCATTTGTTTAAAAAATGCTGGTGGAATTTTTATTAGAATTGCATTGTCTCTGTATATCAATTTGAGTAGAATTGACATCTTGCTATTTAGTCTTCCAATCCGTGAGCACGGAATGGTCTTCCAATTATCAGGTCTTTTAAAAATTTCTTTTAACAATGAATTGTAGTTTTCTCAATTCAAGTACTTTACATCATTGGTTAAATTTATTCCAAAATATTTGGGTTTTAACTGTCATATTTTATTTTCACCATTCTTTTACACTTTTAGTTATTTTACTGATATAATCTTCATTTCTAGACTCTTTTCCAAGCCCCTCTCTCGTCTTTTCTTTTCAGGCTGTAGCACACCCTTTAGTATTTCCTGCAAAGCCGGTCTCTTGGTTAAAAACTCTTTCACTTTCTGTTTATCTGTGAATATTCTAAACTCTCCCTCATTTTTGAAAGACAATCTTGCCGGATATAAGATTATTGGCTGGAAGTTTTTCTCTTGTAGTATCTTAAATATATCATACCACTGTTGTCTTGCCTCCATGGTTTCTGATGAGAAATAGGCACTTAATCTTATTGGGTATCCTTATATGTTATGCATTGCTTTTATCTTGCTGTTCTCAGAATTCTCTCTTTGTCTTTGGCATTTGACATTCTGATTAGTATGTGTCTTGGAGTGGGTCTATTTGGATTTATTTGGATGGGAGTACATTGTGCTTCGTGGACATGGATATCCATGTCCTTCAATAGGGTTGGGAAATTTTCAACCATTATTTCTTCAACTATTCCTTCTGCCCCTTTTCCCTTCTCTTCTCCTTCTGGGACAGCCATGACATATATGTTTACACGTTTCTTTCTGTCATTTAGTTCCCTGAGACCTTGTTCAATTCTTTCCATTCTTTTCTTCATCTGTTCTTTTGTATATTCGCTTTTGGAGGCCACTTCTTCAAACTCACCAATTCCTTCTTCTGCCTCCTCAAATCTTCTATTATATGATTCCAGTGTATTTGTAATTTCATTTATTGCACCTTGCATTCCCATAAGATCTGCTATTTTTCTATGCATGCTTTCAAATTCTTCTTTGTGCTCATCCAATATCTTCTTAATATTCTTAATCTCTCTAGTCATCTCATTGAATTTATTAAGGCGATTTGTTTGAACATCTATGATTAGTAGTCTCAACTCCTTTATGTCATCTGGAGGCTTATCTTGTTCCTTTTTTTTTTTTTTTAAGATTTTATTTATTTATTCATTTATCCCCCCCCCTTGCTGCTTGTGCTCGCTGTGTCCATTTGCTGTGCGTTTTTCTGTGTCTGCTTGTCTCCCCTTGCCGGGTCGTCCTGCTGCGTCAGCTCTCCACGCCGCGTGGGCTGGCTTGCCTTCACCAGGAGGCCCCGGGAACCGAACCCGGGGCCTCCCATATGGTAAATGGGAGCCCTATCGATTGAGCCACATCCGCTTCCTATCTTGTTCCTTTAACTGGGCTATATCTTCCTGTTTCTTGGTGTGGATTGTAATTTTTTGTTGGTGTCTTGACATCTGGCTTACTAGATGTATTTATTCTGTGTGCAATTTCTCTCTTAGTTTAGGGCTTTCTTGCCCTGACTTGCTGGTTGTGTAGTAGGAGCCAAGGATGTAGTTGGTGTTGTTAAGCTGTGGAAGATCAAGCTGTCCTCATTTCCCCAGCGACTGATGAAGCTTCTCCTAACTTTCTCCTTTGCCAGGGGTAGGGACAGGTCCATAGCCAAGTATAATAATCCAAGTTGTGCAAGCCTAGACTGTAGTTGCCCAGAGAGAGTAATGAAGCTTCAAACCTCTTTCTCCCCTGCCTGGGGTGGGGATGGAGTTGCAGGTGCAGGCAGCAATCTATGTCATCCGGGTCCAAAATGACCGCAGCTGCCCCAGGAGACTTCTGACTATTCAATCTGTGCCTGCTGAATGTACCTGTGGTTACCTGGAGGCTGGTGCAGGGCCCACCAGCTTCCTCCCTGCTAGAGGTGCAGGTGAATCTAAGGCTAGGGTTGCAGGCTGATCTGGGTGAAAAAAGCTGGCCCCCATACCACTGCTATAATTTTCAGTCAGCCCAGGTTCCCATCAACACTGGGGTCAGAATAAAAATGGTGGCTATCGGCCTTTTTCCAACTTGGACAGGTTCAAACTTGAGCTGTTCTTAGGGTTATACTTTAGCCAGCCATATTTACTAATCAGTAGCTGAAATTGGTGGGCAACTGTCTCTTCCTCCCTTCTTTTTGGGAAATGGAACTTCCAATTCCTCCCACAAAATAGCTCCTGAGGTGGCTTGTGCCACCAGAGTAGGATGACCACAGGACTCCCCGGCATGGCCTGTATTTTCCCAGAACGGCTGGTGCAGGTTACCCCACAGCTTCTTCCCTGCCGGAGGTGTGGTTGGTGCTTATGCTAGAACTGCAATCTGATCTGGATGGAAAGAAGCTCGTCCCTACTATCACTGTGATAGTATCAACCCCGCTTCTCCTTGTGCTGGGGCGGAGTTAAAATGGCGGCTACCAGCCTCTTTCTGACTTGGACAGGTTCAAACTTTAGCTATTCTTAGGATTATACTTTAGCTCGCAATTTACTAATCGTAGTTGAAGTTGGTGCCCAGTTGTCTCTTTCTCCCCTGTTTTTGGAAAGTGGAGCTTCCAATTCCAGCTGCAGAACAGCTCTGGAGGTGGCTTGTGCTGCCAGTGGATGGGCACCAGCCTCCGGGGCGTGGCGTGCTCTACTCATGAATCTTCTCTGCAGATGGGCAGTTTCTTCCTTCCATTCTATCAGGGATGTTGCAGGATGCTCTTCTGGTCTCCTGGAGCGCCCCCAAACAGGTGCTTTAGATAGCTCAGGGTGATTACTAACTGTCCTGTAGCATGAGCTGACTCTAGGAGCAGCTTACTCTGCCGCCATCTTGCTAGTTGTTCCATCTTATTGTGTTTTAATCTCTTCTTGCCATTTCCTTAACTGTGGTATAGTGGAAAAACAAAGGACTGGAGCAGAAATCCTGGTTCTAGAATAAGTTCTACTACATGTTGGAAGTTTAGACTTTTGGAAAAGTCTGGGGGCAGAAATGAGGCTTCCTTGGTAAGATATCATTCTCTCTTTTGTAGAGAATTGTTCTATTTACCTTAAAGGGGATCCTGAAAATGAATTCTATGGGTGGGAACCCAAGAAATCACAAAGCTATAGATTGTAGTACTACAGAACCTGAGAGGTCAAGGTCCAAGATGCAGGGAATCAAGCCATATGAAAGCATTCTAGATAATATGACATTTTAATGAATCCAAAAGACTGTAACAGGAGGTTAAAACAGAGGTTGACATAAAATCATTGGTCATGTGGAAAATATCAGTTCACAGAGTTACACAGAGCTTTCAAATGTCAACATTTATAGAATATTATAGAATATTTTTATTTAAAATCACAGTTGTTATTATTACAACTGATCTTATTAGAAATTTCTTTAAGTACTGGAAAGATGTAAAGCTCATTGCAGCAGATATAAATTTTCCAAAATTCTAATTTTCATTTGGCAACAAAGCATTTTATCATTTGCAATATATACTATCACCTGTTTTCCTTGACAGGATCATTTATTCTGGAAGGAATGTCTGTAAATACTCAAGTATGATTAACCCTGATTTGCCTATTCTTTCAAGTAAAAATGGTATAACAAAAAAATAAGTGGTTAGTTCAGATGCAATTCACTCAATTGCAGAAATGCTTTTCCTTAAGACTACCATTATTCTGTAGTATGCAGCATAATTTATACATACTTTGCATTTCATCACACAGAAATACTTCAGGGAGGCGGCTGTGGCTCAATCAGTGGGGCTCCCGTTTGCCATGTGGGAGGCCCCGGATTCGGTTCCCGGGGCCTCCTGGTGAGGGCAGGCCCGCCCGCACGGTGTGGTTGGCTGGCCCAGCGAGCGCGGGCAGCGGGGGGGGATAAATGAATAAATAAATAAAATCTTTAAAAAAAAAAAAATACTTCAGAAGCTTGTACTGAAGGATTGAGATTTAATTAAAAAAAAAAAAAAAGACGAAGAAGACACTCTGAAGAGTACTAACGGGTTTTTTGTTTTCTTTTTTTTTTTTTAAAAAAAAAAAACCACTAGTGAATGGCAGTAAATACAATTACTACTAGTAGTTTGGTGTTACTGCCTTGATTCATACTAAAGTACTAGCAGTTTTTATCCACTGCTGCTTTTGTATCATTAGTGCAAACATCCACACAGTGAAAAAGGCAGTGTCTTAATTATTATGAAAATAGCCTGACTTTGGGGATTCCACAAAAGTATCCCTGGGACTTCCTCTCACAGATCCACGAACCACTCTTGAGAAGTGCCGCCATAGATAAATTGAGGGAACATTACTTACTAGCTAAATGATTTAAGCATTTCACTAAACTCTTTTTTACTAAGTTGTACAAAGGGAAAATGATGTCTTTCCCAGAGTTGTTAATCAGGATTAAGAGATGTGAAAATATTTTGTACACTGTGTAGCATCACAAAAATGTAAAGGATTATTAGAAGTTTTAATGAATTGGGTATCAGTATTTCAGTCAACTAAGCTTGGACACCACCGACTTCATCCTGAAAAACTTGGTGACCAAATTTTATACGTTTTTGCCTCTGTTGTTTCCTCACAGCAATCTTTACACTTTTACCTCAATACAGACCTTACTATCAGAGATGCAAGACTGATCCATTAACCATAAATGTTGCTGCCAGCTTAACATATCTAAGTTTTTTATCATGTCCCCACCCCACACATTAGTTAAAATGGTCTAGGGCTTTCCCTTGAATATATCTGAACATGTTCAGTTGTTTTATCTGAATAGTGTCTGATTGTGTTCAGTTATTTCTCTCTCCCCTGCCAAATGGCCTCCCCACTTTTACTTACTGAAATACCATCCCAATTCCTCAAGAGTACAATTAAATTAACCTTTTTTGGCTACCCAAGTAGGATAATCTTTCTCTTCTGAATACCTGGCACTTAATGGCTTAATTTACCAGCTATCTTCTCTTGTGCTTGCCTTTCCTCAACTAGACTGTAATGTCTCCAAGAGCAAATACACTTTACAATTCTCTTTATTCCAGTCAGCATTTATTAACACAACGCATTCAGTCCAGCTAATGGTCCCATATGTACTCCACTAAAGACTAGCAGCATTGACCTTCACAACCAAATAAAGATTTAGAAAACTAGAGTAGCTTAACTTGATTTATAGACCTAACACATATAGTTCTTGTCATACACAGTTTCTAGACAAAGTTTTATCTATAAGTCTTACTTGAGTGACAGGGCAAGATATCCACTATCATAGCTTAGAGTGAAATAACTCTACAGGCAAAAAAAATTCACACTTTTCAAAATGCCTGAGATGTGGCTCTGAGATGAAAGCAAAGATATAATAATGTATATTAAGGCACATAAGTAGATCTAAGAAATGTCTGCTTATAAAGAAAGATAATTATAAGAAGTCTAAAAAACACCACATATTTTAAACACAAAAATACATAAACAATGTAATAGCATAAAACAAACAAACAAACAAACAAAAGAAAACAGAAATGAAAGTTACTTGGACTAAACCAAATTAAAAATCATAAGTTCAAGATGATAGATAGCTAAAAAACACCAACCATGAACTGTGGCATTTATTATTATGCAAAACGTCAAATCAAATAGGCAACAAACCAAAAGTAGCACTTACTCCTGAAAAAACAACAGCAACTGAAAGGAGGTGACACTGTTAAATAATAAAAGGAGTATAGGCTTTGGCATCAGAAATAAGCTGGGTCAAATCTTAAGTTAGAAACTGTATGGCATTAGTGAAATTATGAGATCCCTCTAAGCTTCAGAGCCTTTATGTATAGCATAGTGTTATTACTATCTACTTGGAAGAGTTTTTGATAGGATCAGAAATAATACAGGGCAGTAAAAAGCACAGACTTTGAAGTCAGATGGGTCTGGGTTAGAACTGACCGGACTTTTTATAGCTTAGGTAATTTACTTATAGCCTCAGATTTATCATTTATATGAGAAAGTATAACATCATCTCCTCAGAAATTTTGTGAGGATAAACAAAATGTTTATAACTATCCTATAAAATCATAAAAGTACACCTAGCATATAACAATAAGTGCAAAATAAGTTTTCCCTACTATATGTATAATATATTCAAACATATGCACATACCTTACCTTGGAAAATGTCTGCCATATTACAAATGTCAACTATTATAATTATTTCCTATCATAAGAAATTTCAGTGATGATTATAAACTTTATACCCTGTTATACTCAATCTACATATGATTAGTCAATCAGAGATTGACAGTTTATGAATTATTTCAACTATAAATTTTTTAGGTAACTCAAGGAGCAGAAGCAGGATAAGAATAAAATGCTCACGAGTATAAGGAAAGCCCAGGAATAAGGAAACATTAGGTGGGAGAGGTATAAATCTGTAACAGGCATGTAAACTATTCATGCTGTAAATTCACAATCCCAATATTGTATTCTTTATTTATTTATTTATTTATTCATTTATTCCCCCCCCTTGCTGCTTGTGCTCACTGGGTCAGCTAACCGCGCTGTGTGGGCGGGCTTGCCGTCACCAGAAGGCCCCGGGAACCGAACCGGGGCCTCCCATATGGTAAATGGGAGCCCTACTGATTGAGCCACATCCGCTTCCTGCAATATTGTATTCTTATTTGTTTATGCAAATCATTTACTATTTACTTTTCTGCCAAAGGCAATGTCAGTCATATATTTAATTCTTTCCTCCAACTATCCTTTATTTCAAGCCATCCTACCTGCAGCTGTCTTGGCCCTAGACCAATTTCACTGGGTTACAGGGGTTGAATTGATACCATCAGTTCTCCAAAAGTATTTTGAAATTGCAAGCATCAAGAAGCTGCTGCAGCCAGTTCCACTGGCAACTAGAAAATTAATAAAATTCCAGGAACGTACCATTTATGGGATATAAGCAATAGTCTTATTTTTATTTGGAATTAGAGTGCACATCTAAATCTTGAATAATGATCTGAATATAAAACATTTTTCTTTTGTTAAATAAAACAAACTTTATCTAAGTAAATGATTATGTCTTTATCACAACAAATATCTATTTAAATACTTAATATCATTGGACTAATTTTATTAAGCTTTTATGCCAATGGTACATTATTAACAAAGTTAACACAATTCTGTTTTCTAGTAAGAGTAATGTTATATACCTGGAACCTTATACAAAGATGTTGAAGTCATGATAAAATATTTTTTGGCATAAAAAATATTAAAAATGCCATAACATGGGAAACGGATGTGGCTCAAGAAGTTCGGCGTCCGTCTACTATATGGAGAGACCGGGGTTCAATCTCTGCGAACTCCCGGTAAAAAAAAAAAAAAAAAAAGCCACAACAATGTTTAAGACACTTGGTGAGGGAAGTGGCTGTGGCTCAATCAGTAGGGCTCCCGTTTACCATATGGGAGGTTCCCGGGGCCTCCTAGTGAAGGCAAGCCAGCCCACACGGCGTGGTTAGCTGACCCAGTGAGCACAAGCAGCAAGGGGGGGATAAATGAATAAATAAATAAAATCTTAAAAAAAAAAAAAAGACACTTGGTGATAAATCCTTCCCATTAAAAAAAAAAAAACTTTAAACTTTTACCACCCATTCATCTGCTACATTAAATTCAGATTTTCAGTTTTCCTTAAATGTGGGGGGGGAGGGGGGGCAGGGGGAGCATGTGTGAAAACAGAAAAGTATCATTTTAATGTCACTCTCATTAAGAACTTTATATAGAATTTCATGTGCTTCCAAACTTACCTTTTCATTTTTCTTGTCTGTCTCTAATGGCTGTTTTGCTGTTACACTTCGAGGAGTTCGAACAACTTCATCCTCAGCCACTTCAACAGTCCGTCCATTTGGCTGCACATGCAACAAAAATGTATCAAGTTATCAAACCAAACACTTTTCCTAGTGTATATACTAGGAAACAGTATATACTACAATCTACCCCCGGCCCAAATTAAAAAGGCCTTTGTACAACAGTGTTATAGAAGACTTGATGGACTACTGTCCATCAACAGAGTTTTGCAATATAATAATACAATGAACTTATAAACAAAACTCTGCACTACAATTTTCAGTCCCTTTAACACATCCAATGGAAGCAGAAAAAAGAACTCCATTATTTTTGAGACTTATTTCTATCTCTATAAAACGGGAGTTTTCTTCTATTCAAAAGTTGACAAATCTTTTTTTAAACAGGAGGAAGGCTAGATTTGGTACATGGACCATAGTTTATTGACCCCTGGGTTCCGCGATCTCTTATATCCTATCCTCTCCAATTCCATAATTTAACAGCTCTACTATTATGGGACAGAGAATCTTTATCAAAGGACACGTGTCTTATGCAAACTCATAGAGACAGAAGATTACAACAGAGTACTTGTGGAGGGGTGGGGAACAGGGAGTTAATGCTTAATGGGGAAGAGTTTCTTTTTGGGGTGATGGAAAAGTTTTAGTACTAGATGGTGGTGGTGGTAGCACAACACTGTGAGTGTAATTAACACCACTGAATTGTATACTTGAAAGTGGTTAAACGGGAAATGTTAAATTGTATATGTTAGCACAATTAAAAGAAAAAAAAAAAATCTTTACCAGCCCATTGTCATAGCCTAAAAATAGCTACCTCAGCTCTTCTAACACTCCTAAAATAAAATAAAAGCACTTAAGAGGTGTTCATGAGTGGAATTAAGTACGTGATTCACTTGCCCATTCACCTCAAATTCAACACAATAAAGTTGGTAAGTTACTATAATAATTTCAACAGATTTTCGGTTCATGCAGAATGATTTCCACCAAACTGCCTACTCTTTACAGCAGAGCTATACTCAACAAAACAATCTGAATGTTCAAAGTTCCTATAATGTGACTTTACCTGCATTTGTTAAAAATGATCAGAGATACGGGTGGGAAAGACCATTAATATTCTAAAATTTAACTGGAGACTTTCCAAGATTTGTGGTAGAAAATCAAAAACAAAAGCCGCTTTTGGTGATTAAATTCCGAATCAATACAAATTTTAAACTGCTGGGTCTGAAGCAACTCATTAAAGTCAGAGAGCTAGTGGCAAAACTGGGACTTAAATCCAGGTTTCCTCACTCGTTTTTTTTCCTTCTGTGCTGTTTCATTACTTTAATGTTGCCTCTTCTTTTCTCTATGTATATATGTGTCAATATTTCGGCTGCAATCCAACTACAGATGCAATTTGATAAGATTAACTTACAAATGTTTGAAATGTGCAAACACCAAGAAAGGTATCGCTACCAAGACTTTTTCATTTATACCATCGTCTCTTCATAAGTAATTATGAAATGACTTACCAAATTGCACATCCCCATTATTTTTAAAGATTTTATTTATTTCTCTCCCTGCCCTTTCCCCCCATTGTCTGCTCTCTATCTGTCCATTGTGTGCTGTGTCTGCTTGTCTTCTTTTTTTTTAGGAGGCTCCAGGAACCGAACCCATGACCTCCCATGTGAGAGGGAGGTGCCCAATTGCTTGAGCCATATCTGTTCCCTGTTTGTTGTGTAAGGTTGCTGTCTTGCATGTCTTCTTTAGGAGGCACTAGGAACCGAACCTGGGACCTCTCATGAGGTAGGCGGGTATCCAACTGCTTCAGCCACATCCGCTTCCCCCCATTATTTTTATTTTTATTTTTATTTTTAAGATTTTTATTTATTTATTCATTTATCCCCCCCTTGCTGCTTGTGCTCGCTGGGTCAGCCAACCACGCCGTGTGGGCGGGCCCGCCCTCACCAGGAGGCCCCGGGAGCCCCACTGACTGAGCCACAGCCGCTTCCCCCCATTATTTTTAATGTCACCTTTTAAAATGGTTAATAGAAAAGAAACTGCTTCAAGTATCTCAATTACACTAAGTTTTAAAAGCATTCACATACAAGAAAGGAAGACTACCTGCAAACACCTTGATTTAGTCTGATAAGATTCTTATCAGACTTCTGTTCTACAGAGCTTTAAAATAATAAATGTGTGTTTCAAGTCACTAAGTTTGTGGTAACTTGTTATGCCAACAATAAAAAACCAATACGCACTCTTTTTATAATAAATTATTTTATGTAGAAAAAGTGCATTCTTATAAAATCCCAAATGCACATTTAGAAAGCCAATCAAAAATAAAGCAGGACTTCGGGAATTAACCAACAAGATTCATACAAATCTCAAATCAAATCAGCAAGCTAAAAGACAATATGGCTAAAGAGATAAAGGACATCAAGGCTCAAGCAGTTGAGCACCTGCCTCCCACATGGGATGTCCTGGGTTTGGTTCCCAGTCTCTCTTGAAGAAACAAAAACAAGCAAAACAAACGATAAAACCAGCTCAGGGAAGATGATGTGGCTCAGTGGTTGAGTGTCGGCTTCCCACATTCAAGGTCCCAGTTTCTATCCCTGGTCTCTGGTACTACAACAACAACAACAAGACTACACTGGGCGAACACAAAGAAGAATTTGAAAACCTGAACAGAAGAATAACAGCGCTTGTGGGAATGAAAAAAAAACAATAGGTGAGATCAAAAACACATTAGAGGAGAGTGGGTGTAGAGTTGAAATCCCAAATGTGTGTCATGTCACCATGGACAAGTTACTTCATTGAGTCTTGATTTTCCTGATTGAAAGTTATCTTGAGCATACAGGAGGCATAAGTATATAAATTATGTGCATCATAAAAAAAGATAAAAGGTAAGATATTATGGAAATTCAGAAAAGGCATCACCTTTAACCGACAGGTTAGACTATAAGATAGCCTGACAATGAAACTGGTTCCTGAGTATGTGCCACGCACCAGCACTGAGCTAGATGCTTTACATGCATTACAAATCATTTAATAGAAAAGACCTAGTCTTAGTCAGTTCTTTAGTTTTAGTTGCAAAGTTTTGATACAAATTCAAGATAGAACAATTTCTTGTCAGTCTGTTTGAAAGCACAAACCCTGTGTATTTTTTCTCTGCAAATTCTGTGTGCATATCAACTATATAAACTACAGCTTCAGACATAGTTTATCTACCTACTTAAAATCGAGCCCCAATTTTAAGCTCTTAATAACCGAAATATCTATAATTCAAATTTGCAAAATCTTACTCTATTTCCAGAGATCCTTGTGTGTTCTAAACAGCTAGCCAACAATTCAACTCTTTTCAGGGAATTCCAAATTTTCTCCTTGTTGACTGCATGAGGGATGTTCTGGGCTACTTTTATGGGATGGGAAAATGATGGGGAAATGAATGACACTCAATACCTGTCACATGGTCAAATTATGCTAACGGTCCCTGAAAACTATACAGAGCACTGATGTTGCAGGTTTTACATCTGATGGGTGCTGAGATAAGGACTATAGGTAATAGACCAGATAGATATCCACATACTTCTTTCATGGATCCTGATGGATGCCTTCTGTAACCCTGGGATTCTAAAGAACAGTTTGAAAACTAATAGTGTAGTTGGAGAGAAAACAGTAAACTTTAAAACTGGTCGAGTAACTTTGGACTTTATTCAATGGGTAATGGGACAACTACTGAAAAGATGCACATATGAAAGTCATATGATCAGGGCTGGGCTTTAAAAGATTCAACTGACAGACGTGGGTAGAATGGACTGCCAACAAAGAGACTGGAAGTAATGACCACAAAAGACATCGTATACCATTAGAAGTATTTATTGGCTGTAGAAAGATGGACTTCACAAAATTATAGCCAGAGAAGGAAAGCAGTAGCAGATGAGGCAGTCATCTTCCACTGTAAAAATAAAAAAGTGGCTCAAATGGCTCATATATTTACCAGGCATGAAGAACAGGAATAAATTGAATAAATATTTGGGTGGGACATCTAATAATCTAATGATTATTTACTGAGCGCTAAGCACAGTCCAAGATTATACAGTAGCAAACAAAACAAGACACTACTCTTTTCTTCATGGAGCTTACAAATATTGATGAGTAGGCAGGTTTTTATGAAAATTCCACACTAATATACAAATTGTTCATTTTAGTGAACAACTGTTTTTTGAAGTTGATTTTTTTTTTTTTTTTTTTTTAATTTTTCTTTGTTTACCCCCCCCCCCCCAGATGGTGGGGGCAGATGTCTGTCTGCTCATTGTCTGCTCATCTTCTCTGGAAGGCCTGGGAACGGAACCCGAGACATCCCATGTGACAGGCGGGTACCCAACTGGTTGAGCCACATCCATGTAGTTGATCTTGGTTATGATTCCAGTTGAAATTCAAAGCATCAATTGGTAAATCCATCTAAATCATCACTCAGCTTAAAAGTCAAGTGAGGGAAGCATATGTGGCTCAAGTGATTGGGCTCCTGCCTATCACGGGGGTGGTGGTGGTGGTGGTGGTGGTGTGTGTGCGTGTGTCCCTGATTTGGTTCCTGGTACCTCCTAAAGAAGACAGTGAGCTGGCACAATGGGCAGGCGCAGCAAGCTTATGCCACAAGATGACACAACAAGAGACACAAGAAGAAAAACATGAAACACAATAAAGCAGGGAACAGAGGTGGCTCAAGTGATTAGGTGCCTCCCTCCCACATTAGAGGTCTCTTGTTCGGTTCCCAGTGCCTCCTAAAGAAACAAGGAAGATGAACAGACACAGCAAGTGCAAACAATGTGGGGGTGGGGAGAAATAAGTAAATAAATAAATCTTAAAAAAAAAAAAAAAAAAGTCAAGTGAAAAAATATTTGCTGAGTTCCTCTTAAGAACCCACATTGAGCTAGATGTCATGGAAACTATTTATTAGATAATAATGATTTCCAAAGTGCTAAGAACTAAGCACAGTGAAAAGTGTCCCCCTGCCACTTTGTTTTAGGAGGTCTGGGAATGAACCTGGGATCTCATACATGCAAAGCAAGGGATCAACCAGTGAGCTACACCCGCTCTGCCCCCTGCCACTTTTAAGGATGGGAACAAACTACAATTCATGCCTTAAAAGACCTATGACAAGATTTTATTAGAGGATAAAAACAAATTGATATAAGAATTTCAAAAAGTCCTTATAAATAGGTTCAAATAAAGTTTTTAAAAAGGTCGCCATCACCTATTGTGCAAATAAAAAGCTACTGGAAAATGTGGAGTGATTTAAGAGAAAAACTAAAGATAATGTCAAAATGGGATGAAAATACAATTACACATATGCAAAATGTCCAAAAGGAACATGGAATATCCTTTCAAAGAAACTTCAGTAATTTACATCTCTGAATTTACTTGAATTAAAAGAAGTATATCCTAAAACATACAGTAGAATGATGTAGTTATGAAGAGATGGATTATAAGATGAAATATAACTCCACTCAGAGAGCTCTCTCATGTTATGGACCTTATGGCCCTATTCCGGTGAGTGATTTCAAATTACTAGGCAAGGGTTTACCAAGAGAGTTTGTTAAAAGACTCATTTCCAGAGATTTTGAATTTATAAGATCTGTGGTGGGGCTCAAAGGAATCTACAAATTTTAAGAAGCATTCAAAGCAACTCTATTCCAAGAAGTCAGGGATAACAATTTAAGGAGTCCTGCAGTGTTTAAATGGACTAAGATATTCAATTTATAAACAAGATAAGCTAAACAGAGTAAGATTAAATGCCTTACTCAAATTTAGACTTCCCCATTCCTGCCAGGCTGACAGAATAAGTTTTCCTCTTCTGGGCCTTTGCTGTTTCCTTGCCTCCCCCACTAATCTAGTCTGCTCCTACCCACTTTCAAAGCTAACTTCAGTAATAAGGCATTCCATGCCCACCTCAGCACACATAGGGTAATACTATTATTTTAAGTGAGCATACTTTTTTTCCATAACTGAAATAAAAAGTTCTTTGGGGAGAAACTGAACTTTAATTTTTGTATCCCCTTCACGATGAGACATACATTGTATTCCTTTTTACTGCCTCCAATTTGCAAGTAGTATCCTGCTCTTCTACAAGTAAATATTTAGCACAGTGCAAGGCATCTAATGAGCTCTGAAAAAAATGGCAGCTTTATTTCTTAGCGTAGGGTAGTGTTTTTTTAAACTGTGGGTCACTCCTCACAATCATATGTAAAATGAATTAAGTGGGTTACAGATATCAAGAAAGAAAAACAAACAGTTTCGTGTGCGTATATGTATGGGGGGGTACTGTAATGTAAAATCTATTTCTTACTGTAGGTTACAAAGTTTGACAGCCACAATATTGCAAATGTTGATTGACCTAAACTTCTCCAATACATCTTTACCACTTAGTAGGCAAAGATACTTTTTCGCTCAAATAATATTCAACCATCCAGTCACTCTTCCCATTCTCCACTCCCCAAAGCTAATATTTCTTTATTCCCTCCTTCCTTAACTCAAATAAAAAGGGGGAGAGGAAATTGACCCTAAGTCTGATGAGCATTTTTCACAGGACAAGCATTCACAGGAGTCTGTATTTCTTCTTCAGATGAGTCATCTAAGTGTTAAGATGCACTTCAGATGGGTTCTTGGAGCACCTGTCTCTTTACTCACATCTGAAATTCTAGATGTCTCAAATAGGACTCTGAAAATTGCACAACCTGCTTCGTCTGCTTGCTTAGGCTTAATGTATGTGTTTTGTTGTTGTTGTTGTTTCCTTCCCTCCAAGATCACCTTCTTTCCTTACTTCAGAGCCAGATTCTCTATTTCCACTATATTAATACATTTGATAATCCTCTTGATGTTCTCTACAAATTTAAATACAATTATATATGTTCCAAATCAGTTCTATTTTTCCTTTTCCTAATTTAAAGTATTGGTAACTAGTAATATAATTACTTTAGCTTGAACTCAAATCCCACTTCCTCCAGTACCTTTCCTAAATCTCTCCAATGGGATTAATCTCCCACTCTCCAAATCTCATTAGCACTCTGCTCACACATACCTCTATTGCACTTAGTCTATACAATATTAGAGTTATTTTGTTTGTCTGTCTCCTACTGGTCTCCACGACTAAATCTAATTCCTGTGTATATAACTTGCACTGCCTACCAAATGCCAGAGAACACTTCACATAAGAGGGCTTTAGTACGGTTGGCTGAATTGTACTGAAAGGGTGAAGAGCTTTAATTCAGCAATTTCAAGTAGGTTAGAAGTTATTTCTATCACTACACACCCTTCATGTCTTCAATTTGCTCAACTGCAAAGTGAGTATTTAAAAGTAAATAAAATTATGAAAGATATAATAGGAGAACCATGGGAAAACTGCAATAAAGAATGTAGAAATAAAGCATAATGGCATGATAAAAAGGATGGGATGTGCTCTGCAATTCCACACGTGGTCCAGTACCTGAATCCCTCTATGAGCCTGCACCATTCTGCTCTGTCATAGTCTTTCACTCTACTTCGAAAACCTCCCATTCCACGGGGTGAACCACTTCGCTGAACTTGCCAGCTTCCTCTCATAGGGTCATGTACCCAAAGTTTATCAGGTAACCAGCTCATTCTTGGTCCAGGTTAGGATTCCGTGAGCCACACTCACCAGAACAAGGGGCAACCATTTCCCTTTAACGGTCCCAACTAAAATGGAAGCGCGCCTAGACCGGGGCACCTTAATTCTAAGTACCTGAGTTTTTTAGGTCACCGTATTTCTCCATTGGCGACCGTCTCAATGTGAATTGAGATAGCACCTGTTTCCCTGGCGCAGTCTTCCCACAACTTCCCAATTGCACCTTAAGGTCCTATTACCCTCCACAGGTAGGCTACACAGTAGGCCTCAAAGAAGGATGACACGGTACTCAGGCCGTCGATGGCTTAAATTCTGGGAGCTTTTATTTTAAAATATCCCAAACCTTCTAACTTCTTTCCTCCAAACTGGTCTTCCTTATTCGTCCTATATTTCCTAAGTTTCCACCATTCCTCAAGTAATCTATCCACCTATCATCTCCTCCACCTTCAGCGATCTGCGTCGCGGCTCCGGACTAACCTCACTCTTTTCCAATCCCGGGTGGGGCTCGGCCACCCCCTCAAGGGTCTCTCACGCAGAACCACTGCACCGGCCCCTCGCCCCTATTCTATCGCCGCTTCTTCCGTACTCACTTTGGGCTTCTCGGGCAATTTCTTCCGGTTCTTCTTCTTCTGTTCCTCGCTTCTGAGATTCTTCAGCAGGGCTAGGTCGTCAGGGATCGGGGCCGGCGAGGCCGCCACCTCTTCCCGCTTGCGAGGCGGGCTCCTCCGTTTCTTGCGGGCGCCGGCGCAAGCCGCGGCCCAACCGTAGCCGAGCAGGCATAGCAGTAGCAGACCCAGAGCGCCCGTGCCCACCAGGATCACCCAGCCCGGATACCGCTTCGGCTCCAGTCCCAGGTCGAGGCCCAGCTCGGTACGCAGAAAGCCTAGGCCGGTCGAGAGTATTTCCCGCAGTCGGGCAGAGCCCTCCTCGGCCTGCTGAGCCAGCGCGTCCTGCCAGCTCGGTGCAGCCATCTTCCCTCCCGTCAGAGGAACGCGCAGGAAGACACCAGGGCGTAGAGACGCCGTGGACTAGTCAAGAGAAGCAAGGAATGGCCAGGCCGGACAGCTTCAGACCGAGCGCATCACGGCCGCCCCTCGCGCCGGAGCCGGGAACCGGCCGCTGCCACCGCCGGGAGGGGAGAGGGGGTTCCCAGGTTCCCCCTAGTCGGCCTCACTCCGCTGCCGCCAGGAGGAGGAGGGGGCGGCGAGAGAGACTCTCTCCAGTGGCGGCCGCTAAGCGGCGTCTCCGCGCCAGTATCGGACCCTGCCGTCCTCCCTCGGCGGAACAATGGCGGCTCCAGGCGTGATCCACGCCTAGCGCGTGGGACGACGGGGTGGGGCGCGGATCACGTGAGCGCGATCGGGCGGGGCGCGGGAGGTGCGTGTGGGTGTGTGGGCGGGGCGGCAGCCATTGGGGAGAAGGCGCGGTGGTTGCCGTTGGCTGTGAGTAGATCGGGCCTTACAGACGCGTGGAGTCTGAGAACCAGGTGGCTGTGGACCCGAGCCTGGGAGGGAGGGGTTTACCGTAGGAAACCTCCGCGGGGTGCCTAGGGGTCGGAAGTCGGAGGACGTGGCTGCTTTGAATGAGTCCAGGGGAGGAGCTCCCGAGGAAGCTTGGTGGGCGGGAAGTTGAAGGGCGAAGAGCGATGAACCAGGTGACACGGTCTAGGTCAAAGTTACCCTAGTAGAAGTGGTTTTTGTCGTTGGTTTTGATTGTTTGTTTTTTCCTTTTCTTTTTCTGGAGGTGAGGTGGAACCGGCTCTTTCTTCCTAGGGTCATCGGTCGACGCTTCCAGAGTGTGCTCAGCTGAGTCACGCCGGACACTTTTCTTCTTGGGTCTCCTGCGTTTAATTCACAAATTGAATATTTTTTCTTCACGGCCAACGCGTACATACTACGTGCCTACCATTTGCCACCCTTGTTTGGACGTGTTCGCGTCGTATTGCACATTCACTCTTGCTCTTGCTGTTGTCATTCCCCAGAATTCAAGAGTTGGAAAGCCCGTGGGAGGAACTAGTCTTTTCGTACTAATTGTAGCTTTAATAAGAAACAAGTAGAGAAGAACATTAGATTGCGTTTATGTGCACAGATAGTTTCTCATTGCGTTTTATTTTAAGCTTTATACAACAAAAAGGAATTTCCAAAAAATCCCATTTTTATGTACTGTGCTGACCATCTTTAGGGGGGGAGCTTTAAGAAGGGAATAAATTGCATTTTCAGGTTTTAATTTTAAAGATGTTTGGGGGCTGCCTTAGGGTTTTTAAATTACATTTTGCTATAAGGAAGCAATGTTTTATTAAATGATAATTAGCATGTAAGCAAGTGTCTTAAGTAAACTAAATACAGGCTTTCTTAATAGAATTGGAAGTAATATTAATAAGTACCCAGTGCCAAAAATGTGCTAAGCAACAACTTTGCAACAACGTTGTAATGCATATTTTGATTAATGGATGGAAGGGAGTTTTGTAAATAATGAAAATAAACCATTTTGCAAAGCTTTGTGCAGAATTATAAAGATTAAATTACAAGGCCAAAAATGACTCCTAAAGGTTCCAAGTTCCATTTTTATCTGTGAAATTAGATTTATAATCCTACATATGTCTTGGTTCCAGAGATAAGGAGTGTTCAAGATTTTCCTAAGAAGATCCACTGACTATTCTAGGTTAACACCTGTGAATTTATGTATTAAGCCAGTACAATAATAGTAGAGGGGTTTGTTTGCCCATTTCTTTGGCAGCCTAGCAAGTATTGGCTCACTGTAATCATATCACTTCTCTTCTTTCCATGACTGTCCTTTACCTTTAAAAACATAGAAAAATGTTAACTGTATCACCACCCGAGACACTCATTTTTTATATATAACATTCTACTTATCCTTCCATGTATTTATAAACAAAAGTGGGATCATCCACTACTGTGTTACTCTTAAGGTAGTCATGAACACTGATAAAGCCACAGGGAACACACCTGTAGTCACTTAAGGTTAGGTTTATTAACTTGCAGCAGGATGGAGTTAAATAAAATTTGAATGAAACAATGTTTTGAAAGACTCAAAGCAGAGTTTGTGTGAAGGGTCTAATTATCAGTCCTGGCCAGAGAAGTAAACTCAATCATCCTAATTCCTTGGAAATGGCAAAGTTAGGATAAACATAAATGTTTCTGCAACCCCTATCCTGAAGCTCTTCACCTGGGTTGGAAGTAAAGCCTACTTTTTCTTGAAGTTAAAGTGACCCGTGTGGAATAGATAAATGAATTGTGATATAACCATACTATGTAATACCACTGAAAAGGAATGAACTATGCAACCACATGGATGAACCTCTACATAATTATGCTGAGTGAAAGAAGCCAGCCAAAAAAATAAGTTCATATTGTCCAGCTCCATTTATATGCAACTAGAAAATGCAAACTAATCTATAGTGAAAGCAAATCAGTGGTTACGTACGGATTGGGGAAGAACAAGGAGAGGTGGGAGTACTAGGAAACTTTTGGGAGTGATAGATTTGTTCACTATCTTGATGATGATGGATTTTATGGCTGTATATGTATGTCAAAACTTATTAAATTGTATACTTTGTGCAGTTTAATGTATGTCAACCAAACCTTAATAAAGCAGTTTGTTTTTAAGTGACCTACATGGCTCAGACCCAGCAGACGAGTGGATGTTTCATTCTCAGTGATGGGATTTCAAAGTTTTTGCCAATCTATGATTTTATATCCTTGATATTAATTTACAAAAGCAGTTTTTTTTTTTACAGGTTTGCACAATAAATGTTCTCATATTTAATGTCTACATGCTCTATATCAGACTTGTGATTTATTTAACTAATACTTTATTGTTGCATAGTTAGATTATTTACAGGATTTTTGTTTTGTTTTTGTTTTGGGCCATTAGAAGCAATTCTCTCATGAACATACTTGTAACTCAATTTTGGTGAATATCCATAATTACTTCCTGAGGATAGAATCCTGGCACTGTTAATTTCCTGAGCCAAAGCCCCATGATATGTGAATTAAAGACTTATAATTAAAAGAACTGAAGAATTTATCTACTTCAAGCCCCTCATTTTATAGAAGAGAAAAAGTGGGCTTCCAAGTGTCATACCTCAGAGTGGCTGAACTCAGACTAGAGCCCAGTCTTCTCACCTCTCTTGACCGCTTGGTTACTCCTCTTTTTCAGTATACTTTGCATCTCACGTTCTATAAATACGTCAGAAATGTTGGTTGATTAAGGGTAAGACCACAATGATGTTAGTTTTGTATCTGTATGTGATTGCTTGCTTTTTAAAAAACAATTTATTGAAGTATTCATACATGAACATACATAAACTACAAGTGTTCAGTAAACATCATGAACTTAAAAAACAAATATGCATAACATCATATAGGGTCCTCACACATCACCCCCCCTCCCCAAACACTCTGCATTGTTGTGAAACATTTGTTAACAAATCATGAAAAAGCATAATCAAAGTATTACTACTTGGGGGATGGATGTGGCTCAAATGGTTGGGTGTCCGTCTCCTATATGGAGGGACCTGGGTTTGATCCCCGGGACCTCCTGGTAAAAAACAAAACAAAAAACACAAAAAGTATTACTACTAATTGTCCACATCTTCCTCCCCTATACATTTTTTTAAAGGATTTATTTACTTTTATCCATTTTTACCACCACCACCCCCCCTTTTGCTGTTTTTCTGTCCATTTGCTGGGCAACTGTGTCTGTTTCCTGCCCTCTCTTCTCATCCTTCTCCTTTCTGCACTGGGATTTGATCCTCGGAATCTCCGATGTGGGAGAGAGGTGTCCTACCACCTGTGCCACTTTAGTTCCTGGTTTTTCGGTGCGTCTTGTCTTGGCTCTCCCTCATGTCACTCTCCTGTTTCATCATCATCTTGCTGCGTGGCTCGTGGGGCCTGGCAGTGCACCTGCGTGCGGGGCCTGGTGGTCCACGCGCCTTCTATATTTTTCTTTTTTTAATTTTTACTGGGAGGTCCCGGGGATTGAACCAGGTCCCTCCATATGAGAGACGCCCAACCATTTGAGCCACATCCGCCCCCCTGCTATATCTCTTAAGGTTGACCAAAGATACCCAAATTACAGTCTTTTCCCTTACAGGATGGTCATATAATAAATCAGGCTTAGTTTATCACCAGCATTCTAAAAACCAGACCTTGGGAGAAAACTAGGTCTGGGGACACATGCATGGTTTCTAAAATAGCAAATGTTTAGTCTACCCTGATTATCACGAATCAGTTCAATGAGAATATTCGCACTGATTGCTTGCTTTTTTACATTTGAATTTTTTTTCACCTTTTTTTTTTTACCTGATAACAAGTGATATTCATATATACTACAGAAAATTTGAATGATACAAAAAATGTTTCAAAAGAAAATACAAAAGGGGGCGGATGTGGCTCAAATGGTTGGGCGTCCATCTGCCATATGGAGGGACCTGGGTTCAATCCCCAGGACCGCCGGGTAAAATTAAAAAAAAAAAAAATGAAAATACAGGGAGTGGATGTGGCTCAAGCTGTTGAGCTCCTGCTTCCCACATGGGAGGTCCCAGGTTCGGTTCCCAGTGCCTCCTAAAAAAAACAAAACAAAAAAAATCAAGCAAACAAACAAAAAAAGCTGGCTTCCCACATATGAGGTCCTGGGTTCAATCCCTGGCCCGGATACCTAAAAAAAAAATACACACACACACACACACACACAAACTCCCGTGTTATTCTACCACTAATATTTCACCAGTATTGGTATATTGGTGTAGTTCCTCTTCATAGTTTTATTTTTTGTATAAAGATAATTAGACTCATGCCACGGATAGAGTTTTGTATGCTATTTTTTCCCATTTAAAACATTTTTTTCCAGATTAGTGCAAGAAGCTAACTTCCACTCAAGTAGCTCATCTTTGAGAGTGAATGAAAGAAAAAAGTTGGCTTGGGTCTTCAAAATGTAGACAGACTATTGCTCTCCTGGGTAGAATTATGCCCTCCTTGGTCACAGAGTTATAAGCCATAGAAGGATGGCTTTTACAGTAATAAGAAAACTTCAGTTGAGTCAAAAATTTAGAGATATGGTCAAGCAAGGGTTACCCTCAGAATAAATCTAGTAAGAATTAGTAAATAATGGAATTATTTTACTGCAGAAGTTTCTTAAAATGAAAGATAGTTTATAAATATGTTGCTGAAAGGGCCCTGAAATATCCCAGTCTCTCTAAAAAATCAGAAAAATGCTAAGGATCTATATGGCTCTAGAAACTGCAGTCTTATCAGTTGTACCAATCACACTATGAGGGGGGTCAGGGAGCAGGGGAGGCTGTGATTGTGCTAACAAAAGTAAAGTTGTAATATATTCATTTAGTAGGGTACCTTGCAGCAATAAACAGTGTATATTTACACTTTGATACAATGCACTTAAAGTTTTTAAAAGATTTATAGATACATATGCTGTGAAAATGTAAAACCATCCATAGGAATAATAACAAATTCAGGATAGTGGCTCTCTATAGGGAGAGTGGAAGCGAAATGAGATTGGGGAGAAGTAGAACAATTTTATAATGTTTTGTGTCTAAAACGAGGTTATGAGTATAGGGGTACTCGTTATATCATCTCTACCTTTTGTGTGCCTGAGATACTTTGGAATTTCAGTTACAAAAATTAAGTGACGAGTGAGTTTGCACAGAAGCTAGACAAAATAATGCAATTTCCTCTGACTATACAGTGCTTGGTTGTTAAAATCCTACAAAGGAGAAGAGTATGTTGGACCATCTTAATAGCTATTCCCTAAGGTCATTTAAATACTTTTGCTCTGATTTCATGCTCAACCCCACACTCAGGTAGTAATATGGTTTCTCATGTAGACTTTATGGCATAAAAGAGAATGGGTCGACTAGCCGACTTTTAAGTAATCTGATCGTCTTATGTTTATTAGTGTAAATCATGCATTCTCAATAGAATGATGGTGTTCCCATGGGGGTGAAAATTGTTGGTCCTTGGGCACAGGTATAATATAGTTCATAAACAGATATACATATATCTGTGGTATTAAAATCTCACGGGAAAAAGATTGGGAAAACAATGCCTAAAAAGTCTCCTTGGGAGGGGGGTGGTGAATAATAAGGAAAAAATCGTTGAGAAACATTGATGTAAAGGAAGAAATTAACACTGTTTTGTCAATTTGGCTCCTGTGTTTTTGGTTACTAAGTCTCTTAGGATCATTTATTCAGTTATTCATTCATTGTGTTTTTATTTTTTATTTTTTTATTTTTTTTGCCGGGAGGTCCCGGGGATCGAACCCGGGTCCCTCCATATGGGAGACGGACGCCCAACCAGTTGAGCCACCTCCGACCCCCGTTTGTGTTTTTATTAAATCTCAATCCTTTACTTAAAATGTGTGGTCGGTGTCTTCAAAGAGTATGATGGACTCTTCCTTAAATAGCCTTAATAAATAAAATAGAGTATTGCTATAGTAAGTTGGATTGCATGTGGGGATTGTAGTGGATTCTATGATACACAACCCAGATCCCCCTTGAGGAATGAAGGACTTATTCTCCAATGCTTGGAGTGCTGCCAGAAGATATCCCTTAGCCATCAAACTTTGGCGGGGGGTGGGTGTGGGTGGGTGGAGGAGGTGTGTGGGAATTATTGAGGAAAACTTAGTCAAGGTCATGCCTCCTTCCAGGGATAGCCCACATCCAATGATTGATCATTCTAGGAGTATGAAGTCCTGACTTGGGACAATTCTGAAAGACCATCCTGGCCCAGAGCACTCTATGGGGTTGGCTGAGAACTGTTAGGACTGCATTTCAGTTTGTTTCTGTCGCTGCCCAATCCTGTTGTCTTCCTCCCACCCCACCCCCACCCCTTCACTGGCATTGAGTTCAAGAGCACTTCCTAATAAATGTCCTGCATGCTAGACTTTCTCAAAGTCTGCTTTGCGTAGAACCCAACCTGCTACAGGAATGATAATGATAAAGTATTTACAAAAATGTTTGATATCACTGAGGAAGGAGAGATTATTTCTGCATAGGGGTAGCAAAAGACTTTAAAAGCAAGATGTTTAAGTTAAAGCTTGAAGGATGAGTATGATGTTACTAAGGAAAGGGGGTGAGGATGGAGAGGAACATTTAGAGGGAACAGCAAAAATGAGATGTGAGAGAACCAGGTATATCTAGATTATGGTGAGCACTGTTGTGTAACTAGAGATAAAGTCCACAGAATTTAGTGAGGGTTTGAGGATGAGGGAATTGACAAGAATGATTTCTAGGTTTTTACTTTCGATTGGATAGCTAGTTGTGCCATTCACTGGCATGGGGAATATCGGGAGAGAACTAAATTTGGCAACCAAAGATTAGTAGCTTGGTTTTGTGCACATTGATTTTGAGGAATACAAAATATCCAGATGGAGATCCAAATAGGCAGGTGGATAGGTGGGTGTGGACCCCAGAGGAGAGATCAGAGATGGTTTCTTTGCTCCACCCACCCTTTTCATTCCTCAATTATACTATGCTCTCTACTGTCACAAACCTTTGCATTGGCTGATTCTTGTGCATGGAATTCATTTCCTTGCTTTTCCCAGTAATTCATGCTCTCTCTATATCAAATGCTATTTTCTCCCAGAAGCCATGTCCAATCCCTAGATCATACCATATCCTAATGTTACATATTTTCATAGCAACATGAACTTTCATAGTATTTTTCAAAATTCTAACTTCATGTTTATCTGTGTAGTTATTTTACTCTCATTCTGACGTGAGAACAAGAACTGGGTCTCTTTTTGCTCACTATTATATGCCCTACATCTAGCATAATGCCTAGCACATGGTAGGTGTTCAGAACATATTGAAAGAATAGTTTATATTAATGTGAATAAAAAGACTAATAGCTATTTACAAATGGCGCAAACAGATATATCTCTAATTGAAGGTATCAGTTAGTACTTTGAGGAGGAAAGCCTCTGAGTTGGCTCTAGTTATCCCTGCCTCCTGTTTGTGGCTTGCTTCTACCAACAGAATATGGTAATAGGTGATACGGTGTCAATTTTGTGATTATGTTACATAAGATTGTGGGTCCTAATTGCTAGCAGACTCTTTATTTTCTCTTTCCTTCAGCGGCTTTATTGAAGTAAGCTTTCGTAAGAGGCCTATGTGGCAAGAAACTGAGCGTGGCCTTCTGCCAGCAGCTTGAAAGAAACCAAGGTCCTCAGTCTGACAGCCCTCAAACAACCGAATCCTGCCAACAGCCGCAGGAGTTTGGAAGTAGATCCTTACCCCGTTGAGCCTCAGATGAGACCCTCGGACAACTTGTGAGAGACCCTGAAGCAGAGAGCCAGTTAAGCCAAGCCCAGATTCCTGATCCAATAAATTTGTAGTAACATTTTTAGTGACAATAGATACTAACTTTGGTATTTTGGTAACTAGTAGTGGGGTGCTGCTGTAACTAATACCTGAAAATGTGGGAGTGGCTTTGGAGCCAAACAGCAGTCAGAGTCTGGGAGAATTTTGAGGAGCATGATAAAGCCTAAATTGTCTTAAACAGACTGTTAGTAGAAATGTGGTCTTTAAAGGCATTGCCAGTTAGGGATCAAAAGGAAGTAAGGAAGATGTTTTGAAAACTGGAGGAAAGGGTATCTTTGTTGTATAATGACAAAAACTTAGCAAAATTGTCTCTTGCAATTATGTGGAAAGCAGAACATGTAAATAATGAATTTGAATATATAGCTGCAGAGACTTCCAAGCAAAGTGTTGAATGTGCCACTGTGTTTCTTCTTAATGCTTTTAGTAAAATGTGAGAGGAGAAAGATAAATTGACTGAAGAACTGTGAAATAAAAAGAACCAGGATTTAATGATTTCAAAAATATCAACCTCTTCAAATGGTAAAAGATGCTAAAATTAAGACATGGCTTCTGAGCACTGTCAGAAAAAGTGGCATAGAGAACATCAGAGAGTGTGACTGTGCAATCTTTTGTTAAAACCTCAAAAAGATCAAAGGATTAGAATATTCAATCACATGAAGGGCTCATGAAAGAGATTAAAGGTGTACCTCAAGGAACCTCTCAATGAAATGATAGGTCTTCTAGGAAGTTTAATGGCATTGTTTGGGAAGCGGCTGTGGCTCGATCGGTGGGGCTCCCGTTTGCCATGTGGGGGGCCCTGGGTTCGGTTCCCGGGGCCTCCTGGTGGGGGCAGGCCCGCCCGCACGGCGTGGTTGGCTGGCCCGGCGGGCACGGGCAGCAAGGGGGGGATAGATGAATAAATAAATAAAATCTTTAAAAAAAAAAAAAAAATGGCATTGTTTTTCAGCAAAATTAATAGAAGTCCAAGAGATAGAAAGTCTCATCGGAAAAGAGTATTGGGAATGGCTTTTGTCTAATGTAGTGAACCCTGATGAAATTCATAGAAGGTCCACAAAGTTTTTGAGAAAATTATATCACCAAAAACACGGCCAGTTTGGAAATACAGGGAAAGTAGAAAATGAAAAGGTGTTGAATTCCCAAAATTCTTCTGGCAGGAAGCAGGCTAAAAAAAATACTTAGTGACAAACATGTACAGTTTTTCATGAAAAAAGAGGGAAGACTCAGAGGGTGGATCTAAGAGCCCCAAAAGTGGATCCAAAATCCCAGAAGGTGGAGCCAAGAGTCACAGAGAATTATTCCCAGAAACCTAATCAAGGAACTTCCAACATCTACCCAGGTAGATTTCAGAATTGCTCTAAATCACTTCTGTTTTGTAGCTCCTATTCTCACCCTTCTTTTGAACAGGAATGTGTTCAGTTATTTTCCTTTGCCTGTCCAACCATTATATGTTATATTTGTGGGGAGGGGTCAGAAAACTTGTTTCTAGTTTCACAGATATACAGATTGAGAGGAATTATGCTCCATGAGCTGTAATTAACAAACTACACCTAAGAACCCCCATCCAAACCTAGACTTGATTTAAATGATGAGATTCTGGACTTTGAGCAGATGATTTAATGGCGTGAGACTCTTGGAGATCTTAGCAGAGGGTGAATGTGTTTTGCATGTGGAAGTGATGTGACTTATTAGGGACCAGAGGGTGGACTGTAGTAAGTGGTTTCTAAGATGGCCTTCAATGATCCCTGTACCCTGGTATTCATGGCCTTGTGCAATCCCATTCCCTTAAGAAATTTGCTTCTAACCAGTGGACTACCACAACATTGAGGGGGTCTCACTCCTGTGATAGGAATACAAAAGATTCTGACTTGTCTTGCTAGCGGACTGTCTCCTTACTGGCTTTGACAAAGCAAGTTGCCATGTTGGAGAGGAACATGTGGCAAGGAACTGGGAGTGGCCTCTGACCAACAGCCAGCTAGGAACTAAGACCTTCAGTTCAACAGCCCAAAGGGAACTGAATTCTGCCAATAATCACGTAAGTAAACTGAAAAGTGGGTCTTTCCTCAGTTGAGCCTTCAGAAGAGAATCCAGCCCTGACTTCGCCTTAATTGCAGCCTTGTGAGAGACCTGGAATTAGAGGACCCAGCTAAACTGTGCCCAGACTCCTGACTCACAGAATCTATGAGATAATAAATGTGTAGTTTTTTTGCATTTTTAAAAATTTATTGAAGTATATCACACATACATAAACATATATAAACAATAAATGTATAGTAATAGTTGTGAGCTTACAAAACAAACATGTATAACATCATACAGGGATGTTATACCTCACCCTACCAACAATACCTTGCATTATTGTGAAACATTTTTAACCAAAGGTTAAAGAGCATCCTCAAAATATTACTACCAACCAAAGTAGCTTACATTTGATGTATTTTTCCTCAACCTACCCTATTATTATTATTATTATTTTTATATCATTTATATATGAAAATACATAATAAGTATAAGTAAAAGTTGTGAACTTACAAAGCAAACATGCATAACATCATACAGGGGTCCCATACATCAACCCACCACCAACACCTTGCATTGTTGTGACACATTTGTTACAAAAGAAAGAATATCGTCAAAATCTTACTATTTTAACTATAGTCCTTATCTTACATTTGGTGTATTTTCCAACTCACCCTATTATTTTTATTTTTATTTTTTATTTATTTTTTATTTTTTAAAGATTTTATTTATCCATTCATTTATCCCCCCCCTGCTGCTTGTGCTCGCTGGGTCAGCCAACCACGCCGTGCGGGCGGGCCTGCCCTCACCAGGAGGCCCCGGGAACCGAACCCAGGGCCTCCCATATGGTAAACGGGAGCCCCACCGACTGAGCCACAGCCGCTTCCCTCACCCTATTATTTTTAAAATATATTTTTATGACAGGAGTTGTAAACTTACAAAATAATCATGCACATGTGCAGAATTCCCATACAACACCCCTCTATCAACACACCACACCATGGTGGAACATTTGTTACAGATTATGAGATAATATCAGACTATTACCAATTCCATAGCATACATTTGGCACACTTTTTACATACTCTGCCATTATCAACACAGTACATCTTTGGCTTAGATGCATGTATATTAAATTATTACTGTTAACCACAGTCCATAGGTCACTTGCTTCTCCACATTCGCACCACCCTGCAATAGTGACATACATCTGCTCTAGCTCACAAAGGACACTCTTGCATTTGTACATCAACCACAATTCTCATCCACCTCTGGGTTTACTGTTATTCAGTCCCTAGATTATTCTTCAGCTTTCTTTCAGTTGGCATTTAGATCCCTAGACTACCCTTTTGAGCCACATTCTGATTTATAAATGAGCTGTTACTCACTATAATGTGTTACCATCAACTCTATACATTTCCACACTTTTACAATAAAGTTAATTAAAACTTCTACATACATTAAACATCAGTAGTCCATCTCAGTCCTCCTCTTAACTCCTTTAAGAATCTACCACCTACCACCAGGTCTTGATGATATTTTCCTATATTTTCTTCTAGAAGCTTTATGGTTCTTGCTTTTATATTTAGGTTTTTGATCCATTTTGAGTTGATTTTTGTATAAGGTGTGAGAGGGGGGTCCTCTTTCCTTCTTTTGTCTATGGATATCGAGTTCTCTCAGCACCATTTGTTGAATGGACTGTTCTGCCGGAGCTGGGTGGGTTTGACAGGCTTGTCAAATATCACTTGACTATAGATGTGAGGGTCTCTTTCTTAACCATCAGTTCGGTACCATTGGTCTATGTGTTTGTCTTTATGCAATACCATGCTGTTTTTTCGACTGTAGCTAGGTAATATGATTTAAAGTCTGAAAGTGAGAGTCCTTCAACTTCACTTTTCCTTTTTAAGATGTTTCTGGCTGTTTGGGATGCCTTACCTTTCCAAATAAATTTGATAATTATGTTTTCCATTTATTTTAAAAATTCTGGTGGAATTTTTATTTGGATGCATTGAATCTGTATATCAATTTGGGTAGAATTGACATATTAATGATATTTAGTCTTCCAACTTGTGAGCATGGAATGTTCTTCCAATTATTTAGGTCATTTTTTATTTCTTTTAATGATGAGTTGTAGTTTTCTGAATACAAGCGCCCTACATCATTGGTTAAGTTTATTCCCAAACATTTGGTTCCTGTAGTCACCATTGTAAACAAAATTTTTTTTTCCTGACTTCTTCCTCAGATTGTACATTACTAAATTCTTTTAAAGTCTATTTCATGTAATATAAGCATAGGTACTCCAGTTTTTTGTTTTTTGTTTTCGTTGTTGTTGTTGTTTTGGTTACTGAATGCGTGAAATATCTTTTTCCAACCTTTCACCTTCAATTTATTGGTATCCTTGGGTGTAAGGTGAGTCTGTTGCAGACAGCATATAGGTGGCTCATATTTTCTTATCCATTCTGCCAGTCTGTGTCTTTTGATTGGGAGTTTAATCCATTAACATTCAATGTTATTACTGTAAAGGCTGTTCTTATTTCACGTATTTTGGCTTTTGGGTTTTCTCTCTCATATTTTATTTTCACCACATTTTGACACTTTTAGTTACTTTTACTGATATAATACTCATCTAGACTCTCTTCCAAGCCTCTCTAGCCTGTCTTTTCTTTTCAGACTGTAGAACACTCTTTAGTATTTCCTGCATAGCCAGTCTCTGGGTTAAAGACTCTCTCAGTTTCTGTTTATCTGCGAATATTCTAAAATCACCCTCATTTTTGAAAGACAATCTTGTTGGATATAAGGTTCTTGGCTGGAAGTTTTTCTCCTGCAGTATCTTAAATATGTCATACCACTGTTGTCTTGCCTCCATGGTTTCTGATGAGAGATTGGCACTTAATCTTATTGGGTATCCCTTATATGTTATGCATTGCTTTTCTCTTGCTGCTCTCAGAATTCTCTCTTTGTCTTTGGCATTTGACATTCTGATTAGTATGTGTCTTGGAGTGGGTCTATTTGGATTTATTTGGATGGGAGTACATTGTGCTTCGTGGACATGGATATCCATGTCCTTCAATAGGGTTGGGAAATTTTCAACCATTATTTCTTCAACTATTCCTTCTGCCCCTTTTCCCTTCTCTTCTCCTTCTGGGACAGCCATGACATGTATGTTTACATGTCTCTTCCTGTCATTTAGTTCCCTGAGACCTTGTTCAATTCTTTCCATTCTTTTCTTCATCTGTTCTTTTGTATATTCGCCTTCGGAGGCCATTTCTTCAAGCTCACCAATTCCTTCTTCTGCCTCCTCAAATCTTCTATTATATGATTCCAGTGTATTTGTAATTTCATTTATTGCACCTTGCATTCCCATAAGATCTGCTATTTTTCTATGCATGCTTTCAAATTCTTCTTTGTGCTCATCCAATATCTTCTTAATATTCTTAATCTCTTTAGTCATCTCATTGAATTTATTAAGGCGATTTGTTTGAACATCTATGATTAGTTGTCTCAACTCCTTTATGTCATCTGGAGGCTTATCTTGTTCCTTTAATTGGGCTATATCTTCCTGTTTCTTGGTGTGGATTGTAATTTTTTGTTGGTGTCTTGACATCTGGCTTACTAGATGTATTTATTCTGGGTGCAGTTTCTCTCTTTAGTTTAGGGCTTTCTTGCCCTTTTTCCCTTGCTGGTTGTGTAGTAGGAGCTGAGGATGTAGTTGGTGCTGTAAACTGTGGAGGCTCAAGCTGCCCACATTGCCCAAGGGACAAATGAACCTTCTCCCAACTTTCTCCTTTGCCAGGGGTAGGGACAGAACCACAGCCATGTGTAATAATCGAAGTTATGCCAGCCTAGACTCTAGTTGCCCAGTGAGACTGATAAAGCTGCATGCCCCTTCCTCCCCTGCCTGGGGCAGGGATGGAGCTGCAGGTGTGAGCAGTAGTCTGTGCCACATGGGTCCAAAATGACCGCAGTTACCCTGGTAGACTTCCAACTATTCAGTCTGTGCCAGCTGTATGTACCTCCAGTTACGCAGAGAGGCTGATGCAGGGCCTCCTCCCTGCTAGAGGTGGGGCTGAAGCCTAGGCTAGGGCTGCAGTCCAATCTGGGTGAAAGAAGCTGGTCCTTACCTTCACTGTGATTTTTAGTCAGCCCTGCTTTTCCCCTCATGCCAGGGGTAGAGTTAAAATGGTGGCTACTGACCCCTCTCTGACCTGGACAGGCCCAAACCCTAGCTGTTTCTAGGGTTATATTCTAGGCAGCTGAACCCAGCAATCAGTAGCTCAAGTCAGCAGCCAACTGTCTTTCCCTCCCCTGTTTTTGGGAAAGAGAAACTCCAACTCTAGCCACAGAACAGCTCCCGAGGCAGCTTGTGCCACCAGAGTAGAGTGATCACCAGCCTCTGTGTCTTGGCCTGTATTTTCCTGGAGAGGTGGGTGCAGGTCCCCCCAGCTTCCTCCCTGCCGGAGGTGGGCCTGGGACTTAGGCTAGAGCTGCAGTCTGATCTGGATGGGAGGAAGCCAGTCCCTACCAGCACTGTGATTTTCAGTCAGCCCTGTTTCCCCTCATGCCAGGGGCAGAGTTAAAATGGCAGCTACCGACCTCTTTCTGACTTGGACAGTTTCAAACTTTAGCTATTCTTAGGATTAAACTTTAGCCAGCTGAGTTAACTAATCAGTAGCTGGAGTTGGTGCCCAACCGTCCCCTCCTCCCCCCGTTTTGGGAAGTGGAGCCTTCAATTCCAGCAGGAGAACAGCTCCCGAGGCAGCTTGTGATGCCAGTGGAGGATGCACACTGGCCTCCAGGGCGTGGAGTGCTCTACTCAAGAATCTTCTCTGCAGATGCGCAGTCTCCTCCTTTCATTCTTTAAAAGATGTTGCAGGATGCTCTTCTGGTCTCTTGGAGTCCCCACACAGGTGCGTTAGGTAGCTCTGGGTGATTACTAATTGCTTTGTAGCACGAGCTGACTCTAGGAGCTCCTTAGTCTGCCGCCATCTTGCTGGTTGTCAATAAATGTGTTTTAAGTTGTTAAGTTTATGATAATTTGTTAGGCAGCAATAGATAACTGATGCACTTATTATATTGTTAAAGTTAAAAATAGATGGAGAACACTCTGTAAGATTGTGGAGGAACAGGTATTCTTACACAGTTTTAGTGAGAGTAAACTGGCATACAACTTTCTAAGGGCAATTTGGCAATATAGATAAAATAAAAATCAAAAGCTCAAAAGGCAAATGTCTTTTTTTTTTTTTTCCCGGGAGGTCCCAGGGACCGAACCCAGGTCCCTCCATATGGGAGACTGACGCCCATCCATTTGAGCTACATTTGTCCCCCTGGCAAATGTCTTTTGATCCAGTAAAGACACTGCTAGGGAATCATCCAAAGGAATTAATTGGACAAATAGACAAAAGGGAAAAAAAATTTGACAAAAGGAAATTCATATAGTCATTACATTGTCATTTATAATTTTTAAAAAATTGGAAACGTCTAATGAGGTGAAATGACTGACATATACCAGGACAGGAATATATGCATCCATTAAAGAATATGATCTATACTATGTATATCAGTTATTCACTGACATGAAAAGTCAGTGAGTAAAAAAAAAACAATACAAAATAACATGTTTAGTATTAGTTCATTAACACTTAGGATGTTACATGGATGGACAAACATCTGGAAAGGTGTTCACTAAAATCTGTTTAATAGTTGCATTAGAAACTAGGATCTTGAGGTGTTTTTTACTTTCCTGTATATAATCTTCTGAATTGTTTGAATATTTTATGTATTTATTATCCTTTTGATCAGAATAAAATAATGTTCATCTTTTTAAAAATTGGGAAGAGGCTTAATATTGAAAAAATTTCCCCAAGAGAATAATCATTTTTTGAGTAATGTATATTCATTAGTATAATTTAAATTTAAAGTGCCTTCTTAGAAAATGCTTCCTAAGCATTGTAATATGTATTTAAATGCTTGTTGTGTTTCGCTTAGGCCCACGTTGTTGAATAATGCCACCACTAAACTTTAAGATATGCCAATCTATGTCATTTATTAATATACCGAGTGCTTTCTAAGGTTCCAGTAATTTTTTTTTTTCAGGGAGGTAGCGGGATTGAACCCAGGACCTTATATATGGGAAGCAGGCGCTCAATCATTAAGTTATATCTGCTCCCCAATGAGAGCTGGTTTTTTTCGTTTTCTGTTTGTTTTTTTTTAGGAGGTACTGGGGATCGAACCTAGGACCTCATACATGGGGCAGGCGCTCAACCGCTTGAGCTACACCCACTCCCCAAGTAAAATTTTAAGATGCATTTCTAAAGCTGTGAAATCTTTATTACTAAAGAAAAAACTTCTTTAGAAGGCAATAAGTTGGGAAGCGGCTGTGGCTCAATCAGTAGGGCTCCCGTTTACCATATGGGAGGCCCCGGGTTCGATTCCTGGGGCCTCCTGGTGAAGGCAAGCCCGCCCGCATGGCGTGGTTAGCTGACCCAGCGAGCACAAGCAGCAAGGGGGGGGGGATAAATGAATAAATAAAAATAAAATCTTTAAAAAAAAAAAAAAAGAAGGCAATAAGTAGCCTCTCTTGGAAGAGAGGAAAAAATAATACCCCAAATCTCATTTAAGCCTTAATGTCTGCAAAAACATATGGCTATTCTGGTGGCTGAGTAGACAGGAAACAGCTATCATTGCTGAAAACACCAAAGTATTCATGTAAATTAGTAGCCTCAGATACTGAAAAACTGACAAAGAATTGATAGTATAAAATAAAAGGTAAACTTTGGCAGTTTGCAAATTTATTACTCCAGCATAGTCCTGCCATATCTAAAATAAATCCTAAATTTTATGAACTACTTAAATTCAATGAGCTTTCACCACTCCCCACCCCCCCACACCCCTTAGAATATGGTACATGTGAACTGCAAGCATGGTCACTATCTGGATAAATTCATTTTGTCTATGTTGTGACCCCTAATTCTGATCAGCCATTTTGTAAATATATGTGAGCCCTTCAATTGCTTTCATACAAACCTATCACTTTTACCAAAAAAGGACATTTTTGGTAGATATCATGCCATTTTCAGATAAATTTGTTTGGACATTATTTTCTTGGAAAAATTCAGACAACTATACTATGGCTTACCTAATTACTTACAAATAATCTTTCAAACAATTGTATCTAGTTTGGCCAAGGCAGTTGTCAGCTTCTCTGTGACTATCAAACGAAATCTCTGATTGTGAAGATCCTTGTTAACTAAAAAGTGCTAGACAGATGTAAAGTTACCAGGTCAGGTAGTGACTTTATAATTCCTGTCCCTAAGGAGTTGTTTAGTTCCTTTTGTGTAGTTTGCCTGCAATTAGAGTAAGGAAATCTGTTGGTGCTTTAGTTTATAGCCTCCTCTTCCAAATAGGCAGACTTCAGTCATAGGCAGGACGATCTGAGAGAGATGTTTGCAAACATCTCCAACAGTTGCACTTGAAGGAATAATGGAATTCTGGGGTGGATTGAATTACGTACCCCAGAAAAAAATGTTCTTAAATTAATCCCGTCCCTGTGGGTGTGAACTTGTTGTATATAGGACCTTCTGAAGAGGTTATTTTTAGTGAAATTGTGGGTCAGCTGAATTAGGTTGGGCCTTCATCCTATAAGTGGAGGCTTTATGAAGAAAAAGCCACGTGGAGGAGAGGAAGTGGGAAGTCAATGGGACCTGAAGGAGAAAGAGAGGCTATCACCTCTCTTTGCCATGTGACAGGAAATCCAAGAACCCAAAGATCACTGGCAGCCAGCCCAGGAACATCACAGTCTTCAGGCAGAAAGCATTGCCTTGTTGATGCCTTGATTGTGGATTTCTCCTAGCCTCAAAACCATGAGCCAATAATTTCCCATTGTTTAAATCAGGGTTTTTAACCTTTTTTTGTTCCTCGGACCTCTTTGCCAGTCAGGTGAAAACCGCGGACCCCTTCTCAGAATGTAGTGGCAGATAGTTTTAGGGCACTCAACTAGCGTCGGGTCTAACAACTACCATAATTTCAAAGTATGGATGAGTGTAAGCAATTTTTCGAGACATGCACCAACTGTAATGTGATATGAAATGAATACTACTGTAATTTATTGCATACATTCATAAGTGAAGGAAATGCTAGATTTCAGTTAGGGGTCAGAGAAAATAGAGATAATAAGTTGATTTTTTTCAATTCAAGCTCACAGATCCCCTGAAATCTTTCCATGGACCACTTGGGGGTCTGTGGACCCTTGGTTAAGAACCTCTGGCTTAAGCCAACCCGTTGTGTGCTATCTGTTTTGGCAGATGGGAAATCAATACAAGTTCTCTATAAAAACAGTCAAGCATAGTAGTGATAAGGAACAACTTGAGTGAAGGTCTGGAATGGAAAAGAAGTGGTGTGTCTTTGGAGAATTTTACTTAGCTGAAGCTGAGGACTGGTACTGGAGAATAGTGCCTAAGTCTAGTGGAAACAAGAGTAATGGGATAAGACCTGGAATTTATTCTATAGAGTCTTTGAGGACACAAATATCACAAAATGAATGTGTTCAATTAATTTGCTTGCATTCCCTGCTACAACATTGGCTCCATGCATGCAGGAAGGGTGTCTGACTTGTCCACTGTGTCACCTGTAGTGCTTACTGCTGTGCCTATTGGTATTAATAAATGTTTGTTGAATAAATACAGTAATAAATATGGTGACTGGAGGGTGTGGTAGGAAGGAGGCAGTTTCAGTGGTCTAAGATGTGAAATGCCAAGTGCCTGAATTCTGGTGGTGGAAATGGAGAGAAAGGGTGACAATGAGTGACAATAAGAAGTAGGGACGAAGGGGAGGGAAGAATCATACATGACTGAGGTTTTGTGAAAGAGTAACATGGTGATCACTGTCCATTAGTGAAAACAGGAAAGTCAAGAGAAGTTAATTTATTACTACAAATCCTAATTTCAAATTGAAATGCCTTTTAGGACTTATTCATAGTTTGTGAAACTGGAAGTCCTTATAGCTTCTCCCAGATGTTCCCTAAGTATTCTCTGAAAGCTGTGCTTTTTCTTCTTCCTCCAGCACCATTCAGAACTCCTATTTTCTTACTTCCCACTCTCACCCTATTTTAGTAGCCCAGACTTAATTATAAGGACTAGAAATACACATTTTTCTCCTATCCTAACAATACTACCTCTGCCTTTACTGCCTTTTATCTGTGGTAGCCACAGTAGAAATTAGAAATTATGGTCATATTGGGCACTTTTTATTTCAAGATTCTTTCTTTTCTTTTTTTCCCCTGACTGCTTCCTTGATTTTGTATTCTAAGAGAAATGACTCAAAACTTTCTTTCTCACTTAGTTCTTTAGCTATTTATGAACTGAAATTTGCATGTAATAACAGTCTTTTCTGAAAGAGCTTGTAGTTACAACCACCTCAGTTTATACCAGAACCCTTTTGACTATGTCCTTTATCTCCTCTGAACAAACTATTCTTAGGCAACTTTAAAACGGAAACTAAAAAAGATTGTTAAATATAGATTTAGAGTAATCTAAATACATCTGCTAACAGGATTTAGTACCAGGAAATTATTTGTTTATCTTGAATAACTGGAATGCTTTCTTCTAGCTTTCCCCCTTGCTGCTCTAAGAAGCCAAGAACCAAATTTAACATTCAGGCACACTTCCTAACAGACTGTGTTGGTTAATGTTCTTTATGGGGAGGCATAACATTGAGTATAGGTTTTGTTCACTGAATTTGGACTTCTGTCATTAGCTGATAAAATGACCATTTTGAACTATTGCATAATGCCATTATCTATCAGTTTTAGCAAAGCTACCAAACCCTTTTGTTCAGAAATTTATGAAATTCTTTGAATGTTTTGTTGCTTCTTGCCTTAAATACTCTGTAACAATTAGCAAAAATGAAATAGCAATTAGTAACAAAAAACATAATTTCTTAATGTAATACAATTGAATTGAAATTGTTAGGTGTTTCCATTAGGATACAGATTCAGTTTCTTTAAAACCCACAGGAATCTAAACAAGAAAGAATTTTATTTCTCATTTAAAAGTCATTTCTCACATAATGCTTATATGTTGCTTCTTTTATCCTGTAGTTCCAGTATGTCTAAAATATTAGCCTCGGAAGCGGATGTGGCTCAAGTGATTGAGCTCCCACCTACCACATGGGAGGTGCCAGGTTTGGTTCCCGGGGCCTCCTAAAGAGACAACGAGCAGACAGCGAGCGCAAACAATGGGGGTGGTGGAGGGGGGAAGGGGTCATAAATAAATAAAATAAATCTTAAAAAAAAAAATTAGCCTCTTCTGCTTGGTCCAATATGGCTTACTGCTATCCAAGCAAAAAGATGGAACAAAGAGTAGAATAAGAAGATATCTTCCATTTAAAGAGCACATTAGAAGTTGGATATGCTACTTCTGCTCACATTTTATTGGCCAGAACTTAATCACACGGCCACATAGTCACAAGAGAGGCAGGGAAATGTACCTCACTAAAACTTGGGGTTCTATTTCTTAGGGGAATGTGGAAAGTATGGATATGGCATGCCAAAAGTTGTGACTCTTTAGTCTTAAATGAATGCTCATTGGACTAAGCTGGTTGACTGCATGTTCAACTGTAGAGGAAAAAACGAAAGCAAAATTATGCATCATCAGTAAAATGTTGCAAATATGTCATCAAAAGCCAGGTCTAAAAAAAAAAGTGAAGTATAATTAAGGATTTTATGTATCTTATGGGTCTTGGCAATGAAAGCTCTCCATATAACTTACACAGCTATTGTTTGACTTTCAACTGTTTGCCTTTTGAATTCATTTAGAGTCATGTACTTTATATGAAAATAGGGAACAACCTACCTCTACGGAAATTTCTGGCTGCCCTTTTTTCTGAAATGTTATGGTAGAATCAGTGTTACTGAGAAAACTATCTGCTTTGAATAGTCAAGCTTTCAGTTAGAGTACAGTGTGGTGGGTTTCAACACTCCCTAGACAGTGCTTCTCCATTGAACCTTAATTTGTATTGTGTGTGGGGAAGACTTAGTTCTAGGACATCAGTGTCCACCTTAACCATTGTGTTCTCCAGTCCCCTCCTAGTGTTCTGCTGAGGCACTATCAGCCTTGCCTGGAAAGGGAAGAAGAGCACAGCCTGAGAACAACTGAAGTACAGGATGAGGGGAGAACCACAGTCCCAGCCTAGGTCTAGGTGGAGGACGAGATGATCAAAAAGGTTAAGAGTCCCAGCTCAGTAGAGGAAAGAAGTCACATGATACTTCTTTGCTCTGGTCCACTTAGGAGCATCAGAACCTCAGCAGCTGGTGAGGGAGTGCAGGGCTTGGTCATCTCCTGCAACATTAGTGCTACCCTGGCTTGGGATGTTTGATGCCAGACCAGGACCAAGTCTGTCCTTGGGGAGACCAAGTAGCCATGTACTTGGGCTTCTTTGAAGAGTCATCCAAGTCTCATCCAACTATATTATACTTCATTTAGGGATCTACTAACAAATATGAGATGTCATAGCTTTCTTCTGGCTCCAGGGGCATGAATTTTGTACCACTGAAAGCACTCCTTTAGGCTAAGGTGAAGCCATTGTCTTTGGAAGCCACAGTCTGAAATATTTCCTGGGAAGGTAGGGGAGTCTTCTTTAGCTCATAACCATTTATAAGTGATCTGTTTATCTGATTAACTGGTTGTCATATTGGGAGTAAGAGAAGTTTAAATTAATAGCCTTTACATTTCAGGCTGGGAGTGTGTGGCAAATATGTCAGCAACAATATTGGCCTGAATGACCAGGGACCATTTTGAGGGTTTTGAGTTAAGGAGGGCCAGATGTTACATTGCATAAAGGAGAGAGTTTGTGGTGACTGTGTACCAGAAAAATAGGAGTGGCACAAAATTTTTTCTGGTGAAATATATTCTCCAAGGGAGCTCCTGCTCTGATTCTTTTTAAGCTTAGAATGTCTGGATTGGTAGCAGTGTACATTATTATGATGTATTTTTTTCCTCTAAGGATCCATAATTTTTTTCCTATTAGTTATACCACTGCATTTTCAGTATTATGATATTTAAATGTACATATTATGATGAATTGTGAATTTAGGGTAGAACTTTTATACTAATGGATATGGACAAGGGCAAGCCTTTGATGAGCTTAGTGTACCTAGGGAGACCAATATTTTATGACTATGATATATTTCTTCATATAACCTAAATAAATTTGAAGATGGCAATAGTTCTCTAGATATTTTCTGTCCACATATTACAATTATTATTTTTAGGACGTACTGGGGATTGAACCCAGGACCTTGTACATGGGAACCAGGCACTCAACCACTGAGCTACATTCACTCCCCAATGAGAATTGATTTTTTAAATTTGTTTGTTTGTTTGTTTTTCAAGATATGCTAGGGATCGATCCTGGGACCTCATATATGGGAAGCAGGTGCTCAACCACTTGAGCTACATCCACTCCCCCATACGTATTGTATGTATAAACAATGAGGAGACAGCTGAATACAAACGGCAAAATAAAGTCAAATGAAATAACCTTTCTCTAAATCTAATGAACAAAAGTAGTACTAAAAACGGCAATAATGAATATGAGTAAGCATTTTTTATCTTTTTCACTTTTTTCATTAATAAGACCTTGACTATGTACTTAACTAATCTGTGTTAATCTGTGTATTTTTCTGAACACTAGAGGGACAATTGAGTTAGCAGTTGGAATTAGATGAGATGAAAGTGCCTGGACAGAACTTTTTAGGAGTAATGCTTCCATAATTTGTTAAGCTGCCTTTTCCTGTTTTTTTTTTTTTTTAATTTGAAATAAAGTCATTAAAAAAAAATGCAGTAATTTTTGAACAGCATCCAAATTGAGAACAACTTTATGTCATAAATTTCAAAAGTGATGACCAAGGAAAGGCTCCTGAAGAAACAGTACTGAGATAATTTTTTTTATTAATGTCTTCCAGTTTGGAGAAAAGCAGTCTGAGGAAGTGAGTAAATGGCCCTGGAAAAAGTAAAGCAAAATCTTTCAAGTGTAGCAGCCCCTACCGATCCTTGTGGAGCCTTGTTAGAGGCACGGGAGACCTCCAGGGCTTCCTATCTTCATCCCTGTGCAGAGCTAGATGAATGAACCAAAACCTACAGGAGTGGGAAATGCCCAGACCTGGGTGAAGTGCGCACTGGTGCAAGATGTTTAAGTTTACCTCAAGGAAATCAGAGACTCCCCCAGACCCAGTGTGGGTCTCCCCACTCATAACCCCTCTACCATGTCAAGTAGATTGAAGGCAACCCAAGCAAGTAAGCAGACATTATAGCAATAAGAAGGGGAAAGAGAAGGAAAAGATGAAGAAAAAAAGAAAGAACACATGTTATAAAAAGACAGATGCTTTAAGGGGGAAACCAGCTTTTAAATTAATGAAATTATACCTCCTCCAAAACAAGCAAATACAAACAGATTCCCTGGAAGTTCTTTAAGGTACAGAATAACTTTATGATACTATTGTTCTATAGAACCAAAGCCCCCAAATGAATAGTAACACAACAGAATGAAACAAATGGGAATTTCAGTGCTAAGGAAACTAATTGGACCCCAAAGACAGCCATTAGAGATTAGGAACAGGAAGGATGCGGCTGAAAATAGAAAAGGTGGCATGGAGGAAATGCTTGCAATAATCATTGAATGTGGAGAACAGGGACAAAGAAATGAAAGTAAATAGAAATAAATATGGGGCCAGAGACCATCCAACATAGACAGCAAATGGAATAGAGAAAGTATTTAGTTATGTAATAAAATGTCCCTGAAATTAACAAACTGAAACCTTTGGGGGAAAAAAGGCATGGCATATTGTATGCCAGAAAAAATTGATACAGAAAAATAGACTCCAAGACATATTCTGGTTAAGTTATTTACATCTAAGGATATGAAAAATAATTCTTTAGCCATTCAGGGAGAAAAAGTAAGTCACCTATAAGGTGGAAGATTAGGTTTGCCTCAGACTTCTCAGCAATTTTCAAAGCCAGAAGACATTGAAGCAATATCTACAAATTTCTGAGGACGAGAGTCTGAACCAGCCAAGTGTTTCAGTTATAAAGTCAATAAACACGCATTCTCAAACGTGAAGGAGCACAAGAAATGTAGCCCTTAGAATCTAGCTTGTAAGAGACATAGAACCTATGAGTTCTTGAAACCAAAATCAAAACCAAAACCAAAATCAAAACAAAAAAACCTTTGAGGGAAGCGGCTGTGGCTCAATCAGTAGGGCTCCCGTTTACCATATGGGAGGCCCCGGGTTCGGTTCCCGGGGCCTCCTGGTGAAGGCAAGCCCGCCCGCACGGCGTGGTTAGCTGACCCAGCGAGCACAAGCAGCAAGGGGGGGATAAATGAATAAATAAATAAAATCTTTAAAAAAAAAAACAAAAAAACCTTTGACATCAAATTCAACTAAATAAATGAATGAAGAGTAATAATTTAGGAGTGAAGAGGCTGTGGTAAAAGAACCACAAATGAGCATTGGATCCATTTGAAAATAGAAGAAAGACTAAATAACTAGGTGTGTTATAATTGTAGAACACAATGTGAATGTTATAACCCGGCAAAGTAAAATATAACATAAGCAATGAAAAATGGGATGGAGAAAAGGATAGGTCAGAGAAATTGCTTAGTGTAATCACCTCATCTTTTACAGCAGGGAGTCAATGCATGCTGTCCAAAATTATACCACATTGCTTTAAAAAAAAAAAAAAAAAAAAGTGGTTCTAACCCTTTGATGATTTTTACAATCTCTTTGCTTAACTTGAGAGCCAGAGAGGCAAGTTAGAAGCTGTGTGCCAGATTTGTCTGCAGCTGTGTTTTTATTTTGTAAGGTCAGTTCAGTGTTTTCAAATATTTTAAAATCTTAATGTTTTAGATGGGGGTGCCCTTGCCAGTTATCCTCAGTTTCCTCCCTTCTTATTTCACACATTTAGGGGCCTGCCTGAGCCTGTCTTTGGAAAACTCTTAAGGAACTAAAATGATTCTTCCTTGGTGAAGAATCATTTATCTGAAGTTCAGTAATTCCTAGGATAAGATGAAATAATCTAATTGTCTCATAGATACATTCCCTTCATTTGTTTTGTAAGACATATATTTTTTGGCATAACAAATTATATTTTCCCATATATTATAATGAGAGAAACATGTCTCCTGGTAAGTGTCAGCATTGCTCCCCCTGCCCTATTTTCTAAACTTTGCTGCCCCCAGGCTTTGGCTCCAGTGCAAGTATGAGTGACACATAGAGAATGACCTTCATGAAAGGCCCCTCTACCTATGTAGGAGCAGTCCAGGGAGGCTCTCCTTATGTGGTGTCTTACTCTATTTAAAGCCCTTGGGGGCTTAGCTGCTGTCACCTTCTAGTTATTTCTTTGGCAAAATTTGAACTTTCAGTCCTTTAAATAGAGTACGAAATTGGGACTGAAATGGAGCCAGAAGAAACAGCTGATTGGCTGTGAAGGCCCTGTTGGGAGGTTCTGACCCTGGCCTTAGAGGCTGAGCTGGACATTTTAAGAGCAACTGTGTGGACAGCCCCAGAAATTATACAGATGGCTTTAGGAGGGATAGCTGATGGACACACAGAAAGAATCACAGAATTTTAAGTTAGTATTTCTACATCAGGTACTATATTAGTTCTTCAGGGACCTGTTGAAAACAGATACCACCTAGAAGAGCAAAACTAGCCTTTCATTTGAATTAAACCCTGTAATAATCAGGATTTCATTTGTGGAGTTCATTCAGAAGGTGTTGCCAAGCACTCATGGGAAAGAATAAAGGCTGGACCGTATGACGGTGGTAAAGGGAATGTGGAGGCAGGGGCTGCTATGAGCCATTTGAAAGGAAGAGCCAAAGTCTGGTTACAGATTGGATATGGGAAGAGAAAAGCAGTCAAGCTTGATCACGTGAATGATAGGTAATATCATTAGCCATGGGCAAGTCGAAGAGTCTGCATACAAGGTGTTCTTGCTTGCACAGTGATTGCTTTGATATGTAACAGTGTTGCAGTCAGTGTTTCCTATAGTGAAGCTATTTTCCTGTGTGATGGCCGGGCTTACACTCACCATCCTTTTGTGATCTCCTTTTAGAAATTATCCAGTGCAGATGGACTGCCTGTACATACCATTTCTGTAATAAAAAACAATTAATGGATTTGTGTAAAATAAATCACATGTAACCTAAAGTCTAACTTCCAAATTCAGCACTGAGAAAGGTAAATTGCTTGCTACTAAAATATTTCAAGCCTTTCTAGGCAATGATATATTTTTAACCATTTGTATACTGAGGACAACTCTTAATAGGGATGGTTACCCTCATTCTGTATCTGAGGAAAGTATTGAGCACAGAAAAGACTGCCTACATTTGTTTGTACTTAATGTTCAATTTGATAGAATTATAAAGTGAAAAAACTTTTTTTTCTTAAGTCTGTAAGTCCAATTTGAAAATCAGGTTATTTTATTCATAAATCTTGTCAATTTTCGTAAAAATTTAGAAAAATTGCTTTCACTTTTTTCAACCAATGTTGCATTAATTTTTAAGTTCAATAGATTAAGTGTCCCTAAATAAAACTAGTTTAAATGAGTTTCCTTAAACATTTTAAACCACACTTACAAGTTTAATACCATAGTATCAAATCTGTCATCAATTTTAAGAGAGATCATTATTTTATGTACTACCAAGAAAGAAAATGCTGTCTTATCACACTGATCGATCATAAGACACACTCAAGTTTCAGATTGTTAAAATGAGAAAAAAATATACATTTTGGAATTGATAAAATTTTTCAAATGTCTGACAGGGCATTTTGCTTGTTAGAATTGAAACAAGCAAATTTTTCCTAAACATTTAAGCAACCTTGTAAATCTAAATGCATTTAAAGTAATATATAGATTTCTAAATGTAGCATTTTAAGTATTTAAATACTGTTTATAATGTAATAAAATCCTGTTACAGATTCTAAGTTAAAATAAGTAAAAAAAAAAAAAAAAAAACCAATGGGAAAGTTCAACAAATCACAGGGCTAATATTTCAGTTTCTGTAAGATTTCAGGCTCTCTTAAACTTTTCAAACTTCTTAAACTGCAAGCACATGAAGATTTTCTTGATGGTTATAAAACTTATTCCTAAACTCAATATAAAAGAACCAATACATTGGTTTCATTTCTCATCCTACTCTTATTTCATACCTTCTTAGTGTTGTAGAGTCACTTATCCAATGAGCAGATATATCATTTCAGGTGGGCTGGGGTTACTGTTTCAATGTTCAAAACCCCCATTGGATTATGAAGTTAGATCAGTAGTTCTCAAACGTTTTAGTGTCAGGATTTCATTATTCTTAAAAATTATTGAGGTCCCCAAAGAGCTTTTGTTTATGTGGGATACAATGATTGACTATAATAGAATTTACTATAATAAAAATTAAGTATAAGAAAATTTAAAAATATTTTATTGACTCATTTAGAAATAACAATACACCTTAAAAAAAAATATATATATATATATAAATAACATTTTTGTAAGCAAATGCACATATATGCATATATATTTATATATCATTTTACAAATATTGGTATGTATTATGAAAAATTTGATTTTTACCCACAATAAAAAATAAATTAAAAAAAAATAAACCCATTACATATTAAAATAAATAATGAATTTTTTCATGGAAAAAAACTATTTTTCCAAAGCAAAATAAAATTAGTAAAAAAAAATTCATGAAAAGAGTGGCATTGTTTTATACTTTTGCAAATCTTTTTAATGTTTGCCTTAACTGAAGACAGCTAGATTCTCATACCTGCTTCTGCATTCAATCTATTGAGGTATCATAGATCATATAGCCTTTGGAAAACTACACTGTAAACTAGTGAGAGAATGAGGGTGAAAAAGGCTAATAATTTCTTAGAATTACTATGAAAAGAGTTTTGACCTCAAGGACCCCCTGAAAGAGTCTCAGATACCCACCAGGAGTTATCAGACCACACTTTGTCAACCACTGAGTTAGAAAATAACTTAGATAACCAGTCCAGGACCTGGTGCTACACACCAGGATAAGTCTACCCACACCATGGGTCAACATACTGAACCCTCTCTTACCGCTGATTTCTGTCTACAGTGTCAATGGGAGCAAGTTCATGCCTTTCATCATGGGTTTCATCTCCTAGGCATCTTTTAGGTTCCATACTTACTCAAGTTTTTATCATCTGATTTAGAAAAGTGTAAGTCTTTCTACTGCATGTTTGGAACTCATTGAATCCTGTGCTTCCTTATCTAAATTGTAATCTTCTCTTTACTATCTAGTTGGACTGTGCACTATTTTTATAGTTTTCTTTTCTGGCCCTTGATCACATTCCATAGTCAATTTGTTAAAACCCTAAATCCTATTCCCTTGAATGTAATAGCCAAGCATCCAGACATTGCTACATTGTCTGCATTCAGCAGAAGCTGAGTGACCATCTGTTAGAGAAGCTGTCCTTTATTAGGTAGGAAAATGGACCAGACCAATGATCACTAAGTTCTCATTTAATTTTAAGATTTTATGCTGCTTCTGCTTCCTCCTTTCAACCCTGAAAATGTGCAGGCTACTCTGAGGCCCACTGGAGGGGCAGGCACTGCTGGTTGCTTTCCCAGTATTTGGCCTCTCATTTTCCCTTAGTAACAGAGGGAACAGTGTTTCCTAAAGTGAGGCTATTTTCTTCTGACTTAGCAATGCTTATACTGGCCATCCTCTTGTGATCATCTCTTAGAAAGCATTGCAACAAATTATCCAATGCTAATGGGCACCCTGTATATAACATTTCTGTTATGAAAAAAAAAGTTAATAGATTTGTGTAAGGCCTATTACATTTTACCTATTAACTTCCAAATTCAGCATTGAGAAAGCTAAATTGCTTGCTATTAAAAGAGGCCCAGTTGTGTTTTAAAAAGACATAATTCCCTGGATCCTTTGCAACTAGTGGTGGCTTTATGATCCAGTTTTGGTGCATGAGCTATAAGCAAAAGTCCACAGCATGGGTCTCCCTTACGACTTAGAGATTATGTTGTTATTGTTGTTTACTACTTCCTGCCTAGAACATAGATGTACTACCTGGATAGGGGGTAGCCCTCTTGTGACTGTGAAGAAGCAAGTCATATGCTAAGACTGGTGATCAGGAAGCTAAAGAAGCCTGAGACCTTGATGATTTCTTCGAGTAAATGTACCAGGCCTGGTCTTCCTCCTTCTGGAATTTTTATTACATGAGGAAAAGAACCCCTCTTTAAGACACTGTAATTGATTTTGTTACATGCAGGCTATTGCAAACCTAATTAGAATGATGGAAAAATATGATTCAATTCAATCTGATCTTAATTGTCTGATACATTTGTTACTAGCCAGCTGTGGCAGCCAGTGGCATTCTTAAGTTGCTTTACCATCTCATCTCACCACTGGGATATTCTGGATGCAGTTAATACCACGATAGAGCAGAATGACGTTGGAATCAGAAGAATCCTGGCATCTGTATCACTAGCTGTGTGGCTTTGGACAAGTTACTTAATCCCTTTGAGCAAGTTATTTAATCCCTTTGAACTTTAGTTTTCTCAGCCTTGGAAATGAAGCTAGGATTTAATATCCTCTGGAAAGGCCCTGATCAAGATGGCAGAGTGAGATGCTTCAGAGCTCTGGCCACACATAGAAGCTTTGAGCAACCACCAAGAACTAGCGGAAGCATCATTCTCAAAGCCCCAGAAAACAGTTGAAGGATTGCAGTAATAGGACAAGCACCCAATCATGAAAAAGGCTACTTAAATCCTTAGGATTCTGTGACACCCTGGCTGGCTCCTCCCCCACCTCTTGCTGACTCAGCCTGTGATCCCAGTGCATATTCTTGGTCCTCACTCTGGTTCGGAAGGGAGCCCTCAGGCACATACCAGGAGCATGTATGTTTGGCCCAATCTACATAGTGGTGGCCTGAGGGACTTGCCTACAGAACGCTATGGGAGAGTAGTCAAGAGGCCACTTGAAGCAAGGGATTGCTGGCTGTAGGACATACAGGGCAGTGCCCAGGACCGTGAGGAAACTGTTTCTTAGGGAAGAGGGGACATTTATATCCATGCAAATGGGGAATTCCTAGGGTCACCTGCTCAAGGCCATGACAAGAGGCATAGGCAGAAATGACCAGGGAGGCCCCTATGCTTTGGCCTCCAGTTATTCTCTAAACTCATTATATGGATGAGCTCTGAAGAGAGTACCACACAGGTCAATTTGCAAAGACTGGTAAAGGTGTTTCCTCTTTTCCTTTTTTTTTTTCCTTTCTTTCTTTTATTAGTTACTGGCATTCAAGGAAAGCTCTATCATAACACTAACTAGATATGAGCTTAAGGAACAAATAATTTCATGGATATTCTATTAACACTAAATATCTTTGTGAGTTTTCTGGTAAAATAAACATTCAAATTTGGATTCTTTTCTTTAGCAATTCAACATTATTCCTCTTATTGCATACTGTAGCAGTTTGGCATTATTTATGAATTCCAAAAATAATTATTGGATTATGTTTGTAAACTGTTCTGTCAGAGGTATCATTTTTAATTGATTAAATTATGATTAGGGCTTTGATTGAGCCATGTCAATAGGGCATTGAGTCCCCGCCCCTTGGTGGGCAGGGATTCACAGAGAAAAGACATGGCAAAGGACACAGTTGGGAATTTTGAGCTGGAGCCTGGGAAGTGAACACAGGAGAAGAACACAGAGGAATAGAGACAGCTCCTTAAACTTGGCAGAAGCCCTGGGGTGAGAGACAGAGCCTTGGCCTGATAGTCTATAGCTGGCCTTGTGGAGAGAGCACAGCAGCGTAGCCTGGAAGGAAACGGAGCCCCAGGAAGAGAGGAACCCAAGAAGCCTGAACTCTTGGCAGACGTCAGCAGCCATCTTGCCCCAACAACAGACTTTGGTGAGGGAAGTAACTTATGCTTTATGGCCTGGTAACAGTAAGCTTCTACCCCAAATACACACCATTTATAAAAACCAACAGATTTCTGGTATTTTGCATCAACACCCTTTTGGCTGACTAATACACATATAAAACAAAGACATGTTTTCTTCAATGGAAAAAATTGTTAAAATAGAACATCTACTCAATAATTTTAGATTTCCTGTTTTATCTACATTTATATTACTACATGCTTTATCAGTTTCATTGCTCTTTCTTTCTTTTTTTTTTTTTTTTAACCCCTTGGATAGTACTAGAGAATCTGTGAGTTTTTTTTCACCCCTAAGGGTTTAATTTTTTTTTTTACAAAGAATATTTGCATTAAATAGTGATTGACTCTGCATTTTCTCTTTCTTTTTAATTTTTTACCTCGGCAGAGCATTAATGACCATATGCCAAGCTCAAAGACCAGTCAATTTGTGATACAATAACTCTAATTGTGTACCTCTCAGGATGGGGAAAGGGCTATTGAAAATCTGCCCTACACCCACTTTCTGGATGAATCTGGTAAGACTTAAGGGTCACCTTTTTATGATCAAATATTTTCTCTCTGGTGCCTGAGGAGCCCTTGCTAATATTGCACATTCCTAAGAACAGCGGAAAGAATGAGGCTGATCTTTTGCTTCATAAAAAGCGATTTCCTTCCAGGACAGAATGTTTAAGGGAGATAACAGTTTCTAACCTCAAAGCTATATATTCAAGTCAGAGACTTAATGTCTCTGTCATTAGATACAAGCAGAATGATAAAGATAGCTTTCCTGAGTTACAGTTAGGGGAGAAGATAATATTGGCTTGATTCATTATGTTTCTGAAAAGTCCCCTTTAACTTCTTGATCCAACATGTTAATTCCTTTGGAGTCATGGATGATTTGGAGTTGATGTCACTCTTATTTAACTTCATCTCATAGATCCGCAGGTATTGTAAAAATAAACAAAACAATCCAGCACTGGTGTCAGCCTGACCAGTGTGTGGTGGACACTTCCCTTTCGTCCAGATGGTCTTCAACGCAGGCCAGCTGGGCCACTGCCAGTATTTTCTGATTGTTATTAGACATGGACTAAGCTTCATACATCTGGGGATCTAAAAAGCAGACAGTTCTCCATTGTTTGAATTTTTCTATTCAAATTCATATTCCCTTCAGGCACATATGTGTTTTTGCCTGTTTACAAGTATTATGCCTGCTTTTTCATTCTTTGAAAGGCTTGGTAGTACTTTCTTTTTGTAATCTGTTGGTCTAAATAGGCTTTTTATTATGAATAGAAGTAGTGATACATTTTCCTTGGCATGGCTTGTACACACTATTGTTTTCATAATTATTTTTGTTATGTATTTTGAAATTTAAACATTTTAAAGTGACTGAAATCCAGATATCAGCTGTCACCAAAGACAGATTTTGTTCTCATTTCTAGATGAGAAAGGACTTGGCACCTTTATGCATTCTCCAGAAAACCCACTTACAAAACAGTGTTTAGTATGGTGGATTTGAATCTTTGCTCTCACTGGGAGACCTTTAATTAAGTAGCCCCTCTAAGCCTCAGTTTTCTTATTTCTAAGATAGAGGTGATAGTAATAGTACCTGCCCTACAACGTTGTTGTCAGGATCAAATAAAACATGTTAAATGTTGAGTAATTTTTGGCTTTTAATATTAATGGGAAATATAGGTTTTAGAAAACACTTTATTATGAAAAATTTCAATTGTGTACAAAAGTAGAGTGAAAAGTACAACAAACCCCGATGTACTCATATTCTCAACTTCAATAGTTATCAATTCACGGCCAATATTATTTCATCTATTCCACTACCCATTCCTTTCTCCACTATTTGTTTGAAGCAAATCTCAGATATCATATAATTTTATCCAAAAATTTGTTCACATATGTTTCTAAAGATGAAGAAAAGCTATTTTTATATAACCATAATCACAATATCATTGCCACATTAAAATTAATAAAATTTCACAATATGATCATCAAACACCTATTCAAATTTCCAAAATTTTTTTAAAAAATTTATTTTATTTATTCCCCCCCCTTGCCATTTGTGCTCACTGTCTGCTCCTTTTCTGTGTGTGTGTGTCCATTCGCTGCACACTCTTCTGTGTCTGTTTGTCTTCTCTTTAGGAGGCACCAAGAACCGATCCTGGGACCTTCCGACGTGGGAGAGAGGCACTCAATCACTTGAGTCACCTCAGCTCCCTGGTTTGTTGCATCTCTCATTGTCTTTTTCCTCTGTGTCTCTTTTTTGCTGTTGTTGCATTATCTTGTTGCGTCAGCTCTCCATGGGCTGCCAGCTCTCCACGCAGGCCACCAGCTCTCTGCATAGGCCCATTTTTTTGCCTTTACCAGGAAGGCCCAGGGATCGAACCTGGGACCTCCCATGGTAGATGGGAACCCAATCGCTTGAGCCACATCTGCTTTCCTCTAGTTGTTTCTTAAGGTCATAATTTAAAAAAACAGTTTACTTGTTTGGATATTGTAGTTGTTGATATGTCTCAAGTTTTTTTAAATCCATAGTTTTCCTCTCTGTTTTTTTCTCCTTACGATGTAATTGTTGAACAAATTGGGTCATCTGGATTTTGCTAATTGCACCTGCCTTGTGTGTAGCATGTTCTGTTGTCTCCTATATTTCCTGTGAACTGGTAGTTAAATCTTGAGGCTTTGTCAGATTCAGGTTTGAGTTTTCAACAAGACTGTTCAAAGGTTGTGTGGACCTTCCATTAGAAGGTACCTAATACCTGGCTGTCTCTCTCTTTGTGATGCTAGTAGCCATTGGTGGTTAATGCCTAGATCCATTAATTCATTAGGGGTTGCAGAATGGTTGCATTTTAATGTTGTCATTTGTTCCTCATTTCTTCACTGGAATACTCTATGTTTACATTGTGGTACAGTTTGTATAGGAAAGGCGGGATATAAATGCTTGATTCTTTCCCTTTATCATTTTTCAAAATAACAAGTTGGTTCACTCCAACACTGAACAATTAAGTTTTGTTTTGCTTTACTGTCTTTACAAACTCATGAATTAAGCATATTTGATGTATTTCTATTTTTATTCTTATTGATGCTCAAATTGTCCCTTGTTTGCTTTGGGAGCCACTTCAAGTTGGCTCTTGAGCCCTTTTGACATGACTTTGTTAGTCTTTGATAGCTTCTTTGTTTTGTCTGGTATGACAAGATCTTTTATTATTCATGCTCCTAGAATTAGTTCCTCTCTAAGGAGCCCTCATTTTTTTTTTTAAAGAGGAAATGGTATTTCAAAGTCAAAAGGAGCACTGGGGTACTCATTGTTACTGGTTTGGTCATTGTTTCTAGGACAATAGATCTTACAGTGATGAAAGGCAAAATGCCAAAAAACTTATTTTTATTTTTTAAATATTTTTCATTAGTTTCTATTATGCCAAATTTTTATTTTTTATTTTTTTTGTATTTTATTTCTTATTTTTAAAACAGTTATTATTATTTCATTTTCTTATTAAATGTATTTGGCTATTTTATTGGCTTCATTTTTGAAGAAGTTTTGGATCACGAAAGGGTTTCAACTGTAGCAGGGGAGGATCATTGGTGTGGAGTGTTGGTGATGGGGGATACATGGGAGGAAGCTCACCTGGGCATGCATATAAGGCATATAAATGTGTTCAAATGTTCACAGGGCTTTGTCACGGTGGGTGGAGATTCACACAATAACTGAAGGAATATCAAATTCCCATCCTGGGGAGCTCTGCCACATTCTCTAATGGAACACCAAGAATCCCCTGAATACAGGGGGGCAATGACAAGTGAAGGAGGATAGTCCACTGATGGACCCTTGATATTCATGACTGTGCTTATGAAACTTTACTCATGAAATGGAAACTTAACCTAGTATTATAGGGTCCCTAAGAGTTGCCTCCTGGGAGCCTCTTTGTTGCTCAAATGTGGCCTCTCTCTAAGCCAAACTCAGCATATAAATACATTACCTTCTCCCCAGCATGGGACATGACCCCTGGGGATGAGCCTCCCTGGCACTGAGGGATTACTAACAAGCACCAACTAGCAATGCAATTGGGAAAAAACCTTGATTAAAAGGGGGAAAAGGTAAAGACAAATGAGTTTATATGGCTAAGAGGCTTCAAAGTGAGTTGGGAGGTCATTCCAGAGGTTACACTTATGCACATCTCAGCAGGATCTCTTTGACTGCCAGAGGAGATACTACCCCAAATAGCGGGGCTCCTGAGGGCTCTGGAGACAACCAGACATTATAGTCAGGGCAGATAGCTCAGAAGTTTGGTGCCTTGACAGTGGGCCCAACTTTAGAATTTATGTACCCTAGGGTGACAGAGTTGGACTTAGTTGTGGTTACCCTACACATGGCTCTTCTGTTCTTCTATTTGAACCTATAATTAGTACTAGAGTTGGTAGGTGTATGTCCAAGAGACTTAAATCTTTGGGCTGTCCATTTGCCAGCTGGGCCTCGAATCTCAATGGACTTGCAACACCTACTCTCCATTTCATTGGTCTACCCAGGACAAATGACAAGGAGGGGATGATGGACAACTACCATACCAAGGAATTGAGAGAGCCTACAATTGCAAGTAAGAGAGCCCCATCCATTGGCCCTAATGGATTGCAGCTCCCTCTCAATTAGAGGTGGAGTGGACATCACCATCCCAGAATCCTCAGGATTGGGGAATGAACTATAGACTAAAATAGACTTACTGGTATTCTACTATAGACGTATGTGATTCTAGCAATGGAAGAAATTATATCATTGATGTGGAGGCAGTGGCCACTGGAGGTTCTGAGGGCAGGGAGAGGGAAAAACAGATGTAATGCAGGGACATTTTTGGAACTTGGGAATTGTCCTGAATGACATTGAAATGACAGATACAGGCCCTTATATATATTATCATAACCTACAGAATTGGGTGGCAGAGAGTATAAACTGCAATGTAAACTATAATCCATGCTTAGTGGCAAGGCTCCAAAATGTGTTCATCAATTGCAATGAATGTACCACACTAATGAAGGCCGTTGTTAATGTGGAAAATGTGGGAGGTGTGGGGAGAGGGGCATAGGGGAATCCCCTATATTTGTTATGTAACATTTCTGTAACCTAAGTATCTTTAAAAAAAATTAAAAAAAAAATAAAGAGGAAATGGTATTTCATGGTCACAAGGAGCACTGGGGTACTCATTGTTACTGGTTTGGTCATTGTTTCTAGGACTTTTTCTAGAAAAGTGGATAGGGCTCAGAAACAAAGTTATTGCTTTAAAGATAAAAGACATCATTTGTTCATATTGATGTTTCCTATCCAAATTCAGGACTACAAGGTTTTTACGTAACCTCTTCTATCTAATTTCTTTATTTCCTTCCTCCATGGCAAAAATCCCAGTTTTTGTCCCTTTCTTTACTACCTTATTTCCTCCCTCTCTCATAGATAGTTATTATTTTTATTTCATGGTTATCCTTCCATCATTTAAAAAATATAAGCATATATATTTATTAAATATAAGGAAATACATTTGTACCCTCTATTCTTATTATAAACCATAAAATATTATATGCATTGTCCTTGACCTTGCTTTCTTCACATGAAAGTATATCCTGGAGCTTACTGTGATATTCCTTTTCCTTTTTACAGCTGTGGACTCTGCGTTGTATGGTCCCACCATGGTTTACTCAATCAGTCCCCCTATTCATGGATGTTTGGGTTATTTCCAGTTTTTTGTTCTTGAAAATAGTGCTACAATGAATAGCTTTATGCATATGTCTAATGGTAGTTTTATCAGTGTATTTTTGTGATAGAGTTCTATAAATGGACTGCTAGGCATGGGAAATATAGATTTGAAAGCAGAAGTTTTATTTCATGATTCCCTTCAATATTTCTCTTCTGTCCAGCTCCTTTCCCTACACCAGCAGAAACACTCGCCAGGCTCTATGTTCCCCCTCTTGGGCTTGCCCTTCTTACTATACAGAGTATAATAAAAATCTCATGCTGCTCCTCTCTCTAGCCCTGCAGACCCTCACCCACACTTACTCAGAAAATAAAGATTCTCCTGGTACCAGGACCCTATTCCTTGGAAGTCACTGGGGCTCTCTATATGACAAAGACATTTTTTTCTATGACTAGATCTTTAAGGTTTGCCACTTTAAAATTCAAATTGTAATTCCCATGTAAATAACCTGTAGAGATAAAGACCTCTTCAGTTTGAATCTTATGCATTCAAACCATTGAAATCTGTAGTTTTGGCTTAGATGGAAGAAATAGTTAAAGATAAGGAGATCCTATTGGCTGGGAAATACACATGTCCCTTAAACAAACTCCATAAAAAGAAATCCAGTTGAGTGATTCACATTAGAGACTTTTCACTTCTCTTGATTGTCTTGAAAATCCTCCTCCAGCTAAACTCATCTGGTTGCCATCCTAACCAGGAATTACTTGCTCATCTAGATTTCAGTGCCATGGACAGGCCACCTCCCACATTTGGAATGTCTTCTGTTTCTGTCTACTGCTTTTATCAGTAGTTGATTTAAAACTCACATTCTTCAGGAAGCTTATCTGACCAACTCCACTCTGTTAGGATCCTTTCTGTACCTACATGCCTCAAGTTTAGGGTTGCCAGATTAAAAAAAAAATACAGGATGCCCAGTTAAATTTGAATTTCAGATAAACAGCAGATAATTTCTTAGTATGGGACATAATTATATTAAAAATTATTCATTGCTTATGAAATTCAAATTTAACTGGGGGTCCTGTATTTTATCTAGTAACCCTACTCAAATTTAAAGTTCTTGAAAAACAACCCCCAAACATTGTTACATTTGTTTATTATGTTGCTTTCAAATTTTTCTACAGGTTATTTTATGTGTCTTTTGCTTTCTAACTAAAAGATTATAAACTTCTTGAAGCTGTCTTCTGCTTTCTGCAGCACAACGTACCCCCACCCATTTTCCTAGCACGATGCTTGGCATCAGTTCTAAGCTGTTTGATGAAAGAATAAATCCTCAAAATGGGCTTTTAGATTAAAGAGAAAACAATCTTCACCCTTGAGAGAATTCTGTGATTTAAACATAAAACAATATAAAGCTGATTAAAATATTTTTAAACCAATCTAAATTTCTGACTGATTAGGGTAAAATCAGAAGCTATTTTATTAACTGTATTTTACCATTAACTTGCCTGAAATATACAATTATATCAATTAAATTTGATAACTACTTCTTGCTTCAATTAAAAAAAATATCATAGTAACACTTGCTTTAATCATATGCCAGAGTCAGACCTGCTGCTGCCTGAGTGCCTGGTGTCAGCAAAGCTTGGGCGCTTTCAAATCAGCACAGTCTCCTTCAGTTTTGAGTGCTCCCTACTGAGAATTTGTTTACGTCTACTTCTAAAAGTTCACGTTTAGAGACTAATATTTGAAGACCATTTATTCCATCTTAGCTTTGAGAATTAGAGAATAGGCAAAAAGGTAATTGCGATACCTCAGTAACCAATATCTAGCTTATGTTAGTAATGGAGTGGGGTGCAATTAAAGCTGATACCGTGAATGGCAGCGGGAAGAGCTGTTTAATTTGCTGTTAATTCTCTGAACAACGTTCCGGTGTACGTTAGGATTTTGAAACTTTAATCTTGGTTTGAAGGATCTGGCTAGGTTGTGAGAAGGCAGGGGAAGCTGCTGAGGAGTGTTTCATCACTGGGGCAAAGCAAACAGACCATTCAAAAAGGAAGGGGTTTTGGAAAGGTGGGGTGAGAGGCGCTGTTCTTTTATCTAGAAGGAACGGAAAGGGAAATGGTGGTAAAAAGGCCAAGAAATGGTCTGACTTGGAGGGAATTTAATCCGGGGAATTCGTTTTTCTCAAACAGATAGTGGTTTGGTGGCCTCGAGGTAAAAAAGGAAGTTGGCCTAGAGTGGGAGTTGCCTATTTTAGCCAGAGGCGAGGGCTGGAAAGGCGAACAGCGCCCTCGGACTGGGGCCGATTTAGCCTTGGCTGCGGCTAAACTAGTTTTAAGGGGGAGGTATAAAGAAACATTCAGGACAAGCTCTGGTGTGATTAGAGATGAAAACAATTAAAAATTTTTAAAAAGGAAAATTATTGGAGACCTGCTAGACCTTTATTTTAAAAGGATTTCTGGTTGTTAAATATACAACATTATTCAGAATAAAAATGATTGAGTTTTTCTTAGAAATGCTGTTTGAAGGTCATATTTTGCAGGGCTCTGTGTATTTGAACCTATAGAGCCACCAGCAGCATACCCCGCCCCCCCATATTGATAGCTTTAATTAAAATATCATTTGCAATCTCACCACCCAATATGACCGTTGTAACATTTTGATACGCACCCTTCTAGAAAATGCATGTGTCCATATATAGATATATTGGGTATTTTAAAAAGCAGTGGGGGGGGGCGGATGTGGCTCAAATGGTTGGGCGTCCGTCTGCCATATGGAGGGACCCGGGTTCGATCCCCGGGACCTCCCAGTAAAATAAAAAATAAAAATAAAAAAAAAAAATAAAAAAAGCAATGGGATCACGCTTTAAGTAATAACAGTAGGTAATACCTGTGGAGGGCTTATTATATGCCTAAGACTGTTCTCAGGGCTTTACCTGTAATACCTATTTAATCCTCACAACACCCTTGTGAGGTAGTAATATTATCTTCCTTTTCTAGTTGAGGCCCAGCAAGATTAAAAAAACTTGCCCAAGGTCACACAGCTACTATGGAGTAGTCAGGATTTTACTCCACACAGACTGATTTCAGATGCTGTACTCTTAACCATCATAACAAATTACCTTCCATATTAGTGTTCTATTATCAGCTTTTCACTTAAAAATAACATATTGTGGACATCTTTCCATATTAATACAGCTTCTTCATCTTTTAAAATAATGTATCATAATGTATATACTCAATTCTCCACTGATGGATATTTAGGGTTTTTACTTTGTATTAGTCAGTCAAAGGGGTGCTGAGGCAAAGTACCAGAAACTGTTGGCTTTTATAAAGGGTATTTATTTGGGGTAAAAGCTTACAGTTACAAGGCCCTAAAGAGTCCAACTCAAGACTGCTTTCTCACCAAAGTCAGTTGCTACATGTTGAAGCAAGATGGTGGGCGATCTCTGCCTGGTCTCTCCTTCCTTCTTCTTCTTAAGGCTCCATGGGCCCAGCTTCTTCTGATCTCAGCCGTAGGCTATATTAGTCAGCCAAAAGGGTGCTGATGCAAAGTACCAGAAATCTGTTGGTTTTTTTTTTTTTTTAAATTAATTAATTAATTAATTTATTATTTATTTATTTATTTTTTTTACTGGGAGGTCCCGGGGATCGAAC
>JAKSZT010054487.1:45129153-45153260 GCA_026826555.1 Tolypeutes matacus | reverse complement strand
ACAAAACAAAACAAAACAAAACAAAACAAAACAAAACAAAACAAAACGCTTCCAACCTTCTGCATCTACACTGAACAGGTGCTGCACAATTTAAATTTATACAGCCCCTCCCACACATGCACTTGGCAGATGTCCAAGGACACTGGCAGCTCATGGTCCTGCCTTAGAGTGAAGGATGCAGAGGGTAGTACATCCCAGGAGAGCTATTTATAAGACACTAATGCATGTCATTTTCCTTAACTGTCATCTAATTGATCTTGATGGTTCGGGGCTTTGCCATTCATTTCAACATTAAATTGTGGACTTTTAAAACTAGATCATTGTGTCCTGGGAGCCAGCGGTTTCCAGTTCCTCACCTGCCACTGCTTGGGAAAGTCATCTGAGGAAATGTAGTGAGATCACTGGGGCAACCCCTTTTCAAGGATAATTATTCCATCACTCTCTGTATTGCATTGTTATTTTTAACTTCCTAACATTAGCTTTCTTCTTCCTAGGGTGAGTTGGGTCCCCTCAATTTCCCTGCCTGCCAGAAATGCAAATTGTACTTTCCCCCCTTATTTCCTAGGAAATGATAATTTTCAGGTCCAGCCCCATTCCCCCCCCACTTTTTAAAAAAAGATTAAACAGGTACTCAGATACTTGTACACCAATGTCATATTAGCACAATTTACAATTTCCAAAAGGTGGAAACAACCTAAATGTCCATCAACAGATGGATACATAAATAAAATGTGGTATATACATACAATGGAATACTATTCAGCCATGAAAAGGAATGAAGTTCTGATACACGCTCTAACATGGCCGAACTTTGAAAACATTATGCTTAGTGAAAGAAGCCAGACACAAAAGGCCATACATTGTATGATTCTGTTTATATGAAATTTCCAGAATTGGTAAATCCATTGGTAAATTCAGACTACTGGTTGCCAGGGGCTGGGAGAAGGGGGAATGGGAGTAACTGCCTAAAGGGAATGAGGTGATGAAAATGTTTTGGCACTAGATAAAGGTGATTGTTGCACAATATTGTGAATGTAGTAAATGCTACTGTATTTTATACTTTAAAATGGTTAATTTTATGTTATGTGAATTTTACCTCAATAACAGAAAATTGCAGCCCCCTTCTCCCAATTCTGACCTAGAACTTATCTCCTCCCTTCTTTGTGCTATTTTTCTCCATAGCATTTATCACCGTGTGTTTCACTCTGTGGATTTCTTTCTTATACATATATATATATACATATTTATGTATTTTTTTACCCCCCCACCCCCATGAGATGGCTCCCTCGTCTGTTTGTTGTCTGCTTGTTTTTTGTTTTTGGCTTGTTGTCTGCTTTTTTCTTCTTTTAGGAGACACTGGGAACTGAACCAGGGACCTCCCATGTGGGGGGCGGCTACCCAACTGCTTGAGCCACATCTGCTCTCTGTTTGTTTTTTAAAAAAAGATTTTATTATTTATTTATTTATCCACTCCCCATCATTGTTTGCGCTCTCTGTCTGCTCTCTGTGTCTATTCATTGTGTTCTCTCTGTGTCTGCTCATCTCTTTTTAGGAGGCATCGGGAACCAAACCTGGGACCTCCCATATGGGAGGGAGGGATCCAATTGCTTGAGCCACCTCTGCTCCCTGCTTGTTGTATCTCTCATTGTGTTTCCTTGTTGTGTCTCCTTGTTGTGTCATCTTGATGTGTCATCTTGTTGCATTAGCTCGCCGCGCCAGCCTGTAACGTCAGCTTGCTGTCTTGCTTGTCTTCTTTAGGAGGCACCAGGAACCGAACCCAGGACATCCTATGTGGTAGGCAGGCACCCAATGGTTTGAGACACATCTGCTTCCCTCATTTTTGTTTTTGCTCACTGTCTGCTTGTTGTTTGCTCATTGTCTTGCTTGTTGTCTGCTCGTTATTTGTCTTCTTTAGGAGGCACTGGGAATTGAACCTGGGACTTCCCATCTGGGAGGTGGGCACCCAACTGCTCGGGACACATCTGCTCCTTCTTATATTTTTTACTACCTCTCCCCACTAGACTCTAAGCCCCAAGAAGGTAATAAATTTTGTGCTCTTTTTTTCCTTTTGTTTTGTTTTGTTTACTGCTGTATCTACATTGCTTAGAAGAATGCCTTGAATAAATCAGTAAATATGTTGTCTAACTACTGAACCATTTAGGGAACCCTACCAATACTTTCTCACATCATTCCTTAAGACTGGTTAGAGTCTCCCTAATCCGGTGGTGTGCTGGTAAATGTTTAACTATCAGCTTTCTGGAAAAAAAAAAAAAAAAATCCTGATTTAGAGTGTTGGCTGATTTTTCTGGTGTAAATACTCCCATCATGTCTGATTTCAGGCTACCAATGCGACATCACTCGATGTGGAACTGGGAAGAGATGTTCAGAAGCACACCACACAGTATTTCTACCATACAGATACAACAGATACACATAAGCACAGATGAGAGTCACATAGTAAAATAGTTAGGAAGTGGTAAGTGTTGAGTATTAATTACCTTTGCTTTTAATGTGATTTATTTGATTGTACTATTATAATTAAACTTTTTTTTTTTTTTTTTAAGATTTTATTTATTTATTCATTTATCTCCCCCTTGCTGCTTGTGCTCGCTGGGTCAGCTAACCACGCCGTGCGGGCGGGCTTGCCTTCACCAGGAGGCCCCGGGAACCGAACCCGGGGCCTCCCATACGGTAAACGGGAGCCCTACTGATTGAGCCACAGCCGCTTCCCATATAATTAAACTTTTAATAATGGCTGTGCCTAACAACTAGATCACAAAGTTTGTGAAAATTTAGCTGGCTTTTGTGAGTCAGCGTCAGTAAACACCGCTTTATCACCAAACAGCCCATCATTACAGGCCTTCCGTCTGCTTTAGTATAGCCCCTTCTGTCTTTGTCCAGGAACCTTCATTCTTGGCAGCCACCCCTCCTCACAGGAAATTCAAAAATCTTTTTTGGGGGTCATTTAATCCTTTGAAAACAATGGATTATTTTCCCAGAAAGATGAATGTGAGCATACATTCAAAATATTGTGAACAGGTCACAGTCTACCTAGACAGTGCCCCAGCCTAGGCAGAGGTGAGGCTTGAGACCCCAGTCTAAGAATCCTTGATCTAATCAGAGCCGTAATTCCATAGAGAGTGAATCCCCAGCAATCACTGTCTGATGCTCCATCCTCTACTGCTCGTGAGTGCCGTGAGAATAACCTTTCTGCTTATCTTACCTGGGAGAGTCTTCCTAGGTTTACCCAGGTCTGCCCTTCTTCCAATCTTAGCTGAGAGACAGGCCCTCAGATACTTGTACACCAACTAAGAACTAAGTTGTTTCTCCCTGAACACTTTCTGACCCCTGGACCTGTCTACTAAGCTCTCCTGGGTCTGAAACACTCGTTCTGGGGGCTGCACAGTCCCTTCGGCACCTGGTGAAATACAGATACTGTTTAGTATTGTTCTGTAATCCTTTCATGTTGGAATTCTGCCCCAACTGAGTTTGGGCAGTGCCTCTCCGCTGACTCCCGTGGCCTTTTGTGCACACCGCAAGGCTGTACAGAGGTGTGGTTGTCGGTTTGCTTTCCTTTCTGGAGGTAGTGTAGTGCGGGAGGCGGGGGGGGGGGAAGCTCGCAGGCTTTGGAGTACGATTGGCCCTGCTTCACAGCCTAGCTCTGGGTCTGTGAGATAGGTAGTTTTTTTCACTTTACAATATTTGAGATATATTTCACATACCATAGGATTCATCATTTTAAAGAGTAGAATTCAGTGCTTTTTATTATATTCACAAGGTTGTGCAGCCATCACTGTTATCTAATGCCTGAACATTTTTATTACCCCCAAAAGAAACCCTGTGTGACCATTAGCAGTGACTCCCCATTTACCCTTTTCCTCCCATCCTCTGGCAACCGCTAATCTACTTTCTGTGTTTATGGATTTGTATATTCTGGAATTTCATATACATGATATGTACTCTTTTGGGACTGGCTTCTCTCACTGAACATAATGATTTCAAGGTTCAGCCTTGTAGCATGTATCAGGACTTCATTCCTTTTTGTGGTTGAAAATTATTCCATTGTGTGGATATACCATATTTTGTTTTTCCAGTTATCAGTTGATGGAAAGGGTATGTATTTTAACCTTTATCGGTCTCTGTTTCTTCAAATATAAAATGAGGTAAGTAATGGCCCCTATCTCACAGGGTTCTGGTGAAGATTAAAGATACCCATCCATGCGATGTGCTTGGTCCAGAGCTTGGCACAGAGTAGGACTCAATATGTGATGGCTATCACCGTGGCAATATGATCCACTGATTCTCCACCGGAGACGTCTTCAGAGCAGGGGCAATGTCTTATGTGTCTTTATACCCCCAGTGCAGGCACAGTGCCTGCCAATGGTCGGCAGCAAATAAATGCTTATTGACAATGTTCAAGAAACTTTTAGGGGGCGGATGTGGCTCAAATGGTTGGGCGTCCGCCTGCCATACGGAGGGACCTGGGTTCGATTCCCGGGACCTCCTGTAAAATATAAAATATATACATAGAAGGTGCATGGGCTGCCAGGCTCTGTGTGCTGGTGAGCCGCCAGGCCCCGGGAGCCATGCAGCAAGATGATGACATAAGAGGGGAGAGACAAGGCGAGATGCTCCGAAAGTTCCGAAAACCAGGAACTGAAGTGGCACAGGTGGCACAACACCTCTCTCCTACATCGGAGGTCTCCAGGATTGAATCCTGGTGAAGACTGGAAGAGGAGGATGAGAAGAGATGGCAGGAAACAGACACAGAGAGTTGCCCAGCGAATGGACACAAAACAGCAAATGGAGAAGGGGGGTGTTTAAAATGGATAAAGTAAATAAATAAATCTTTAAAAAAAAAAAAAAAAGAAACTTTTAGTTGTTTGAGGGAAGAGGCAGGATTTCCAAACCCTCTTACACCTTAGTCTGGTTACATAGTAAATACTTAAACTACATGAAACATGCAAATTTAAAATGCATGGGAACCAAGGAAATGTTATATATATCTAATAAGGATCCTATGGTGAATTGTCTTATAAGCAGATAACCATTTTCTGCTTGGATTTCGGATCAGGTCTAGATGCTCTCTACCAGTGTTTTCCAAACTTGGGTTTGGATCAGAGTCACTTAGGGAACTTGTTAAAAAGACAGAGGCCTAGGCCTACGCTACTTAAGTGAGCCCGGGCATCACTGCGCTTTATTGGTACTCCAGGTGTGGTTCTGATGCACAGAAAAGTGTGTGAACCAGTGGTTTACACATTAGGCTTCCTGGAAGCAAGGGACACCTGTAGGTAGTCCTTTTTTCCAAGCCAGGGAGGAGAGAGGTCCACAGGTCCACATGCTGATGCATGGTTGTAAGGATGGAAGTGGCTTCTGTGACTCTCTTAGTTTGGTTTTTCTTCCCATGTCCTCAACATTTGTGGGAACTCCATCACATGACTGCTTTTTCACTATTTCTCCGCCCTCCCCACCTCCTCTCCTCTGGTGCACTCACTGTTGTATTATCCTTCCACAGATAGAAACCATAAATATCCAGTCTTCCCAGAAGAGTTATTCACGGTAACTTGGAACCAAGCATGTGTGTCATATTCTTTCCCCAAATAAGGGAAACATCTTTAATAGCCCTGAAAAATGTCTTCGATTGATTTGGATCAACTTGGTTTTATTTTTTGCAAAAGTGATTTCTTTGCATTGAGGGAGGAGGGAATTTTGTTTACTCATTCAATATCTATTAAGCTCTTTCTGTATTCTGAGCAAAGTATTACCCACTGTATTATAGTTATTTAATTTATGTCATTTATTAGTCTTGGGTTGGGGGACTTGTTTTTCACCGGTCCAGGCCCTTAGTAAAGGTGTTAATTGTTTTCCCCAGGAGGTTACACCTTTGAGAGACTTCACTTTCCTGGGGAATTCCTGGCTCTTTGGTAATTCATAGTCTTGGTCTCAAAGATCTGTCTCTTTTCTACTAAATGCCCAAAGAAACCAACAGACAAGATTTCTCAGAGATGCGTCTGCTGTTTTGTGCTATACTTAATTTTTTGTGGGGGAGTGAGTGTGTAGATAAATGATGTTCTTTTGCACCATTTCATCTTTACTCATTACTCTTTCAGGGACTGGTGGGTTCCAATTGTGACTTGTACATCCTTCTTAACCAAAATCAACATACATTTTCTGATCCAACATTCATTCATTCCTTTTAGTTGAACATGTGGGCTTTGGTGTGCTAAGTAAAAATTTCAAAACCTTGAGAATAGAACTGTCATGCAAATATAAAATGAGCATATGCCACAGATTTAATTAGCTCATTAATGAGGGAACTAGCAAGATGGTGAATCTCTTCCAAAGGAGGATTACAGTTGAGACAGAAATATTTACAGTCACTGAAAGAAGGAATGCTGGAATAGGATTGCTAAATTAGATATGAAACAGCAATTTCTTATAGGACAAGAAAACCTTTGGAGTTATTGTTTCCATGGGAGAGAAACATTTGCATTGTTATAGGTCAAGAATCATTTGAATCACTCTCAATTTTCTACAAGTTGACATCTACCATAAGAGTTGTAGAATATCCTAACCAATCGTTAATAGTGAGCCAATAAAGATAAAACTGTCCTGGAGACTAGGATAATTCTAGAGTGAGTCTGTGAGGCAATGTTCCAGTATGACATTAAAAAGATTTTCAGCCATCATTTTTCCTGTGTCCAAGTTTCAGTTATTTTTTTCATAATGACAGTTAGTTGCTTGGATTCAAATCCTGGTTTCCATAGTTATTAGCTGTGACTTTGGCCAACTTACTTAACTTCTCTAAGCTTCAGTTTCTCATTTGTAAAATAAGGATAACAATAGTTTCTACTGCATTGGACTATTGTGAGGTGTACATGAACGGATCCATGTGAGAACAGAATAGTGCCTAACACACAGTAAAGTATCAATAAGGTGTTTTTTTTTTTTTTTTAAGATTTATTTTATTTATTTATTCTCCCCCCCCCCATTGTTTTGTGCTCGCTGTCTGCTCTCTGTGTTCTTCTGTGTCTGCTTGTCTTATCTTTATTTTTTTATTTTTATTTTTATTTTTTTAAAGATTTTATTTATTTATTCATTTATCCCCCCCTTGCTGCCTGTGCTCGCCGGGTCAGCCAACCACGCCATGCGGGCGGGCCTGCCCTCACCAGGAGGCCCTGGGAACCAAACCCGGGGCCTCCCATATGGTAAACGGGAGCCCCACTGATTGAGCCACAGCCGCTTCCCTTGTCTTATCTTTAGGTAGCACCGGGAACCAATTCTGGGATCTTGCGCAGTGGGAGAGAGGTGCTCAATCTCTTGCACCACCTCCGCTCCCTGGTCTGCTGCATCTCTTATTGTCTCTCCTCTGTGTCTCTTTTTGTTGTGTTGTCTTGCAGCGCCAGCTGTCTGCACTGGCCAGCACTCCTGCACGGGCCAGCACACCGTGCGGGCCAGCTCTCCGCTTGGGCCAGCTTGCCTTCACCAGGAGGCCCTGGGAATTGAACCCTGGACCTCCTATAGGGTAGATGGGAACCCAATCACTTGAGCCACATCTGTTTCCCTAAAATACTTTTTTTTTTTTTTAAAGATTTATTTTTCATTTAATCAATTAATCAGTTAATCCTCCCCTCCTTGCCGCTTGTGCTCGCTGTCTACTCTCTGTGTCCATTTGCTGTGCATTCTTCTGGGTCTGCTTGTCTCCTTTTATTGTGTCATCTTGCTGTGCCATCAGTGGGCCTGGGCCGTCAGCTCTCTGCGGGCATGGGCCAGCTTGCTTCACCAGGAGGCCCTGGGAATTGAACCTGGGGCCTCCCATATGGTAGATGGGAACCCAATCGATTGAGCCACATCCATTTCCCCCTAAAGTATTTTTTTAATGAATGTGAAAGCACTTAGATAATTGTAAACTCCTCCTCTCATCTAAGTATTTGTATCACTGCCTTTCTTAGGAGACCAGGAAGCAGTCACTGAGCTCAGTTTTAAAGGCAGGGAATTCTCAGCCCACAGATTGATAGATCATTCTTTCATTCACTCATCAAACATTTATTAAACATCTGCATCTAGCAAATATAAAGAAGTTCTTAAAGAGTTTATAGTCTGGTGGGGAGAAACAAACAAATAATAACAATGGATGAGAGCTTTTGTAAGCTAAAATTCTCTTTACATTAAAATAACACAAAATCATCTTAACTCATACCATTTGGGAAAACATTTCTTTCAAAGACATATGCTATTTAGTAATTGTTACATATGTATTCCACGTAAAGGAAAATAAACACATCTATTTGTCATGGAATAATTCAATGGCTTAGAGGATACATAAAAGGCTCCTTTTCTCCATTGTTTTCTGAACTAACAGTAAAAAGAATGCTGACAAAAAAAAAAAAAAAGAATGCTGACATGCCTGCTCCCACCCCCCCACCTGCCCCACCCAAGAAATAAAAAAGGGAAGGTTGCAGTGGCAATCACAGTCTGGCACATAGTAGGGGCTTAACAAATATTTGAGAAATGAACAAATATATTAATAGCAAGATGGGGGAAGGTGTGTTCCTATTTCTTAATGAGCATTGTTTAGAATGCCTGTTTTGGAACTCGTTGAGGCACTCATATCTTAGCTATCAACAAGTTAATGACTACAGATCTATGATTCTGTGGGGGAAAAATGTGAAGGGTTCATAAGCAGGGTGCTTTGGTAGACTATATGTCCATCTCCCTTGAAGCTAGGGATAGCCATTGTATTGGAAGTGGAAGTTGTAGACTGGGACTTTCAGGTCATTCCATTAAAGGGAACTGACTCAGCTAGATGCTAGATACTTTTTGACCTTTACTTTCTCCATCTGTCTGGAAACATATGTGATCACTGGAGCTTCAGCAGCTACTTTGGGCCATGAAACAACCTGGAAGCAGGAAGCCAATACTAAGGACGGTGGGGAGTAGAAAGATAAAAGGTGTCTGGGTCTCTGATGATTATGGAGCCACCAAATCAGCCTTGGATTATCAAATTCTTTTATATAGGAGAAAAGAAACCTTTATTTTGTTTAAACAACTATAATTGGGTTTTCTGTTATATACAGCTGAACTGAGTCCTAACCTATAAACTGCCCTTTTGCTATTCTTCTCAGGGTCTTGAAGCCAGCAATTTCCTTCCTTTACCTCCTTTCACAGCTGCCACCATCCCTCCACCTATCCTTAAGTCCAGGGTTCATCTAGCTTTTTCTTAAAGGGCCAGATTAGTAAGTGCTTTAGGCATTGTGAACCACACAGTCCCTGTCACAAAGACTCAGTTCTGCTGTCATAGTGTGAAAGCAGCTATAGACAGTAGGTCAATGAATGTGTTCAAATAAAACTTAATTTACAAAACAGGTGGGAGCTAGAGGGAAGTGCCACTTCTAGCAGGGGAGCTGCTTTGAATAACTGGGGGCTTCAGAGGGAGACTGGGCTAGATTTGTGACTGGACCCCCTTCTCTTCTAGCGGTGATGGATGTAAATAGTGACTAGTTTTTTTAGACAGAGGCTACTTATGCTGATCAAGGGACATGCCCTACATGAAGCCCACACGCCCATCTTTCCCCATTTATCTTATATAATAAGCTCACAGTTTGCCTGGCATGATACAAGATGCAAATGAGAATTAATGAACACTTCTAGTGTGAAGGTGTTTGCTTCTGTTTAGCTCATTTCCCTGTTAATTTACATATATTGGTCCAAAATCCCTTATCCACAATCCTGGGGGCCATATGTATTTTGGAATTCAGATTGTTTTGGGGTTTAGAAAGGTAAAACAGTACACAAGTTGAACTCATTAATATTTCTGCAGAAAATATGAATATTCACACTCAGTGGAGTCAATGAAGATATAAGTAACCTTACTCATGTCAGGTCAGGTTTTGCCACCAAAGGTTTTGATGCTAAATTCACGGGGAAAAATTGGTTCTCAGAACTCTGTAGAGTTTAGATATGTGATTAAGGGATGTGGACCTATATCCAGTCTTTCCTAAAGTGCTACCTTCCAAGTATTCAATATCCATTTTACTACAGAAGCATGTCTGTATAGCTTGTTTCACTCTTCATTGTAATTTCATTTTTTGACTTGTTCATCCCTAATGATTGACCTTGATACTTAGTAAGTTTTTGTTGGATAAAACTTGTGAAATAAGATATGGTATCAGGGGGTGGATGTGGCTCAAATGGTTGGGCATCCGTCTGCCATATGGAGGGACCTGGGTTCGATCCCCAGGACCGGTTTAAAAAAAAAAAAAAAAAAAATATATATATATATATATATATATAGAAGGTGCATGGGCTGCCAAGCTCTGTGTGCTGTGAGCCGCCAGGCCCCAGGAGCCATGCAGCAAGATGATGATGTATCAGGAGAGAGAAGCAGGGGAGAGACAAGACAAGATGCTTCGAAAGCTCTGAAAGCCAGGAACCGAGGTGGTGCAGGTGGCAAAACACCTCTCTCCTACATCGGAGGTCTCCAGGATTGAATCCTGGTAAAGACTGGAGGAGAAGGGTGAGAAGAGATGGCAGGAAACAGACACAGAAAATTGCCCAGCGAATGGACACAAAACAGCAAATGAGGAAGGGGGCATTTAAAATGGATAAAGTAAATAAATAAATCTTAAAAAAAAAAAAAAAAAAAGATATGGTATCAGATTTTACAGTTGATAAAACCAATCCCAGGAGTTAAAGGGCTTGGCACTGGTGGCATGGAGTCTTCTTTGTCCTTGCTGCCCCCTGTTTGTTTGTGCACAATCTGAGGGAAGGTTGGGAAATATATCCAGGTTTTCAAAAGAAAAGCAGCTGGGTCTAAAGCAGTGGTTCTCAACAGGAGGTGCTTTTGACACCACCCTTGACATTTGGCAACGTGTGGCAATATTTTTGGTGTTGGATGGTGCAAGACATCTGACAATGCACAGGACAGTCCTCCACAACAAAGAATTACCACGGCCTGAAGGGCCAGGGTCAAGAGACACTGGTCTAAGGGTACCACGCAATTCAGAACAAATTCAGAACAAAACCCGGAGCTGATTCTGTAACTGAATATGCCATTCTGTGCAAGCCCCTTACCCCTATCCAAGATGGGACACAGGTACTGTCCCCCACCTTTGCCCCCTACACCCTACAGACCAAATCAAACCTGCCCTCCTGCCAAGTGAAATGAATGTTTCTCTGACTTGGGGGATGTTTTGAAGTCCCAGCCTGAGAATTGCCCGTGCTACTGGAACAAGAGGGAAAGTGAGCCGATGGGCTTTTCTCCCCAATGGGGGAGTCTGTTTAAATACATTGGAAACATGGTCAAAGTAATGAAACTAGTGACTTCTAAAAGGTCAGAATAATGATTTTACATTTCTTGTCTTGTCATCACTTTGTCTTGCCAGATGGAAAAGGAAAACTCTTGCCGTTGGTAACCTTGAATCGCCAGCAGAGGGCAGACATTGCTTACCTAAAGGAAAAATCCATGTTCCCTCTGCCTTCAAGCAGAGGCTAAAATACCAGCATCTGTAAGAACCAGCTGATGGATCAACAAGCTCTCCTGGCCACTTTCTTCTTCCCATGACTGATTGAAGTCGGCTCATTCAGTCATGGTTCTCTATCTGGAAAAATTTGGTTTCTACTTTTTTTGTGTGTGACAACTATTTTGGATTGATTTGCAAGTTTTTTTTGAAAAATTGAAAAAAGTATTGCCTAATTAAAAATAATACATGCTTGTTGAAGAAAATCTGAAACAACTACCTTTCAGTCATGACAGGAGGGGGGAAGGAAAAGGGACTTAATTTAGGACTCTGCAAAGCACAAAAGACTTGCTTTGCGCTTCACATATGTAGTTACTTTTTCATTATGGTGGAGGATTTGCTCCGAGCTGACCACACCCAATTATCCAGAGCCTCTTTGAAGACCCTTGGCCAAGCTGGAGTTGCTGAAAGTCCTTGAGGAGAGCACCTAGGAGCACTGTATTATAGTGTAACAACACTGGTGAGAAACTCGCCATCTGTCATTCTTTCCACATCTGCTCTGCCATCTTTGGTGCTGGTTATATCTTCAGGCAGGTAGCAAAATAGCTGCAGCCATTTCGGGCAGGGTTTACATCTAAAAAGAATAGGTTTTTTTGTTTTTGTTTTTTTGTTTTTTTAAAGAATGAGAGAAGCCCCCAGCAGCATTCTTCTCGAATCTCATTTGTTATCACTCTTTTGTAGGTCTATTCATGAACCAATTCCTCCAAAGAGATGGCATTACCCTTGGGTGGGGGCGAGGGTTGCCTTTTAGTTGGGGGTGGAGTCAGCTTCTCCCGAGGCACTTAGCTTTGTGGCACCGAAACAGGAAGGAAGAATGGGGAATAGGTGCGGAAGAATGGGGAATAGGTGCTTGACAGGCAGCCAGTAGTGCCAGCGGTGCAAGGCCAGCACTGTTCAGTGTGGTGCAGATGACAGGTCGTTATTTTGGTGATTGGTGTAGAGCCACTAGTGTGAGTTACTTGGTTATAAGGCTAGTGAAGGAAGCCATAGCGAGCAGGAGAATAATACATAGGTGTTGAAGTTTCCTATTCAAGAATATTGTTTTATATAAAGGGCTGTTGTTTCATTGTTCAAAGCAAAGAGTTAAAAAGAAAAGAAATGAATCCAAGTTCTGCTGCATAACATTCATTTATTTCATTAACTTAGCTGTTGGAGACAGGGCAAGATGCTCTGACTCAGATGTTTACACATAAGTAGTAGGTAAAAAATAAATTAGCCTTTCGCTACATCGCGCAGCCTGTGATGGTGTTTAATTACACCAGATTTCATATTTATTCACATTAGCAGTAGGAACTAACAGGATAAGTAAAATAGATAGGATTGTTTCCAGACCACACTCTTCCTTGGGAATTGTGGGAAGTTCTACCAATTTTTGATTATTCACAGCAATGCATGGGAGCAAGAGTACAGCTAACCTAAACTGGCAGATGGAAGGGTTTCTTTATAGCAACTATAATTTATATATGAATGTGACTGTATCTGCTATTTTGTTACTGAAAACTCTGTCTCCAGAATTAGAAATCTCTCCATTTCCCCCATTTTGTCCTTCTGCTGCTCCTTGAACCTCTACTTCATGAGAATGAATAAACTCCATGCCTTGGCATATGCTGATTTTTCTTAGAATGCTTTTCCTGCTTTGCTCACCTGGCAAATTTATGCTCCTCCTTCTAGACTGAGATCAAGGCTTTTGAAAACGAATGATTTTGTTTTCATAGTGCATTTATAGCTGGCCATCAGCTTGTTTTCTGAGCTGCATGGTTTCTTTTTTAGACTTTGAGTTTTTTGGGAGTGGCTTTTTCTAGGACTGGCCTTGGCTTATTTCAGGCACACACTATGTTTTCTGGAGGAAGGAATAAATCCAGAGCAACTCTGAAGGGAGACCAAACTTCTTGGAAGGGCTTCTGGTTTAGTCCCATTGTTTTAAGAATGTCCCCAGCCTACAGAAGTTGTTTTTCTGGAAGTGGGACCAACAGTCCCAGTGTGCCTGGAACAGGGATGCAGGGTTTTCAGTGCCAAAACTGGAAAGGTCCCATGCAAACCATGATGATTTGGTTATCCTAAGGCATCAGACACTTAAGAATGAGGAGGAAAGTACAAAAGATGCTTGGAAGGCTAGAAGGATTGAGTGAGGGAAAAGGTGACACGTGACAAGGTTCTTGTGAATCTCTGTCTCTCCAACATCAAATTTCATCACATACTCCAGACTCTGAAAAATAATGAATGAGAACAGTTTTATGATGGAGATAATTAGCATGGCGTTTGTCTTCTCCCTTTCAAAACGCATATTGAAAGTTTCATTCTTAAATGCAGTTGTGAAATGTGAAAAGCAAATCTTTCTTTGGCCTAACTTCACAGCTTTATTTCTTACCACTTTCCTCTATCCACCTTTAATGAACTATCTGTAGCTCCCTGAGCTTGCCTACTTCTCTTTTGCTTTTTGGCCTTTCCACAGGCTATTGACTCTGCTTGTATCATCCTTCCCAGCACACCTGCCCCCACCCCTGTTGCTCCTGAAGTTTCGGCGTCACCATCTCCTCCTGCCGAAGTCCTCTCTTCTGGGCTCTCATAGCCCGCTGTGCCTGTACTATTGTAGCATTTATTACACAGTGTTGAAATTACTTACTTAATCTGTCTTCCTCACTAAACTGTAAACTCCCTGCAGCAAGAGTGTGCCTGCTCTCTGCTGAACAGGTGCCTAATAAATATTTGTTGAATAATTGAAGGTGAGAATAAAATAAAATTCCAATAAAACTATAGTTAACTTATATCCCATGATTGTTTCAAGGCCAGCTGACATGTTTAGTCTAGATTAAGAATGATTTTCAAAATACTCATCACTCCTGAACTGGACCACCAGTCAGAATGGACTCTGGCCCAGTGATGCTGGATTAGGGTGCTGGAGGTCCCTGCTGGGCCAGGTGTCAATTCTTTAGTTGACCTGGGGCATGGGGGGTTCCTAGGGAGGGGCCTGGTATCAGAGGTTGGTCATGCGGAGAACATGGCTAGTTGCCAACTGGTATTGACCTATTCCAAGTATTTTAACAATATACTTGCATGGTTATGCAAGTACATTTGGGCAGAATTTCAGCCTGGTCAGGTTCATTTTCTCATTAAAGTGGATGCTGTGGAGTTTGTAGTAAGAAGAGGAAGGTTGCATTTTAAATAGTCCCCATTTCCCCCTGTGGGATGATCTGTGTAATCTTATCAGATATGTTTATGCATGGGGAAGATGCTTTATGCAGTTTTCATAGCAGAGCAGAGAAACAATGATTTTGTCTAGACCTCTGTCTGCTAAATGCCAGGCTGAGGGGGATTATTGGGGTCCATGCTGAACCTCGGACCCTGACTTGACATTTAGGAAGCCTGCATGCTGTGCAGGAAGGTGAATTGGATAGGGAAGCTGTAGTGGGAAGAGGGACGGCCAAGCCATGTTGGGGGCTGCTATGCCTCCCTGGGGCTTTTCAAAGGATGCTGACCCTTAAATTAGAGATTTTTTTTGAAACAAATAAACAAACAAAAAATAAAAAGCAAAAAAGCATCAACAACGATTTTTTTTCAGAGCCTGAAAGTGCCAAAGTAAAGTGTGAAATCATTAAGAAATGAAGACATTTGGATATGTTTGAAACTTCTTTTTGTTTCCAAAGACTTTAAAATTTGGCTTCATTTAATTTAGTCACAGGGAAACAGCTTGCATAGATCCATGGGCCTATTTTGCTCAAGTACTGAATATTGTAAGGTGTTTAACTACAACTTGGATGCTAATGAGGGAAAATTTCAGCAACTCTGCCACAGTCCCCAGTGAAACTCTGATCTAAAAGAATTATACAAAGCCGTGCTTTCTCTCTAAGCCTAAGAAAGTGCAGGTTGGTGTTATAAAATCTGTTTTCTACCTATTTTAATATATGCTTTGAAAATGCAAGGGTATTAGAAAAAGAGGAGAATATAACTTATGTACTGAGAGATCCAGGGGAATGGCTTGTAAAGTATAATAGAATATAAGATGTCAAGAGATTGCATCAGTATTGAGCAAGCACTGTTCCTTATTAAGAGCTCAAATCTAATGGTCTGGACACCTGGAAGGGCTGAATGAAAATGAAATCCCCAGAAGAATCCTTGAAAATAAAATAGGACAGAAACCCGGAGACATACCCAGAAATTGCTAAAGGCACCAAGAAAGGTCACAAAGAGTAAAAGAACCTGGAATAGCCAAATTAAGGGAGAGACCAGGAAGGGGTAGCTCATTAAAATATGGCATGAAAAACTATACTATTGCTGGCCAAGATTTATTCTCAAGGATTTTCATCACTATGTTATTTATCATAATTCAAAAAATGGAAACAAACTTAAAAGACAGCAATAGGATGATTAAGCAAAGTATGATGTGCCTTACAATAGAATATATCATGCAGCCATTAAAATGATGCTCTCAGACGTTTTTACTGGAGTGGAAAAATGTTTGTGACACATGTACAACTTAATCTCGCCCCTGTAAACAACATCAAAAAGTGTTTTGTGGCAGGTTGATTCATTAGATAATAATTTGTGTTTTATTCCCTATAACATTTCTGTCTTCCCATTTTACATAAGAAGGCAGTCTTTGTAATTCTTGATCTCAGAGATAGGAGCAGCAAGCAGTAGCAGTCTGAAGTCAACTCCTTACCAAAACGTGACTTTCATATTCAGAAAAGGACATAAATGTTATTTTGAAAAGACTATTAAAATCCCCACTTTAAATATCACCGAGAAAAAAGTATGCAATGCCATTTGGCAAAATGGTGCCACTTACTCCCAAGAGGAGCATCCCCTGCTGCGGCTGCTGCTGAATGTCCTGGGCCATCTGCTGCTCTTGCTGCTTTTAACGAGCCAGGAAGACTGGACAAGACTTCTGAATCCTGTGGGGGAGACTGTGGGCCGTCTTAGACCTTTCAGACTGCTCTCAGCAGAATCTCAACTTCGATTAAGAGCAATTTCGAGGGTTTATTTTGCATACATATAATGTATTTGGAAAGCTGAGAATGGCAAATGCTGTTATCATCATTCTATTAACCAGAACAGCTTATTAACCACCACTTCCATAATAAGACCTCTCAGTACTTTTCTGGATCGTCAACATTGGCTCAGTACTGATTGACAATTAAGTACGTTTTGAAGTAATCCAATTATGTGAACATTGGTAAATTATGTAGGGTCTGAATGGCAATTTGCTAATTAGAATGGTGGTTTTCAGCTTTTTTCCCTTTTAAATAGAGAAATAGCCCTTTATTCAAACTGAAGCTTATGTGGAAGTTTAATAGGTGAAGGAAATGGAAGTTGAGGAAGACCCAGGACCTCCCAGCTCAGCCCTACTTCCTCCTCTCCAAGTCACCCTACCCCCACCCAGAGGATCCCTCAGAATCCCCAGGGCTCTGTGGGGACAGCTAGAAAACTATGAGGAGCAGGTGTAGCTCAGTGACTGAGCACCTGCTACACACATACAAGTTCCCAGGTTCAATCCCCAGTACCTCCTAAAAAAAAAGAAAAAAAAAAAAAAGAAAGAAAACCTTGATTTTTCTCTGCAAAAAGGGATAGTAAAAGTACTATATCAAAGGATGTTGTGAGGATTAACCATGATGATGCATGGCACATCATACTGCCTGGCACATCGTAAGTGTCCAATAGATGATGGTGATGATTTTGATTTTAGCCTCCCAATGATTCTTTTTTTTTTTTTTTTTTAAAGATTTTATTTATTTATTCATTTATCTCCCCCTTGCTGCTTGTGCTCGCCGGGTCAGCCAACCACGCCATGCGGGCGGGCTTGCCTTCACCAGGAGGCCCCGGGAACCGAACCCGGGGCCTCCCATATGGTAAACGGGAGCCCTACTGATTGAGCCACAGCCGCTTCCCCCAATGATTCTTTATCATGGCTGCCCACCAAAATCACCTGGGGTGCTTTAAAAAATAAGAGTTACTAATAGCCCAGACCAATTCATCAAATCTTCTGAGGTAGGGCCAGGTACAGGTAATTGAAAAAAAAAAAGTCACAGTAATTCTAAAGTTCACTGGGCTGAAACATGTAGCTTAGCCTAAGAAGGCTGGTGATGGAGGAGGGAGAGGGTGGGGAAGGTGGGAGGAGCTGTGGGAGGAGCCTGTAGGGGACCCACGGTAATTCTTCACCTCTTGCCACCCATGGGGTCTCCGCTTGTGTCCAGAGACCAACCTCAGGAGCAGATGTCCATAGTGATAGTGAAGATAGATGAGCTGATTTCATGGAAATACTTGGAAATAAAGGAACCAATAATCAGGTCTTAAATTTGTATGGCCCTTTACCATTTTCAAAGTGTTTTCAGTAACTACCCCATTCAATCCTCTCAATAACCCCATGAAATACATGAGGATACATGTTATCCCTGATTAAAGAAAGAGACATTGAGTCACAAAGAAATCAGACCATTTGTCCACAGCCAAACAATGCCTGTCACAGCTAAATCCCACCTTCTGATTTCAGGTGTTTTTTTTCAGGATCCCTATCTCTACCTGGTAACATTTCCTTACCTCTTCTTAACTAGTGAGGAGCAGTTCTGGAGAACCTCCTGGCTTAGAATGCAGGACCCGCAGGTGCCTTTTTGCCTCTTCCACAAATGATGTGATAAGGATAAGTTAAGTTTCTAGGGGAAATCATCACTGTAATGTGACTCTCCTCAGCCTTTCTCTCAGAGCTTTGAAGTACAACCAAGCTGACAGTTAAGAGGAACTTGGGCTTTTTAACTTTGTGTCAAAAAGAAGGCTTAGTGCTACTTCTGTGCCTGAGTGCCCAGAAGTTGAATAAAGTTTGTGAATAAGAGACAAATATATTAGATGATGGATTTTAAACTACTTGTGTTGAGTATTCCAGGAAAAGCTGACCTGAGAATACATCATGTTCTCAGTGTTCCATGTGACTTCTAAGAAGAATCTGTTCCAAAGTAAACTGTAGTCGGTGTAACAACAAGACACTTACTCGCATATACATCCACACCGTTATCTCCAGTGACAGTAACCAAAAATTGGTGCCAGTGATCAGATATTCAGTGGCCCACTATTTCTTTGACAGTTTAGCACTATTTAGTCAGTTCTACAAAAAGTCTCTCATGAAGTTCTCTTATTTCCCTACCCTAGGGAAATGTTGCCAGCAGCTGATGGAGCTTACAGGAATTGCCTAACCAGACACTGCATCTTGATTTGTGGTCTCACAGTTGGTTGTGGAGTTGATTCTGGATTCAAAGAAGCAAGTGACCACAGCATCAGGATGTGGGTTGGTCTTAAAAACTAGGGTGGATGTTCATTCCCATTTAGCCTTCTGGGAACTAGCTTACTAGCTTGTTTTGTGCCATGAGAAAGACCAACAAGGTGTTTTTCTTTTTTTCTTTTTCTTTTTCTTTAGATCACCTGGAGGCTAACATTTTATGAACAGAATGTTTCTGGTTAAAATTACTTTACCTGAGAGAAGGGATTGCCTCTTTAGAAGCTTGAAAACCAGGCTTCTCATAGTTAGTCATAATATTTTTCTCTAAAATATTGAAAAAATATTTAGGCTTTCTTTTCTATGAATAGTTTTTAAGATGGAAATGGGAGAAAATCTTGTTTAAATTGTTTAAAGTCTCCCTCTCCTCCTTCTTCTATAAAATGCAGTTTAGAATATATTTTGAATATCCTTTTCTTGATGGATTCACCACTTAGGGGAGTAGCAGGACCATTCATTGAATATGAAATAAGTCAAAAAGTTGTTGAAAGTATTATTTTCCTTGCCTTTTCCTCAGCACCTTCCACCTCTCTTAGAAGCTGCTAGGATAGATTCCCTTTTGGCTACATGTAATAGTTGGAGGGAACACTTAGAAGAATGAAAAAAATGAAGGCTGACTATGAAGTAATACATCGAAATAAGGGTTTCTCTTCACCTTGGGGTATTTAATCCAAAGTTGTTAGAAACATTTTTGTAGCTGTTATTTTTTTATTTTTTTAAAGATTTTATTTATTTATTCATTTATCCCCCCCTTGCAGCTTGTGCTCGCTGGGTCGGCTAACCACGCCGTGCGGGCAGGCTTGCCTTCACCTGGAGGCCCCGGGAACCGGTTCCCTCCCATATGGTAAACGGGAGCCATACTGATTGAGCCACAGCCACCTCCCTGTAGCTATTATTTTGGAAGAGTTTCTAAAGGTTGCAAGAAAACCAGTCTTGCTACTATGTTGTCATGTGTGATTTTGGAGGGAAAAAATAGTTGCCTCTTTATTTATCAGTGTGACCGCTAAGTGAGTTTTGACCATTTCAAAGCATGGCAATTTGCCAACAATGTGAAGTTCAAAGGGCTGAACTCGAAAGAGGAGGACCAGAGGCTTCAGCAACAGGAGCTTAGTGCAGGAGGAAACGCTGTGGGTGTGGGTTGGCATGGCCGAGTCTGAGCCCCACTGGTGATCTGAAACTAGTCTTTAAACTGTCTTGTACCTCAGTTTCTTCTTTCATAAAACGAAAACAATATTTCATAATGTTGTTAAGATGACTTTTGGTAATGTGTGTGAAAATGCTTGACCGCATATTAAGTGCTATGAGACTATGTGTCAAATCTGAATTTAATTATACTGTACACTTTTGTAACACTTTGCCACTTTGGTACACATTCTGTTATTTGAGATTAAAAATAATCAAGTAAGCAAACTGGGCTAGGCACTAAGCTGCAAAGATGAGCAAGATATAGTTGCTGGAGAGAGTCTGCAGCTGCAGGCAGGATAATCCCATCCATCTTCCCCATGGGATATAAGCCCCCTCTCAATTGGAGGTGGAGTTGACATCACCATCCCAGACTCCTCAGGACTGGGGGAAGATCTATGGATTAGAGTGGACTTACTGGTATTCTGTTGTAGACATATTGTGATTCAAGCAATGGAAGAAATTACAACATTGATGTGGAGCCAGTGGCCACTGGAGGCTCTGGGGGCAGGGAGAGGGAAAAGCAGTTGTAATACAGGGGCTTTTTTGGGACTTGGGAATTGTCCTGAGTGACGTTGCAACGACAGATATAGGCCATTTTACATCAGCATATACCATGCAGAACTGTGTAGGAGAGAGTGTGGTCTACAATGTGAACTATGGTCCATGCTTAATGGCAAAGCCCCAGGATGTGTATATCTATTGCAGGTGATGTGCCACACTAATGAAGGATGTTTATGTGGGAGGCTGTGAGAGGTATGGGAGGTGAGGTGTATAGGAATCCCTATATTTTTTGTGTAACATTTATGCAATCTAAGTATCTTAAAAAAAAAAAAAAAAAAAATAGTTGCTGGCCTAGTGGGAAAGACAGGCTTATAAACAGACCATTTCAACAGGAAGTGTGGCAGGAATAATCACAGCTGACAGACATTCAGTGAGTGTTTACTGTATCATGTACTTTGCATTGTACTTTATATTATTATCCCATTTAATCCTCATAACCCACCCAAAAGGTAGTAATAATTATACAGGTAACTTTCTGAGGGCTTGATCACTACACAGGCAGTCACTTTATAGGTATGTCACCTCTAACTTAGTGACATAGAACAATAACCATTTTATTACGCTCACAGATTTTTGTGAGTCATGAATCTATAAAAGGACACAGCAGCAACAGTTTACCTCTGTTCATCTGCGCAGGCTGGACGGCTGGGATGCCTCAAGCCCTGGAGGCACGACGGCTAGCTCACTCATATGTCTGGTGGTTGAGGCTGCCTGTTGGCTGGAACCTTTGCTGGGTCTGTCCATCAGAACATCTCCATGGGGCCTCTCCATGTGGCTGTTTGAATTTCCTCACATCATGGTGCCTGGGTTCCAGAGCAAGCATCCCCAAGAAGACCATGCAGAAGCCTATAGCTTTATATAATGTAACTTTGAAAGTCACACAGTGTCATTTCTGTTAGAGTTAAAAGTCTTACTCCCACCCCAGACTCAAGGGGAGGGAACATAAACCCCAAAACTCAACTGGGGAAGTGTCAAAGTTTTATTGTAAGAACATGTGGGTGATGCTGCTTCCACCTTTGAAAAATACAGTCTGCCTCAGTCCACCCTCAGGTCACAATAATTCACCTTCCTCCCATACTTTCACATAGAAAATACACTCACCTCTGTCCCCAAGACCCCCAAGTCTCATCCACTATGGAATCAGCTAGAAGTCCAGGATCTTATCATTTAAATCAGGTCCAGTGTGGATGAAGTTACTCTGGTAGTTTCTCGGAAGACTTGTGAACCAAAGACCCAAGTTATCTGTCTCCCCTCACCCCCATCCAATGTATATTCGTGGGGCAGGCATTGGATAACTGTGATAGATACTCCTGTTCAAAAAAGAAGAAACATGAGTGTCACACAGCAGTCTTGGTCAACAGAAACTTTGAACCTGAGTTGGGCACATGTTGTCAGTTCCTTGATTAGGGCTCAGTCCTACTGCCTGGCTCTTGGTTCCACCCTCTGAGTGGAACTGGAAATTGCTGACATTTTCCAGTGACTAATTTTCTTACCCAGTTTCCTGTCCATAGCATTTCGAGGGTCAAAACCCTCCTATCTCTGTCCTGCTCTGACTCTGTCCATTTCAGTCAAAGTTGATACAATTCTTTTTTTAAAATATATTTTTAATTTATTTTTAAAAGATACTTAGATTACATAAAATGTTACATAAAAAATATAAGGGACGGGAAGCGGCTGTGGCTCAATCAGTGGGGCTCCTGTTTGCCATGTGGGAGGCCCCGGGTTCGGTTCCTGGGGCCTCCTGGTGGGGGCAGGCCCGTCCGGGCCTCCCGCACAGCGTGGTTGGCTCACCCGGCGAGCACGGGCAGCAGGGGGGGGATAAATGAATAAATAAATAAAATCTTAAAAAATATATATATATAAGGGATTCTCATATGCCCCACTCCACAGAACTCCCACTTTTCCTCACATTAACAACTTCTTTCATTAGTGTGGTACATTCATTGCAATTGATGAACACATTTTGGAGCATTGCCACTAAGCATGGACTATAGTTTACATTGTAGTTTACACTCTCTTCCACTCAATTCTGTAGGCTATGGCAAGATATATCATAGCCTGTATCTGTCAATGCAGTGTCATCCAGGTCAATTCCAAATCCTGAAAATGCCCCCGTATTATACCTCTTTGTCCCTCTCCCTGACTTCAGCACCTCCAGTGGTCACTGTCTCCATATCAATGATATAATTTCTTCCATTGCTAGAACCACAACAAGTTTATAGTAGAATACCAGTAAGTCTACTCTAGTCCATATTTTATTCCCCAATCCTGAGGATTTTGGTGTGGTGATGCCCACTCCACCTCTAATTGAGAGGGGACTTTGATCCAATATGGCTGATGGATGGGACTCTCTTGCTTGCAGTTGTAGACTCTTTCGGTTCCTTGGTGTGGTGGTTGTCCATCCTTGCCTCCCCATCAGCTGACCTGGGTGAGTCCAATGAACTGGAGAGTAGGTGCTGCAACTCTGCTGAGGCTCAGGGCCCAGCTGGCACATGGACAGCCCAGAGATTCAAGTCTCCTAGATGTACACCTACCAACTCCAGCACCAACTATAGGTTCAAACAAAAGAGACAGAAGAGGCATGTGTAGAGAAGTCATATCTGAGTCTAACTCTGTCACACTCAGGAGCACAATCTCTAAAGTAGGGCCCACTGGCAAGGCACCAAACTCCAGAGCTATCCGCCATGACTGCAGGGCCTAGGTGTCTCTGGAGCCCTCAGGAGCCCCACTGTTTGAGGTAGTGTCCGCTTTGGCCATCTATGAGATCCTGCTGAGATGTGCATAAGTGTTGCCTCTCTGATGACCCCCTGACTCACTTTAAAGTCTCTTAGCCATATAAACTCATTTGTCTTTACCTTTTCCCCTTTTTATTCAAGGTCTTTTTCCAGTTGTATCACCAGCTGGTACTTGGTAGTAATCCCTCGGTGCCAGGGAGGCTCATCCCTAGGAGTCATGTCCCTCACTGGGGGGAAGGTATTACATCCACATGCTGAGTTTGGCTTAGATAGAGGCCACATTTGAGCAACAAGGAGGCTCTCAGGAGGTAAGTCTTAGTCACCTTACAACACTAGGCCAAGTTGCAAATTCAAAAGCAAAAGGCTCATAAGCATAGTCATCAATATCAAGGGCCCATCAGTGGACCATCCTTCTTCTCTAGTCATTGCCCCTGTACTTGGGGGATTATTGCTGTTCCATTAGAGAATGTGGCAGAGCTCCCCAGAATGGGGATTCAACAATCCTTTGGCTGTTGTGTGAATTTCTACCCACTGTGGCAATGCCCCATGAACATTTGAACATATTTATACACCTATTTGAACATATTTATATAATATGTATGCCCAGGTGAACTTCCTCCCATGTGTTCCCCACACCATTAATCCTCCCCTGCCATAGTTGTAACCCTTCTGTGATTCAAAACTTCTTGAAAAATGAAGCCAAGAATATTGCCAAATTCGATTAATAGGAAAATGAAAGAACAATGATAGGTTTAAACATAAGAAATAAAATACATAATAATTTAGAAAAACTAAAACTAAAATAAAGTAAAAAAATGGAGTATTAAAAAATGAAAAATATTAAAA
>JAKSZT010054487.1:45100608-45128753 GCA_026826555.1 Tolypeutes matacus | reverse complement strand
AAAATAAAGTAAAAAAATGGAGTATTAAAAAATGAAAAATATTAAAAAATTTTTTTGACCTTTTGCCTTTCATCACTGTAATATCTGTTGTCCTGTATGTACAGTGGCATTTTCTTCCATTTCTTCCCCAGTGTCTTACTTTTTAAAAAAATTTTATCTTCAAGAAATTTTAGGTCACAGTAAAGCTACATACAGAATATAGGGATGTTCCATATGCCCAATATCTGCTCCCTTTTTCCTCTTCCCTATCAATAATCTTTTTATAGATTTTATTGTACATTTGTTACAACTGATGTACAAATATTGAAACATAGCTACCAACCATGGTCAATGGTTTACATTATGGTTTACCTTTTAGACCATACACTTTTATAAATTTTTGATCAATTTTAGCATGGCCTGTATCCATCATTGCAAGATAATGCAGAACACTTCCATTGCCCCCTAAATACCCCCTCTTCCATCTATTCTATTCCTCCCTCCCCCTCCCCTCAGGGCTCACGGTGACCACCAGGCTTCACTCCTTAAAGGACAGGATTCATAGATATTTGCTACAATGCTGAGGGCTTGACACACTAGTCTGTCCTTCCCTATTAGGAACCTCCTATGCTCTAGAGAGACACTCTCCCCTTTGTTTGAGAACATACTGGGCCTCCTCAGCATGGGAATCCAACCCCTTTCCACTCATTATGTGGGTCTCCCCCCACTGATACAGCACACTATGACAAAATGATCATTCGTACATTCTCTCGAAGACTGCCCCAGGTGACCCCTGTCCCAAATGTCCCATCAAACACCCTAAACCAGTAACCCTGACTTGTCATATTGTCAAAAGAGTTTTCTCAACATTGTAGTTTTACCCACATACCCACCAATCCCCAGCATTCACCTGCTCCCTCTCCCACCCTCCTCCCAGTTCGATGTACCGTCCAACCCATCTCCCCACCCTAACCCTCTGTCAAGCTTGCACTGCCCAACCCAATAGTATCCCTGCACCCCTGTCATAACCCTTTACTTTCACCTTATCATAGATTTCACCCATACGGGCATTGGCTCACAACCTTTTTTTCCCTTTCTATTTCCCGTGAACCTATCTTCCAGTCTTTAGCTCTCTGAGTCGCCTAGATTTGCTTAATTCATATCAGAAAGGTCATGTAATATTTGTCTTTCAATGTCTGGCTTGCTTCACTCAACATAAGGTCCTCAAGATTCATCGATGTTATCCCATGTGTTAATACTACATTCCTTCTTACAGGTGAGTAATATTCTGTTGTATGTATATACCACATTTTGTTTATCCATTCATCTGTTGATGAGCATTTGGGTTGATTCCAGTTTTTGGCAATAGTGAATAATGCTGCTATGAACATTGGTGTGCATATATCTGTTTGTTCTTGCTTTCAGTTCTTCTGGGTATATACCCAGCAGTGGAATTGCTGGGTCATATGTCAGATCTGTAGTTAGTTTTTTGAGGAACCGCCAGAATGTCCTCCACAATGGCTGGACCATTCTACATTCCCACCAGCAATGGATGAGCGTTCCCATTCCTCCACATACTCTCCAACACTTGTAGTCCTCTTTTCTTAATGGCCACTAGTCTAATGGGTGTAAGATGGTATCTTATTGTAGTTTTGATTTGATTTCCCTAATAGCTAGTGATATTGAACATCTTTTCATGTGTTTTTTGGCCATTTGTATTTCTTCTTTGGAGAAGTGTCTGTTCAAATCACTTGCCCAATTTTAAAATAGGTTGTTTGTCTTTTTATTTTCAATATATGGGATTTCTTTATATATGCTGGATATTAGGCTCCTATCAGATATATGGTTACCAAATATTTTCTCCCATTGGGTATGCTGTCTTTTCACTTTCTTGACAAACTCCTTTGAGGTGCAAAAGGTTTTGGGTATGAAGTTCATGAAGTTATTTCCTATTGTAAGGTTCTGCAGATGCTTCCCTATATTATCTTCCAAGGTCTTTATGATCTTGGCTCCTATATTTAGATCTTTGATCCATCTTGAGTTGATTTTTGTATAAGGTGTGCAATGGTGTTCCTCTCTCATTCTTTTGGATATGGATATCCAGTTTTCCATGCACCATTTGTTGAAGAAGCCATTCTCTCCAAGTTGATTGGGCTTAGGGGCCTTGTTGAATAACAGATGTCTTTATATGTGAGGATCTATATCAGAACTTCTCAATTCAGTTCCATTGGTCAGTATGTCTATCCTGTGCCAGTACCATGCAGTTTTGACCACTGTAGCTTGGTAGTATGTTTTAAAGTCAGGTAGTGTGATTCCTCTGATTTCATTTTTCTTTTTCAATATGTCTTTGGCTATTCGGGGCCTCTTGCAAATAAATTTCATAATTCGTTTTTCCAATTCAGTAAAGAATGCTGTGTTGATTTTTATTGGGATTGCATTAAATCTGTATATTAGTTTGGGTAGGATAGACATCTTAATGATATTTAGTCTTCCTATCCATGAATAGGGGATATTCTTCCATTTATTTAAGTCTTCTTTGATTTCCTTTAATAGTGCTGTGTAGTTTTCTGTGTATAAGTCATTTACATCTTTAGTTAACTTTATTCCTAGGTATTTGATTCTTTTAGTTACTATTGTAACTGGTATTTTTTTTTTTTCTTGATTTCTTCCTCAGATTGCTCATTATTTGTGTACAGAAATGCTACTGATTTTTGCACATAGATCTTATAACCTGTGACTTTACTGAAAGCATTTATAAGTTCTAGAAGCTTTTTTGTAGATTTCTCAGGGCTTTCTGTGTATAGGATCATGCTGTCTGCAAATAGTGAAATTTTTACTTCTTCTTTTCCAATTTGGATGTCTTTTTATATCTTTTTCTTGCTTAAGTGCTCAAGCAAGTACTTCTAACACAATGTTAAATAGAAGTGGTGATAGTGGGCATCCTTGTCTTGTTCCAGATCTTAGAGGGAAAGCTTTTAGCATTTCACCATTGTATATTGTGTTAGCTATGGGTTTTTCATATATACCCTTTATCATGTTGAGGACGTTTTATTATATTCCTGTCCTTTGCACTGTTTTTATCAGGAATGGATGCTGTATTTTGTCAAATGCTTTTTTTTGCATCTATAGAGATGATCATGTGATTTTTTTGGGGATCTGTTTAATGTGGTGGATTACATTGATTGATTTTCTTATGTTGAACCACTCTTGCACACCTGGGATGAAATCCACTTGCTCATGGTGTATAATTTGTTTGATGTGTTGTTGAATATGACTAGCAAATATTTTGTTGAGGATTTTAGCATCTAGGTTCATTAGAGAGATTGGTCTGTAATTTTCCTTTCTTTAGGCGTCTTTGTTTGGCTTTGGTATTAGGGTAATGTTGGCATCATAGAATGATTTAGGCAATATTCCATCTACTTCTATTTCTTGGAAGAGTTTAAGCAGGATTGGTGTTAGTTCTTTCTGGAATGTCTGGTAGAATTCACCTGTAAAGACATCTGGTCCTGGGCTCTTCTTGGTTGGGAGGTTTTTATGACTGATTCTATCTTTTTCTTGTGATTGGTCTGTTGAGTTCATCAATTTAATCTTTCGTCAATGTAGGCTGCTTGTGAGTTTCTAGGAATTTGTCCATTTCCTCTAAATTATCCTTTTTGTTGGCATATAAATTTTCAAAGTATCCTCTTATCATACTCTTTATTTCTGTGGTGTCAGTGGTGATATTCCCTTCCTCATTTCTTATTTTGTATATTTGCATCTTCTTTCTGTTTTCCTTTGATAGTCTAGCTAAGGGTTTGTCAATATTATGGATCCTCTCAAAGAACCAGCTTTTGGTTTTGTTTATTTTTCTAGTGCTTTCTTATTTTCTATTTCATTTAGTTCTACTCTAATCTTCATTATTTCCTTCTTTCTACTACCTTTGGGGTTAGTTTACTGTTCTTTTTCTAAGTCCTCCAGGCATGCAGTTAGGTCTTCGATTTTAGCTCTTTCTTCTTTTTTGATATATGCATTTATGGCTATGAGTTTCCCTCTCAGTACAGCTTTTGCTGCATCCCATAGGTTTTGATATGCTGTGTAGTAATTTTCATTTGTTTCAAGATAGTTACTAATTTCTTTTGAAATTTCCTCCTTGACCTACTGTTTGTCTAAGGGTGTGTTGTATCTTTGTGCCTATTTTGGTTCCTTAGCCATTACTGATTTCCAGCCTCATTCCATTGTGGTCAGAGAAATTACTTTGTATAATTTCAATCTTCCTGAGTTCATTGAGAATTTTTCTGTGGCCTAGTATGTGGTCTATCTTGGAGAATGATCCATGTGCACTCAAGAAGAATGTATACCCTGCTATATTTGGGTGTAGTGTACTGTATGTGTTGATTAGTCCAGATTCTCTAATGTATTATTTAAGGTCTTTGTTTCTTTATTGATTCTGTTGAGATGTTCTGTCTAATGGTGATAATGGTGTATTAAAGTCCCCCACTATAATTGTAGAGGCATCTATTTCTCCACTTAGTTTTTCCAGTGTTTGCCTCATATATTTTTTTTTTTTCTGTATTACTTTTTTTTTTTTTTTAAACACAGATGAATACATTTCTCAATTAAATGTAATGGATACATGTAATTTTTTTTTTTGAAACAAATAATATATTACACAATATATTTGGTTCATAGTAATGCATTCATACAGTATTTGTCCTTTTGTGTCTGGCTTGCGTCACTCAACATAATGTCCTCCAGGTTCATCCATGTTGCCATATGCTTTATGACTTCATTTCTTCTTACAGCTGCATAATATTCCATCGTGTGAATAGACCACAGTTTGTTTATCCATTCATCTGTTGATGGACACCTGGGTTGTTTCCAGCTTTTGGCAATGGTGAATAATGTGGCTATGAACATCGGTGTGCAGATGTCTGTTCGTGTCACTGCTCTCAGTTCTTCTGGGTATATACCCAGTAGTGGTATTGCAGGGTCACATGGCAAGTCTATATTCAACTTCTTTAGGAACTGCCAAACAGTCCTCCATAGTGGCTGTCCCATCCTGCATTCCCACCAACAATGAAGAAGTGTTCCTATCTCTCTACATCCTCTCCAACACTTGTAGTTCTCTGTCTTTTTAATAGTGGCCATTCTGATAGGTGTGAAATGATATCTCATTGTAGTTTTGATTTGCATTTCCTTAATCATGAGTGATGTTGAGCATTTCTTCATGTGTTTTTTTGCCATTTGTATTTCTTTTTTGGGGAAATGTCTATTCAAGTCTTTGGACCATTTTTTAATTGGGTCATTTGTCTTTTTATTGTTGAGTTGTAACATCTCTTTATATATCCTGGATATTAAACCCTTATGTGATTTCCAAATATTTTTTCCCATTGAGTTGGCTGCCTTTTCACCCTTCTGACAAAGTCCTGTGAGGTGCAAAAGTGTTGAATTTTGAGGAGGTCCCATTTATCTACTTTTTCTTTTGTTGCACGTGCTTTGGGTGTGAGGTCCAAGAAACCACCACCTACTACAAGGTCTTGAAGATGTTTCCCTACATTTTCTTCTAGTAGTTTTATGGTCCTGGCTTTTATATTTAGATCTTTGATCCATTTTGAGTTGATTCTTGTATTGCCTCATGTATTTTGAGGCACCTGGTTAGGTGCATAAATGTTTATGATTGTTCTTTCTTCTTGAAAGATTACCCATTTTACTAATATATAGTGTCTGTCTTTGTCTCTTACAATAGTTTTGCATTTAAAGTCTATTTTATCCAATATTAGTATAGCTACTCCCACCCTATTTGTTTGCTGTTTGCTTGTAAGATTGTTTTCCAGCCATTTACTTTCAGCCTCCTTGAATTCTTGGGTCTAAGGTGGGTTTCTTGTAGACAGCATATAGGTTGGTCATATTTCCTTATCCATTCTGTCAATCTGTGTCTCTTGACTGGTGAGTTTAATTCATTAACATTCAGTGTTATTACTCTCAAGGAATTACTTACGTTAGCCATATTTTCTTTGGGTTTATGTATGTCATATGTTGTTTTTATTTTCATTTTGTCTTTTTAGTTGTTCTTACACTCTCCTCCAACTCTCTCTCTCCTGTTTTTTCCTTTCAACTTTCAGAACCCCCTTTAGTACTTCTTGAAGGGCAGGTTTCTTATTGACTTACTCTCTTAATTTCTGTTTATCTGTGAATATTTTGAACTCTCCATCATTTTTGAATGCCATCTTTGCTGGATAGAGAATTCTTGGCTGGAAGTTTTTCTTTTAGTACCTTAACTATGTCATACCACTACCTTCTTGCCTCCATGGTTTCAGATGAGAAATCAGCACTTAATCATATTGAGCTTCCCTTGTATGTGATAGTTCTCTTTTCTCTTGCTGCTTTCAGTATTTTCTTTTTGTCTTGAGCATTGGACAGTTTGACAAGTACATGTCTTGGAGTAGACCTGTCAGGATTTATACTGTTTGGGGTGCACTGAACTTTCTGATCTTGTACATCCATCTCCCTCAATAGGTTTGGGAAGTTTTCAGCCATTATTTCCTCCAACACTCCTTTTGTCCCCTTTCCCTTCTCTTCTTCCTCTGGGATGCCTATAATTTGTATTTTTGTGCATTTTGTGTTATAATTCAAATCCCTAAGTCCCTGCTGGATTTTTCCTTTTTATCTATCTGTTCTACTATCTGTTTGATTTCAGATGTACTGTCTTTCACATCACTAATTCTTTCCTCTGCCTGTTCAAATCTGCTGTTATGTGCTTCCAGAGTCTTTTTGATTTCTTGGATTGTGCCATTCATACCATCATATCCGTTATCTTTTTATGTACATTTACAATTTCTTCAGTATGTTCTCCCAGTGTCTTCTTAATATCCTTAATCTCTTCCTTAACTTCATTAAGTTGGGCCATGATATTTGTTTGGACAGCTTTGATTAATTGTTTGATGTTCTGCATCTCTTCCTGGTCTTTGGTTTGTTTATTGGATTGGGCCATGTCTTCCTGTTTCTTGGTATGGTTTGTAATTTTTTGTTGCTGTGTAGTCATCATTTTATCTTGATGGGTTTATTCAGTTGATTAGCTTCTCTCTTTACTCTGAGGTTTTATTTAGCTGCTGTTTGTGTGTGTGTGTTAAGTTTTCTCTTTGACACTTTGTTTTTCTTGTTTTATTTCCTTGCTCTTTTTTTATGTTCCCTTGAAGGAAAAAGATTAGGGCCAGAGAAAGTGAAAGAGGTAAGAAAAGAAAAAGGATAATAGTAATAATAATAGTAAAAGTTAGAAGAGGAACCATATAAGACCTAGGAAAATGAATATTTAACTCATGTAAGCAGTGTAGAGTAGCAGGAATAAAGACGTTGAGTACCTACAAAGAAATGGGAAACTGAATAGAGAAAAATACATAGAATGAGTTAAAAGGCCGGAATGATGAGGAGAGAGGGAAAGGGAAAAGAAAGGACAAAAAGAAAAAAAATTAATAAAACAAAGAAAACAGAATAGATGAGGTAGAAATAAAAACCAGAAAAATTGAGGACTAAATAAAGGAAGTGGAATGTAGGAACAAAAACATAAAGCAGAAGATAGAAGGATGACGGAAGGAAAAGAGATAGCGTTGTTAGACAAAATCAGTATACACAGACAAGTGGAAATCAGGGAAGAGGAAACACAGCAAATAAGAAACAAGCCAGCAACACCTAATTAAAGAAGAAAAAAAAGGGGGGGTGGGATAAAGAGGAAAGGAAAACAAGATGAAAAAAAAAAAACCAAACACACAAAAAAGCGGTCAAACAAAAACTAAGGAAGAACAGCCTTCCCTCTGAAGCCCCTGTGGAGCTTCTCAGTCCTGGTGTTCATCAATCAATTACCCTGCAGCCTTCCCTCTACAGATTTTGAAGTGGGTTTTAGTGAGTAAAGTAAGGTAAATTTTTAAAGAAAGTAAACTTTTTTTAAAAAGGGAAAATAAAAGACCCAAATAGAAGCTAATACAAAAATAATATCTATGTTTTCCCTGTCCTAAAGTATCAGCTGGATGTTTGATATGCTGGAGAATCACTACTCTAAGAGGAGCCAGGATTCAAATTAGGGACCTTGTATATTCAAGGTGGACACTCCTCCACTGAGCTAAACTTCCTTGTTAGGTCAGTTGTCTCTTCAGAAAGCTACCCAGTCACTTTCCCTTGGGCAGGTTGACTCTGCAGTTGGATAAATTCCTGCTGATTAGGAGTCTGTCCCTGTCCCCTTTCTATTCTCATTGCTTTCTCTCCCAGGGCAGCAGGACACAATAGCCTGTGTGAGGGGATTCCCCCTCACCTCTCCCAGTCAGGTTTAGTTCCTTTTTGAAATTCAAATGGGACCCTAGTAACTGAACTCACTGCAGAAAAATGACTCTCAACCCACTTCCAGACCACTCTCTCTTCCAGGGGACCCTAAATAGGCTCTTGGAAGTGCTTTCTACTGTCGCTCCCTTAGGGGCATTGAAATTTTGATAGTTTTCAGCATGGTACTAGTCAATTGCCTGACTCTGCCATCTTATGGCCAAATTTCTCTATCCCAAGGTGATTAGGTAAATCAGCAGATTCGCCTTTCCCCTCTTCCTGGTGCCACCTCGAGCCAGCTGGTATGTTCTTCAAAGCTCAATGGGGGTCCAGGCAACCAAACCCACAGAAAGGAAACCTCTCTCCACCCTTTGCCAGAATCCTCTCAGTCTTGGAGAATGCTCCCTCCCACTGGGTGGCCGGTGGGAGTTGGGTCTCAGGGCTTGCAGCGGCTTTACCTTGAGAGCGGAAACAATTTCCAGCCCCAGAGGCAAGAAACTCAGGGTTTTACCTTGAACAATTTATCTCTTTGTCCAACTCTCTCCAGATTGATGCTCTGAAGCCTCCTGCTCTGTGGGTTCCCAAAACAGCTCACTCGGACAGGATCTTGATCCCACTCAGCTGTTTTTTACGAGAGAGATGGTGAGCCCACACTTAAACTGATACCATCCTGCCCAGATCTCCCTGATACAATTCTTTAAAACTCTTTTCAGATTTCTTGTGTATCTATTCATAAACCTACTCCCTTAGACAAAAGCTATGCCCATGAAACTCTTCAGGATAAGCCTTCTTTACCCTAGGTTCCCTGTGAAACTTCTGGGACAATGGTCTTCTGGTTCTTAAAAGCCATATTCTTTAATGGAAAGAATCTGTGCGGTTCACCCTTAAGATTCTTTCAAGGACTCTTGCCTATTTGAAAGAGTCTATGAGGCCTAAACAAAGGATCTTAGAGTTCTACTCTAGACTTATTTCTTCTGTAATTTAAGAATTATTTGCCCTTGGAGAAGCTGGGAATGAAAAAACAGTTCTATTTTTGAACTTATAAGTCCTGACTACTTTATATTTAACATTTCATTCTTTAACTCATTTCTCTCCTCACATTTTATCATAGGAAATGAGAAGAAGCCAGGTGTCATTTTCAATGTTCTGTGTAGAAATCTCCTTATCTAGATCATTGGGTTCATTATGTACCTTCCCTGTTTTCCATGTTATTGCGTGTGACAATGTTACTAAATTTCTCTACGTAACAATCGTCTCCTTTCTGCCAGCTTCCAATAACATTTTAAAAAATACTCCTTTATGTCCTCAACAACAGCCTTCTCATGGTCTTATTGGTTTCTACCAAACATCCAGTTCCAACGTCAGTGCATATGTTTAGGTTTTAGTATGGCAGCACTCCATTTCCAGGTACCAAAGTCTGTTTCAGGGACTATTGCTATATTACAAACCACCCCACTTAGTAGCATATAAGAGCAAACATTAATTTTTTTGTATTCTGTGGGTCAGGAATTTGGAATGGGCATTGAGGAGATTACTTGTCTCAGCTCCACGATGCAGTTGGGAGGAAATGAAGACTAGGGGTGAATTGATGGCTGAGGGGTTAAATCATCTGAAGGCTCACTCACTTATATGTCTGATAGTTGATGCTGGCTGTTGTCTGCAACCTCACTTGGGAATGTCAACTAGGTCACCTACTCGTGGTGTCTCCCTGTGGCTGCTTAGGCTTCATGGCTGGGTTCCAAGAGTGAATCCCAAAGAGAATCAGTTACACCGTTAAGACCTAGCTTTGTAAGTCACTTAGCATCACTTCTGCTGTTGTCAAAAACCTGCTCAGATTCAAGAGGTGGGAACACAGACTTTCCCTTGTTGGGAGGACTGTCAAAGTTACTGAAGAATGAGATGAGGTATGAGAGACGCTGTCGCAGCCACCTCAGGAAAATGTAATCTTCCATAATTGAGTACTGTGGGAATGTAAAGGACGGACACCTGAGATTACCAGAAATGCTGTCAGAAGAAGATGACTCCTGATCTGAGTTTTAAAGGATGAACTTGGCAAGAGAAAGTATCATCATGTTCTTCACTTGATGGCAGGGGAAACAGTTATGAGTCTAATTTTCCAAATCATTATGGGTATAACATCATGAAGTGACTACTTTGAAATGAAAACATTCATTTATATACGTGTTATATTTTGTGTTAGAAATATTCATTTTATTGTAGTCAAACTCCACATTAAATAAATGCTTAACAATGATCTTTAAATGGTAAAAACAGTAACTGATTTAGGAGATTTAATTCAAATGGGTTAGTAATAGGGAACTTATAAATAGGTGGAATCTATAAACAATAAAAGTTCAATGAAGGAAATTCAATCAGTGACATCCAGAGAAAAGAATTCCATGGAAGGGAGAAAGAGATCTTAGAAGTTGCCATGGTGAAATGCAAAGGGATCCAAGGTAACAAATAAAATACTCCCAGGATTGATGAGCATCTGCTAGTACACAGGATGGTATTGAATCTCACAATAATAGGTCTAGGTCACCATCACCCTAGCACTCTTTTAGATGGCACTGTCTATGAAGTATTTTTCTTGTCCAAATAATAAGTCTAAGAGTAGATGGAGGGCCATTTGGGTCTCTAAAATTGCCGCCAAATTGCTACCCTTTTATGAAATTTTGTAGATGTTTGCAAAACTCCTCAAAGCTTTATCTCATCTTTCTGTTCCATCTTCTGCTCTAGTTTGGCCCAATATTAATTTATTTAATTTATGAATAGGCCCAACATTCACATGGTTTTAAAGCAGAAAGTATCAAAAAATCTCCCTCCCACCTTTGTCTCCATCTGTCCAGTTTTCTACTCCTGTGATAAGTAACCACAGTCCTTATAGTCTTCTGTATCATTCTAGAATTTCTTCATGCATAAATAGACAAATACAAACAGAATTTTATTTTCTTTCTACCTGGCCTCACCTGCTGCCTTTTTTTTTTTTTTTTAAATCCCAAGGGTAATATATTATGCAAAGTGTTCTGCAAGTTGATTTTTTTACCTACTCCATCTCTTGGAGATTTTTTTCCCATGTCATTACAAAGAGAGTTTTTGTGTTTGTATTTATGCATGTATGTATGTATTACAGGCAGCAAGAAAATTCTTTTTTTTTTAACACATCAATTTTATTGGTACATATTAATAAAGCTTACTATTCATCCAAAGTGTACAATCAATGGAATTTGTTATAATCACATAGTTGTGCATTCATCAATCATTATTAGAGCATTTTCATTATTTCAATAATAATAATAAATAAAAAACAGACAAACAAGTAAACAAGAAAATTCTTCACCTCTCAACCTTTCTCTGTTTTCCCTGCTGTACATAACTGCTCTTTTGGGCTATAGCAAGAGAATTCTTAAACCTCATCTCATGAGAGGCATTGGATAGAGTATAGATATTGGGATTAGGGCCAACAAGAGTTTTCCATTTAAAAACCACATAATATTGGGCAAATTCCTTGGTTTCTTAGAGCCAAGTTCTTCCTCTCCTCTGAAAGTACTGATAATAATAATCTTGCTGATTTATGGTGAGGCTATCAATAAATAATGGAGATGAAAGGCCTAAAACATAGTAGATGCTCAGTAAAAAACTGCCTATCTTTGTTGTTTGATGACTGGTGTAGAGAACAGCACTGATTGCTCTTCAGTGCTCTAGCAGCATCCTGACCTGGTTCTGGAGGGGCTTAAGTCTTCCCTCTTAAACAGGCTCCATTTCTATTCTGCTAGACGCTTTGTAAAGCAAGTTCTACAAGCCCTTGAAGGTGTCAGGATCTCTCATGAGCATTGACAATGCTGCTAAAAATACCAGTTGTATGGCTATTTCTTGGTGTTTAAGGGGAACCATGAGATTAAATTCCACTTCTTGGACTGAAGCTTATGTGATGGCTCAAATACAGTAACCACTGTGGTAGACTCATTTTTAGCCCCAATTCTTAACCTCTTCCTGTATCTATGCCATTAGCTCTGTGACTTTGTACTTCCTCCTACTAAAAGGGTGGAATGCATTTCCCTGTCCCTTGAATTTGGCTTTGGCTATGTGACTTGCTTTGGTCAATATAAAGAGGCAGAAGTGATTGTGTATCAGTTCCAAGATTTGGTTTTAAGAGGCCTTGTGTGTTTCCACATTCCTTTTTTCATTCCAGCATCACTATGAGGAGAACATGTCTGAGTTAGCCCTCTGGTCATAGGAGGAGAATAAGAGACATGTGGAGCAGAGCCAACACAGCCGAGTCATCCCAGTCAAGCTACCCTTGCTGGACCCAGCCTAGAGCAGCTGACTCCAGACAACCCACAGATATGTAAACTGAATAAATGCTTACTGTTAAATTGCTGCAATTTTGTGGTTGTTGGTTGTACATCAATAGCAAACCAATACAGCTATGTTTCATAAAATGCTAGGAAACAGCTGAAAAATAACAGGAAATTCAGAAAAAGCCACAACTAGATGAATATCGATTTATCATGTATATGCATGGGCAGAGTAGGGGACAGACAGAGTAAGAAATGAAATGATTAAGTATGCTTACAATACAGTACAACCAAATAAGGATGAGGAAGGAGTTTATGAACTGTCTGCAAGTATTTCAAGTACGAATATCAGGCATGGGGTAAATAGTTTCCTGAGCTCCAAGGGAAAATATCTACGAAAAGTGCATCAATTCTGAGACAACAAAAACTGGGGCAGGGGCAGGAAAATGTCTTCATGATAAGATTTGCATCACTCTTGCATCTAATGAAGCAGTAGGGGCCCCTTGGATCTGATTTTTTCAATTCGGATAGACACGTATTGTGAAAATAACCTCAAGCCAATTGGATGGGGCCTGCAGTAAACAGGTCAGTAAAGTTGAACATTAAAATCTCATTAGACAGGGAAACGGCTGTGGCTCACTTGGTTGGGCTCCTGTTTACCATATGGGAGGCCCTGGGTTCGGTTCCTGGGGCCTCCTGGTAAAGGCAAGCTGGCCCACACAGTGTGGTGAGCTGATGGCCCGAGCGGTGCAGTGAGCTGGCGCAGCAAGATGACGCAACAAAAGGGAGACAAGCAGACACAGAAAAATGCAAAGCACATAGACACAGCAAGCACAAGCAGCAAGGGGGAATAAATAAATAAATAAAAATAAAATCTTAAAAAAAAAAAAAATCTCATTAGACAGATGGGTGTCTATCCTATCCCCAGCGATCTTCCTGGTACCTAAAAAACAACTCAAAAAGGAAATATTCCAAGTAATCTTTTCACCTAGAATATTCTTTTAAAGTCCAGCATAAGGCACAAACAAACCTGACAAGGAGTCTAGGTGAATGGGCTTGGGGTCAGAAAGGAATTGGAGTGAAGTTAGGTTGGTCTCTTTAAAGACAGCCCCAAGACTATGGTTGGGTCACTGACAGCCGTTCCAGGCAGAGCCTCCTTTGTGTCACTGCTAAATGCTTGGGAAGGCTGGTAAACATTGGGCTGGCCAAGAGGTTTTTTTTCTCTCCCCCTAATGTAACTGCAAGATTGAACATTTCTGGTTCCCCGGATAAATCCAGTCTTTCAATGCTCCAAATGGCCATTCCAATTTCTTCTTCAGGAAACAAATTTTATTCTAAAAGACCCATTTAGAAGTCTTTCTTGCCGTTTGGAGAGTTGGAATAGTCTGTTGGTTACGCGGGAATGGATTTTATGGGAGTGTTGTTGGGGTTCTCTTGGGAAGGAATTCATCAGGGGACAGAGCAGCAAGATGTACTTTCTTGCCATTAGCAGAGAAGGAAACATTCTCTCTTGTTTTAACAAGGGCTGGGGCTAAACAAATAAGTTCTCTGGTATTAGTAGTAATCTACCTTATGCTTTAAAAAGAACTTGGAGTGGCTTTTACCAGTTTCTCACAAACGAATTCCTTTCAGCGTCTGGAAATAGATACCTGGGAGCCACAGGCTCCTTCCTTAGGTTGATTTCATTAAAGTAGCTGTTTTCTCCTCTGGTTGCTTCCTGCGATCTTGTTCAGGCTCATATTTTCTTGACTTCCATGGGTTAATACAAACAAATAAAACACATAGACAGTAGATATAGTACTGTGATTCCAAGGGGGTGAGATATTTTAGTAATAGCATGGAAAGACTAAGTTTTAGGCCAACAGGTAGTGTTTCTGGAATGGAGGTTTGCATAAAAGCATGAAGGTCTTTCCTATGTGAGTGATAGACACTCTCCTATATTTGTACATGTAGAAAGTCCTTTAGCCTTTCATTCTAATTTTTAGTAAGCAAATAAAGACAACCTCTAAGGTATTTAAAATTTTTTTTTCCTTAAACTTTTATTTTTGATATTAATTTTCCCCCCAAAATAGTACAAAGCCCATTCTGAGAACTCTAATACACCCCTGTCCTCCAGATACCCAGATCCACCAATTTGAACATTTTGCCACATTTGCTGTGTCTATACCTTTCTAGCATCTCTCTTTCTCTCTCTCTTTCTCATCTATCTATTTCATTTTCTAAACCTTTGAGAATAGGTTGTATACATGATGCTCCTTGATACACTTGCTACACTATTTCCATGTGCATTTCCTAAGAACAAGGGTACTCATTTATATGACCACCTTTAAGTACAGTTATGAAGTTCAGGAACGTTAACATTGATATAATGCTTACATTCTATATTCTGATTTTTTCATATGTCCCAAAATATCCTTTTGGGCATTTTCTCCTCCATTATTAGATCCAATCCAGGATCATGTATTGCATTTAGTTGTTATGTCTCTTCAGTTGCTCTTTTTTTTTTTTTTTTTTTTGAATGTGATGGTTATGATCTATTCTCATGGCTTTAGATATTTTCTATACCTCATGACAATGGCCCTCTTCCCCGAACTTCAGACTTATATATATAACTTGATATGCTCTACTACCTTCATGGGATAATTTTTTAGAAGTGAAATTGCTGCTTGGTTCCCAATTCTTAAAACAGCAGGAGCTCTTGAAGGATTTGATTCATGTGTTATTAGTTTGGAAGAAAGTGCCAGTAATAGTGCTTCCTGTCAAGGACCACAAAAAGAAGGAAACTAAAAAAAATTTAGTTAACATTATTCATAGTATTAGAATAGAAAATAGTACATATGCATGATAAAAATTAGAGCAATATAAGGGTATTTAATGAAAAATGGGCCTTTCTTCTACCTCACACCTCCCAATCCTACTAATTTAGAGGTATCACCATTAATAGTTACTCACATCTTTTCCAAAACTAGAGAAATTCTTAACTCAAGCATGTTTGAGAGAGTTTCTAATGTGGGAAAGTCCACTATAGTCTATTTACAGAAAGTTGAAAAATGGGAACATCTTTGAGAACCAAAAAATAAAAATTAAGAGCCCTAAGGAGATAGCGAGCATCATATTTGAAGAAAAATCAATCAGCCACCCAGTACATTTCCTTTCCTTCAGGCACCCCACATTGATCAAGAAAGAGAATGATAATTCCCTTCAGTTTTGCAATGCCCTCAGAGAACTGGCTTTCACAACCTTTCCCAAGATCCCATTCTCATCTTTATTCTTTCCCCATCAGAGTATCTTTCCTCCATGCAGCTTTTCATAACTGACGTCCCCCCTCCCCCCCCCCGCCCCAGTCACTCTTTAACATCCTAGTAGCAAGAGACAGCACAGCATGGTATTGGAGCCCTATAGACGCAGGCATGAATCCTGGCTGAGCTATAAATTCACTGTGGGACTTGGGGCTGATTACCTCATCTTACCAAACTCAATTTTCCTTATTTATAAAATGTGTACGATAGTACCTATTTATACATTGTGGTGAGGATTAAGTTAGAAAGCGTAAATAGTACAATACCTTAGACATAGTAAATTCTCAATATATGGTAGCCATTATTAACTATTCTGGTGTAAAATTTTCTAAAGTCTGGTTTATTAAGGTATAATTTGCGTACAATAAAATTGACCCTTTTCCATGTACAATTCTATAAGTTTTGGCAAGTGCATATAGCTGTGTAACTACCACTATCACCACAATCAAGATATTTCTACCATAATTTCTATCATGTTCCAAAATGCTCTTGTGCCCTTTTGTAGTCAACCATTTCCCATCATTCATGGACCCTGGCAACGACTGATCTGTCTTTCTGTCCTTATAATTTTTCCTTTTCTAGAATGTCATATATAACTGGACAGTATGTAGTTTTCGAGAGTTTGCCTCATTTTGGTTTAGCATAATGCATTTGAGATTCACTCATGGTGTTGTGTGTGTCAGTAATTCATTTCTTTCTATTGTTAAGTAGTATTCTAACATAGGGATGTGGCATAGTTTATTTATCCATTTACCAGTTGAAGGACATTTTGTTTGGGGCTATTATATATAAAGCCATTATAAACATTTGCAATAGGTTCTTGTGTGTATATAATGTTTAATTTCTGTGGGCTAAATACTTAGGAGTGGGATTCCAGGGTTGTATGGTAAGTGTATGTTTAACTTTATAAGAAACTGCCAACTGTTTTCCAAAGTGATTGTACCATTTTATATTCCTACCAGCAATAAATGAGATATCTAGTAGCCTACCATCTTCATCAACACTTGGTATTGTTTGACTTTTCTATGGGTATGTAGTAGTATCTCATTGTTGTTTAATTTGCATTTCCGTAATGACTAACAATGTCAAACATCTTCTCATGAGCTTATTTGCCATCCATACATCTTTAATTTGTGTTCAAATCTTTTTGCCTATATTTTTATTGAATTGTTTCTTTTCTTTTTTTAAACTTTTTTTTTGGAACTAATTTTAGAGTTACAGAAACATTGCAGAAATGGTACAGAGAGTTCCCATATGCCTCTCATTTAATGTTAACCTAATAGTAATATCTTACGTAACCATAGTACAATTACCAAAACCAGGAAATTAACATTGGTAATTTGTACCAATGGTAACATTGGTACAATGTTACTGTACTAATTGTACTAACAGCAGCTTAGAATTTCAATCATTTTCCCACAAATGTTCTTTTTTCATACCTGGAATAAATACAATTTGGTCATGGTGTAGGATTCTTTTTATACATTGCTGGATTTGCTAAATTTTTTTGAGGATTTTTGCATCTATGGTCAAGAAAGATATTGATCTGTGGTTTTCCTTATTAATGTCATTATTTGGCTTTGGGAATAGGGTAAAACGATTCTGGAAGTTTTCTCTCTGCTTCTGTTTTCTGGAAGAGACTATGGGGAATTGGTATTGTTTCTTTCTTAATGTTTGATAGAATTCACCAATGAAGCCATTTGGGCCAAGTGCTTTCTTTGTTGGAAAGTTATTAATTTTTGGTTCAATTTCTTTAATATACACAGGTCTATTCTGATATCTATTTTATAATCCTTTTGCCATTTCTAGATTTTGCTTGCTAATTTTGGGGTATTTGTTGATAAGGGATATTGATATGCAGCAATTAAAAATTTTTTTTGGTAATATCTTTTTAAGGTTTTGGTATCAAGTTTCTCCTGGCCCCATGAGTTCTCTCTCATTTCCCTTTTTTATTTTATGGAAGAGTTTTTTTTTTTTTTTTATAGAATTGGTGTTATTTCTTCTTTAAGTGTTTAGCAAAATTCACCAGTGAGCTATCTGGGTTTGGTGTTTTTTTTTTTGGTTCTCTCCCTACTCTATGGATTCAATATCTCTAGTAGATATAGGGCCATTGTGATTATCTATTTTTTTTCCTGGACTTACTTTATAGTCTGTGTCTTTAAAGGAATTTGTCCATTTTACCTAAGTTGTTGAATTTATGGGCATAAAGTTGTTTGTGATATTACCTTATCTTTTTAATGCCCTATTTCTATGTTTTATTTCTATATTGGTAATTTGTCTTCTTTTTTTCTTTTAGTCAGTTTGATCTTTTCAAAGAACTTGCTTTTGGTTTCATTGTTTTTCTCTATTGTTTTTTTTTTTTGCCCCCCCCATTGTTTTTATGTTTTCAATTTTATTGATTTCTGCTCTTATCATTGTTATTTCCTTTCTTCTATTTATTTTGGAGTTTACTCTTCTTCTTTTATGTTTTGAACATGGAAACAACATTTGAGATCTTTCTTTAATTCTTATATAAGCATTAAATGTTATAAATTGTCTTCTAAGCACTATTTTAGATGGATTCTGCAAATATAAATTTCCAAATATTGCCCCGACCCTCCCCCCGATACAGATATCTTTCTGTTCTTCATTTCTATTGTGGTCAGACCATGCTTTGTATGATTTCATTTCTTTTTATTGATTGAGGTTTGTTTTAAGGCCCAGGATATGGTCTATCTTGGTGAATGCTCTATTTGCAGAAGCCTCCAAATACTGTCCATTCATTCAGTTGATCAGACAGCCTTACTCTTTAGACTGCTAAGACTGGAATGAGGAGACCCTTTTAAAGGGATTCCTTTCAGTGATCTGTCAAATAGACAATATCTTTGGCACTTTAAATCATGGGCAGGAAATGGTTTGCCTGACTTCCTTTATCCTGTGTTATATCAAAACATGTTTCCTTCCTCCTCTCCCTCAAAGTAAACTTTGCCGCTGGCTAACTTCTGTTCCTATATTCTTCCTTTTGATTTATTCCTTCACTGTCTTGATCTTTGATTTCCTTTCTTTCGTCTTGCATTGTTTTTTGAACTGCCTTAGGCTTATATCCACAAGGGGCTCCTGCATTGACTTGTCACTACACATCTGTATTTGATCTTCTGGGCTTGCTCCAGATAAGGATGTCTTTCTACCAGGAACCATAATTCTGCCCACCACAAACTGCACTGACCAAATCTCCTGATTCTACTTCCTCTTTGAGCTGGATCATGTCAGAGGGCCTCCTATGTGTGGAGAATGCTGTTGGCTTGATTAAAAACTTTCAGTTTTGATTGGACCCAAACTTTCTGACAGGAGATAGCCTGGCCCACACTCTCAGCTTTCTCAGTCAAGAAACCTGAAGGATTCCAGGGGTTGAAGAAATGGGCCCAAAGTAACAAGATGAAATTCAACAAGGATATATGTAAGGTTCTGAACTTTGAGTAAAAACCTGCTGCATGAGTTAAGGTAGCTTAGCAGCTGCAAGAGCATTAAAAAAAAAAAAGAAAGAAAAAAGAAAAGAAAAGAACCAGTCCACAGTAAAATCAGCATTAGTCAAAATTTTTTTCATGGCTTTCCTTACAAGCTGATGTTATGTTATGTTAGACTAACAGATCTAGGGTTAAATGGGCTCCATATGAATTCTAGCTTATCATAAAGACCAGGATAAGGGATTGCCTGTGTAGTAGATTGCAAAAATTTCCCCAATCTTTCACCCTCCTCCCTGTTTCCATACATTTTTTCAATTTTGCCATGTACTTCCTTCCATCAGAGCCAAAGTTCATTTCCCCAACCCTTGAATCAGGTCTTGTGATTTCATTTGACCTGTGTAGAATGTGGCAGAAATGATAGTGTACCAATTCTGAGTCTGGACTTCACTAGGCTTTGTATATTTCCACACTTTCTGTTGGAATCATGGCTCTACAATGTGACAAGCCCAGGCTAGCCTGGTGGATGATGAGAGAAACATGGCCCAGCTGTGACCATCACTCCAGTCAAGAAATAGCCAAATACCACACCTGTGATGGGAATTTCTTGGACTTACAAATGCATATATGAGCTCAGCTGAGATCAGCTAAGCTTGGACTAGATAAGCAGACCCACCTAGTTGCCCTGCACACTCATGGGCTATTATAAACAGTTGTTTTTTAAACCACTAAATTTTGGATTGGTTGTTACACAGCAATAGCTAACTGATTCCACCTTGAAAGCACATCATATAAAGAATTATTAAGGGAAATAATGATATTGCCCTTGTGGAAGAGAAGACTTGGGGGCCATGATAACTCTGAAGGTCACAGGGCTCAGAGGCTGATGCCAGACCCATCTCTGAAAAAAAGTAAAGGCCAGAGGTCTATGGTAGCCAGCTGTAAAGAAAAGTGGCTGCTAGGGCATAGCCTGCACTCCCAGTTTGTAGGGATATAGGTTGAGTATTTACAATAGATCCAGTGTGGACCGTGTCTGGAGTGATTTTAGAGAGGCTCTGCTAGGAGGATAATCTGGAGGGATGTCCCGATCCTAAAAGAGAGAATCTCTGGAGTGGTCTGCCAGAAAGAGGGGAGTGGGGGGTGGGGGGCATGGGTAATAAGTGGCCAGCTGGAAAAGCCATTAGATGTATTAAGGGAATTGTGGGTGAGAGATCACCAGTGAGATTTCTGGTGAATATGCTAATACACCATAAGCAAAAGAGTCCAAAGAGCACCAAGGCCAAAACACAACAGCATCTTGTAAGCAAGACCTGTTTCTGCCTTCTCTTGTCTGCTTTTTAAATCTGGAGGAGCAGAGGCCACCTGATGTCTGGAGGATGGTGGGGGCAGGGTGCTAGGCAGGTCAATATAGAATTAGGTGACCATGTCTTCTTCTCTCCACTGCTCCCTTCCAGCCCCGACTGGCAGAGGGAAGAGATTTTTAACTTTGAAGTTTGGAGTTTGTCTGCTACACAGGAATATACCTTGTATCTACTAAAATGAGATTTTTTTTTGTGACTAGAAGTGACTGGAGGTCTTTTTGCTATCTAAGAGTTTGCAGATAAGATAAGGGCCTGCTAAGATCTCATCTAGGGAAGCAGATGTGGCTCAAGCAATTCAGCTCCCGCCTACCACATGGGAGGTCTGTGGTTCAGTTCCGGGTGCCTTCTAAAGAAGACAGCAAGCTGGCACGATGGGCAGAAGCAGCAAGCTGACACAACAATATGACACAACAAGAGACACAAGAAAAAAAGACAATGAGAGACACAGCAAGGCAGGGAGCAGAGGTGGCTTAAGCGATTAGGCTCCTCCCTCCCACATCGGAGGTCCTGGGTTAGTTCCCGGAGCTTCCTAAAGAAACAAAGAAGATGAATAGACACAGCAAGTGCAAACAACGAGGGGGTGGGAAGAGATAAATAAATGAAATAAATCTTTAAAAAAAAAAAGATCTCATCTAGAGGCAGGGCAAGAACGAGCTGTGACCTGTGAGTTTTACTTATTTGCTTATTCAATATACACAGGTGTGTGTGTGTATTCATTCCATCATTAAAAAAAAAACATAGGTGATAGTATATTAAACTCACTGCTCTGCACCATGTTTTATTCATTATAATGTTTTGGAGCCCATCCCTCAACGCATACAGAATGGCTGTGTGCCTTTGAAAAGTTCATTCTGATTATGAGATTCTTGAATATAACTCCTTTCCTACAGTGTTTCCTTGATGAAGCCACAGGTCACTTGTCCCCAGGCACTGGAGAGCAGTGGAAAAGTTCACACGTGTCCTTCTGTTCAGGTAATGAATTGCATTTCAGTATTTAAAAATTCCCATTCAAAAAGCACAAAGTTTACTTTGGTCCTGAACTGCATCTTGGTACAATTTATAGTTTAATAGCTCAGCTATTTCACTGTTTTCTTGAAAAAAAAAAAAAAAAAAAGAAAAAAAGGCACCAAAAGTTAGTAGATGATAACCAAGAAAACTAGCTTGCAAAATGCCATTTTCAATGCCACCATCATTCAGAAGAACTTTAAAAGGAAGAAAAAAATCCATGCAATATAAAAACAGATAAATTGATTTATTTCTGTTTAAAAAAAAAAAACCATTGCTGGGCCAATGCATCCTTTCCATGTAGCAGTTTTTTGCCTGAGGTGACATACTGAATCTGAGAAGGTTTATACCAAAAAAATCTAATAACTCCAAGTCACATGCTACCAGCAGGGTTGTAACACATCAATGAAACATAATCATTGCAAGGAGTGGAAAGAACTTAAGGTTTGGAATCAGACATGAGTTTGAATTTACTAGCTGGTTCCTTAAAAACTATTTAAAACCCTGGTAGCTTTACTTTCCATATCTATAAAAATGGGGTTATATTTTTTGCAAGGTTGTTGCAAGGATTGAATGAGATAATATATGAAAACTAACTAGTTATGTGCCTGGCATGTAGTGAGTGCCCAATTAAAGATAATTTAAAAATCATACTTAATAAAGTTTTGGAAATTTCAGCAATTCTTTGACTTCAGTATGACCTCTAGCACATCATCAACTCTTAGGTAATGTTCAATTAAAGAAAAATATAAACTATGGTCTCTCTGCTAGAGCTTCTGTAGTTTACTATTAGAAAATAACCTATGAACAATTTTGTGTGTAATTGCTCCCAATTTCCTGATTTGCCTACAATCGTTGACTTATGAGGAGTATGGGGACAGGCGAAGGCTAAGAAAGGGCAGGGAAGACTGGGGTGCAAACAACTCTTGTTAAAATACTGTACCTGAGAAAGCCACTTGATTTAGTAGAAGGGGAATGGGCTTGGAGTGTGAGAGATTGGGTTCAGTTCCTGGTTCTGGCATATAATCAGTTGTGTGTCCATGGGCAAATTTCCTAATTACTCTCTGTTGCAGTAAAATAGCAAGTATAAAATCCACCTTTAGGACTGTTGTGAAGATTAAAGGAAATATTCTGTGTAAAGTTCCTGGTGTACTATAGAAGCTCACAGTAAGTGGCAACTCTTGAGAACGGCTTTGAATATTGTTGGGTCATTGGGTTGATGTTACCTCCTACTGATCCAAGGCAGAGGATGAAGAAAGAGAATAAGAGAAGAGGGGGAAGGAAGGCAGAGGCTTGAGGGCTGGGAAGGAAATGAAGAAAGAGAAAATGAGAACTATACTGGAGGGAAAAGAATGATGAAGGGAAAGGGAGAGGAATAAAAAAGAATGTTTAGCTGAGGTCAAAATTTAAATACTATTACTCAGATGTACCAAAAAAAAAGTTGATCTCATATTGCTCCAAAATAACAATTCAACCAAAGGTGGAAAAACACCTTAAATTTGCCTAAGGCTTGTAACTCAGTATTCTCCAGCATAAATAGCCTTTTGTAAGTATTTAGTTAACCTGAAGTACAAGCTTTCCAGAAGACTCCCTTTAGTTTCTCAATGTCCCTTTCCCCCTTTCTCCATCTCAAGATGATGCCTCAGGAAGGTGGAAGCGTCATGGCAGCAGGAGCCTGGGTCTCTGGCTTTTGTTATCCTTGCAGCCTTCTGTTCAGAATGCCCTGCTGCTCTTGGCTTATAGAGCATCCCATGCTGGTGTTGCTATAGGGTGGCTCATACCTGCTGGTCTTTTCACTGTGGAAATAGATGGTCCTTGTCCAACCCTCTGGCAGTGGTGTGTAAGTGTATGTGTGTGTGTGTGTGTGAGAGAGAGAGAGAGAGAGAGAGAGAGAGAGATTGAGAAAATGCCACAGTCTGCCTTCTTGCTGTGGCCAACAGGCAGATTCCAGTTCTTTCTATAATTATTCCACCTATCCCTACTGGGGAACATGGACACTGGACCTCCTGCATCCCTTCACAGGAGCACCGTCATGGACAACGGGAAATTCAAGTGCTAACTTGGGCCCTTCTATCCAGGCACTGCCCCCTCGTGCTGTTCTGCTGCTCCTGAACCTGTTGATCTTGGTGCTGGAAGGGCTCACAGTTGTCCCAGGTTTCACCCAGGCTAGCAGGATGCTCTTTAATTCCTCCCAACTCATCTTGGGCTGAGGTCCAAGGTGAGGAAGAATCTGGGCTTCTGAGCCCTTTCTCTGGGAGTATGGTCATTGTCTTAGTTTGCCAGTGCTGCAATGACAAATGACACACAGTGGGTTGACTTAAGTAGAAGAATTTATTGGCTCACAGAATCAAGATGTCAGCAAGGCCATGCTTTCTCCCTGAGTTGGTAGCATTCTGGTGATGGCCATCCTCCATCACGTGGCAAGCTCTCTCTCCTCTCTGGCTTCATCTGATTTAGGGTTTCTACTGACTAACTGTCAGATTTTTTTTCTCTTTATAAGGCCTCCAGTCATACTAATTAAGGCCCACCCTGATCCAACTTAGCCTCATCTACATAGGCTCTTTGAAGATCCTATTTGCAAATGAGTCCATACCTTAACTAACAATAACAACGTCACAGGTCCTATTTACAAATGGGCTCACGCCCGCAGATATGAGGATTAAAACTTGAACATGTCCTTTGTGGGATCTGATTCAATCCTCAACAGTAATATATTTATTTTAGTCTTGTTTCTTTCTGATTCCTCGCAGTGGTTCTCAAATTTTTTGGTTTCATGGCTCAAAGAGCTTTTGTTTATGTGGTTGTATCTATTGAATACTTATTGTATTAAAAAGTAAAACAAAATTTAAAAAAATATTTATTTATTAATTCATTTAAAAATAACATTAATAAATCCATTACATGTGTTGGGGATTGAATCATACCCCCACAAAAGGCATGTTCAGGTCCCTACCCCTGGACCTAGGAATGTGAACTCATTTGTATACAGGACCTCTGAAGATGTTATCAGTTAAAGTGTGCCCAAACTAAATGAGGGTGGGCCTTGACCCAAGATACCTGATGTCCCTAAAAGCAGAGGGCATTGGACACAGAAAGAGAAGCCACGAGAAAACAAAGAAGCTGCAAGTCAAGGGAACCCAGAAGAGAAAGGAGAAGATGCTGCCATATGCATTACCATGTGACGGAAAAGCCAAGGAACCCCAGAGATTGTTGACCAGCCAGAAGATAATGACCCTGGGAGAAAACAAGCCTTGTAGCCTCTGAAATTGTGAGCCAATAAATTCCTGTTGTTAAGCCAACCTCATTGCATGGATTTGTTTTATCAGGCAGGAAGCTAATATAACATGTTAACATAAATAACATTTTAAAACAATGAAAATAAGTATATTTTCCAGAACAAGAAAAAGTTAGTAAAAACATTGTTTTATATTTATCTAAATATTTTTAATGTGTAGCCTAATAGAAGATATTAACCACCAAGCATTTATCTAATAAAAGATATTAGCTGTTTTCAGGACTTGCCACTTATTGTACCACTTACTATGTGCTTACTATAGTATACCATATATCTAACGAAGATATCTTCATTTCAATTGTTGTGATAAAATAATGTTGTGTAGGGGGGCAGATGTGGCTCAAATGGTTGGGCGTCCGTCTGCCATATGGAGGGACCTGGGTTCGATCCCCGGGACCTCCCGGTAAAATAAAAAATATATATATATAGAAGGTGCATGGGCTGCCAGGCTCTGTGTGCCGCTGAGCTGTCGGGCCCGGGAGCCATGCAGCAGGATGATGACGTAACAGAGGAGAGACAAGACGAGATGCTCCGAAAGCTCCAGAAGCCAGGAGCTGAGGTGGCGCAGGCAGCAGGATACCTCTCTCCTACATCGGAGGTCTACAGGATCGAATCCTGGTGAAGACTGGAGGAGGATGATGAGAGGAGATGGCAGGAAACACACACAGAGAATTGCCCAGCAAATGGACACAAAAACAGCAAATGGGGAAGGGGGGTTTAAAATGGATAAAGTAAATAAATAAAATAAAATAAAAAAATAATGTTGTGTATTGTGTACTCTCTGGAAAACTGCACTATACCTCCCTCAGAGAATGAGAGAAAAAGAGGCAAATAATGGTAGGTAAATCTTGGTAAGATGATGAAAATAATTTTGATCTTATAGACCCCGTGAAAGGGTTTTGAGGACCCTCAGAAGAAACCAGACCCCACTCTGAGAACTGCTGCTCTAGAACTTCTTATCTGTACTACTAGAGAAGGGTTTCTAATGCCCTTTCCCGTCTGATGGGACCTGCCCTGTGCCATGTCCTCCTTCTTCCCTACTGGCATTCTCCCTTACCTTCCTTGGGGCAAGAATAGCGTCTGAGCTCTAAGGGAAGAAGTTGGATTTTCCAAGAGGGAAAATACATATAGGGGTATTCAAAATATATTCTCCACACTACAAAGGGGAAGATCAACTGAGAGGAGAGGATGGTTGAAAGTGAAGTGTACCTAGGTCAGGCAGTGAGAGAATGCTCCCCATCAATTACCAGGCATTGTGGGGGAGGGTTTGACTCCTCTGCTCTGCCTTGCAAATATATTGTTCTTTCAGCTACATTCATCACATGTCTCCTATATTTATGAGATCAGCTCCCTTTCCTGATGGTCAATTTCTTTGTCATTTTGTTTTGGGGAACAGGGGAGGAAAATGTATAGATTTCCTTTTGCATAAGGTTAACTGGTATGACATACTATTAGTGTCTAATAACCAAGACCTATAAACTCAGCCCAGGGTGAACAAGCTGTGTGATATTTTTCACTGTCATATATGTGAATCCTCCTTCACCACAATATCATCAATCAATCAAATTGCTCATGGAGTTCATTATGTTACCATGGCAGTGGCTTCTTGCACAGTTAAAAGAAAACTCTGTACTCCTGCTGAAAATTGGAGAGAGAAAGAACCTAATTGCCTGGCAGTCCTCACCATGGCGGAATGGGTATCTCGGCAAAGGCAGTCTTGCCACTCTGTTCTGGAGAGTGAAGATGAAAACCACCACCGAGTTCTGTCTCTGTCTCCCCGGCTAGTACTCATAAAAAGTGCGTCTACCTCTTGCAGAGTTACATTGGCGCTTTTCATCACAGATCCACGGGGGACTTCCCAGTTCTTAGGTTTGGGTGTCTTCACAGACATCTTCTCAGCAGTATGGCAAATCTATGGAGAAGAAGGGAAAAAATCAATGCAGACAGCTGGTGGGGAGCTTTAACTGCCCTCTTGGACACTTTAGATTGCTTAATAAGGAAAAGGTTTCTGTAGAAAGCTTTTTAGTTTGCCACAGGGCTGCCAATGCAAAACACCAGAAATGAGTTGGCTTTTATAATGGGAATTTTATTTGGGGTAAAAGCTTGCAGTTCTGAGGCTGGGAAATGTCCAAATCAAGGCATCAGCAGAGATGCTTTCTCACCGAAGTCAGCTACTGGTGAGCCTGGGGTCCTGCCACATGACCAGGCAAAATGGTGGCTGATCACTGCTGAAGTCCCTGCCTTCCCCTGGGGACTCACCATCTCCCGGAGCTCAACTGTGGGCAACCAGGAGTAGGGCTTGTCTCTTTCATGGCCTCCTTTCTCAGTCTCGGCTGCTCAGCTTTCTTCCTGAGTTCAGCTGTGATGATCAGGCACATGGCTCTCTCTTCAGCCTTGAGCTGCTCCATGGGCCTAGACCTGCAGGGGCTTCTTTCTATGCCTCTGTGCTTTGCTGAATCCAGACCTCTCTCAGCCTCTCGGGGCTTCTCTTCTGCAGCTGAAGGTGAACCTAGATTCCTCTCTCACATGGATCAAAATGGCAGCTTCCTTACTCTGTCTCTCTCTCTGTGACTCTGTTTATATAAGGCCCAGCAAGAAGCTGAACATCAACAGAACCTGGAAGAGAAGGGAGAGACGAGGGGACATGTGCCTTCCATGTGACAAGCCAAGGACTGAAGATTGTTAGCAGCCAGCCACAGAATGCTGCAGTCTTCAGGCAGAAAGCATCACCTTGATTTGGACTGTTTCCCAGCCTCAAAACTGTGGGCGAATAAATTCCCATTGTTGAACCTGACCCATTTTATGGTATTTGCTTGAGCAACGCAGGAAACTAAAACAGTAATCTAACAGAATTTCTAATCATCTACTCTTCTAGATTTTCCAGGCTGTATCTCTGCATCAAGTTACAGCACCAGAAAATTACATGCCTGAACCACATTAGTTTACTACTCTGGAGAAATGCCTTCATAGAATTATGATTTAGCTGTATTCCCTTGAGGTTTAATATAAAAAATGTTCATGTGAAGAGCATTTTGGCATCTTTAAAATTGTCTTAAAAGTTACATTTTATTGTTGTTTAGTGTTCTTTATGTAAGGATTCATGCCAAGGATGAAACTTTGTTTCTATTTTAATGAATGAGAATTATATAATTCACCAAATTTTCTATCTGCTGCTAGAAAAA
>JAKSZT010054487.1:45045245-45100208 GCA_026826555.1 Tolypeutes matacus | reverse complement strand
TCAACATAAGGTCTTCAAGATTCATCCACGTTATTCCATGTGTTAGCCTAAACCACTTTATTTTTATTTATTTATTTTTTTAAGATTTTATTTATTTATTCATTTATAGGTCACAGTAAAGTGACCCCCCCTTGCTGCTTGTGCTCGTGGGGTCAGCTAACCATGCCGCTCGGGCGGGCTTGCCTTCACCAGGAGGCCCCGGGAACCGAACCCGGGGCCTCCCATATGGTAAACGGGAGCCCTACTAATTGAGCCACAGCCGCTTCCCTAAACCACTTTAAATACCATTTTGAAATAGCTGGGATGCAGAAAAAAATAAATAAATAAATAAAATTCAATACATATTATTAATGTTTAGGAATTTGTTGCTTGGCAAGGTAAATGCTAATGATTTGGGGAAACTTTTCAGTGTTGGGGGTGTTTCCAGATTAGTGACTTTTTGTGCTAAACTGAGGGACTAATAAATGCAGTATTAGTTACCACTGTGCTTCTGCTACCAAGAACATGTCTTCAGGTTTCCTGGAACAATTGCTGCTGATATATATACATTAAAGAAAATTTGAATTTTAGAGAGCTGACAAAATCATTTTCTAAGGGGATGAATTGAAGTTGATAGCCTTTAGTGAGGAGTTAATTCATTTTAATAAAGGAATCGAAGAAAACTTGATAGTAATTTGCCTTTTCTAATTGATGTTGTAGGATGCAAGGGGCTTTTGTTAGTAACTTTTAAGTATTTTCCTGTTTATCATTTCTTATGTATGTTTTGGAGTGATGTCTTTATAGTAAATGCCTTAGCAACCAGCTGAAAATCTAGTTAATCAACTGTCTGTTTTGTCTACACAATATCAATAATTGATTGATGGATTTTTTTCCTACTAAAATAATCAAACAGGCTGGCTGTTTTGACAGTGATAGACACAGCTTCAGTATGCAATTAAGTACATGGAGACATACACTTTCCAGAAAGGAAGCCCTGTTTCCTCATGGTGGCAAGCTCTGTGGTCTAATCTGTTTTCATAAGTGTCTGTAGAGCTTTGCATTAAAAATGAGATTTAGTAGTAACACAAACAAAAGTGGTTGTTGTTGACTTGCATCTTTGTGGAGTGGTATTTTCTTGGTCACTGGGCTTTCTCTGCTATTGGGTTTGGTGCTATGTCATTCAATTCTTATTTTGAAAATTGCTGAGTCTCAAAACCTGCACACACTTCGGCCCCTGTCTAGTCCTCCAGAGGATCTGATGGTCTTTGGTCAATCTCTGCTGTGCAGCAAGTTTCATTTGTTATCTTGAAACATTTCTCTATGGCTCTTTGTCATTTTGGTCTCACTTTGGAGGACCAATGCAATTGCTTTTGGCACCTGAGTTTTTAACCTTTTCCAAATTTCTCCTTCATAACCTCTTGTCACGGACCCAAATCCCAAAGGCCCATGCTAACTCAGCCCAGATGCCAGGAGGATCCCTCCCCAGCTGGGCCATACAATCCTAATGAGTGAGCAGCCATATGCACAGTTAATTAAAACTGAAGTCAAAATAATAAAATGAGTTTTCAGGGTGCACTTAGCAATTGCAAGGTTTCCTTGTTTGAAATTTGAAAACCTCTTGTGCAGCCACCAGGAAAAAGGAACAAGTTACTCATGTTAATTCCCTTTCCTTCAAAATCTCAGTTTAATATCTACAACATATGCTATGTACTTGAAAAGCCCACCAAAAGACATTTCAAGAAAGAGGCAGTAAAAAGGAAAGCATAGTCTCTGTCCTCAGTCAACTCACGGTCTAGTGGGACATTATAACAGACTCTCTCCTTCAGTGACAGAAGGTCAAGATTTTTCTTTTCTGTTTCCTTTGACCCTCTGCAGATAGAATGTGTCTCTTGCCTTTGTTCTATACTTTGTGCCTGTCTCTGTATTGTAACTGATGCTTGACAAGTTGTCTCCCTTGCTAGACTGTGAGGTCTGGTGGATGTGCAGGAGTGTTGTGAGCTAGTGCTGAAGTGATGGCAGCTTGATATTGGCCACGGTGAGAATATTTACATCACGGAATTTGGCAAATGCTACAAATGAGGGATATGAGTTTTGCAGAGCCGGTTTACCAGTATATCAGGTCCTGAAAGTCAGGAATATGGCTTTCTTTTTTGGATCTCCAGAACTTAACAGTGGCTGGCAGAAGGTGGGAACCCAAGACATATCTGATGAATTAATAAGTGAAGGTAATATACCTGGACTCTACAGGACACAAATAGAATAAAACCCACCAACAGATGAAGCCCAGTCGTATGTTTAGTGAAACAAACTGCCACAAAAATGTAGTGATTTGAGAGGTCTGTTGAAAGGTTCCCACTTCCCCATCAAACTATATCCCTTGCTATTTTGCTGCAATACCTGATTTCTGTATTGAAGTCATTTTAAAAGTAAAATGCACATTTCGATTGGGTTTCAGGCAGATGTTCACAGGGTGGAGCAGCAGAGGAAGGGAGGGTGATGCAGTGGCAAGAAGAGTGGGAGGTGACACCCCAGGCAGATAACACACTGTACTGAGAACTGATCTATCCAATTATTATCCCTGTGCTGGAATAAGCAGGACTGGGAAGTGAGTGAGATTTATTCCTAATCCCTTGTAACTTTTCTTTCTCTCTTGATCCTTTCTCTGTAACCCAGGACTTTTCCTGCTCTTTTAAAGTGAAATGATAATTCATTATGCTCTGGACCTATTTCTTCCTCTCTAATTTTCTATTGACTTTCTTGCCTTGTGATCCAGTCTCCATGACGTGATGATTTTTTTTTTCATTCTATTGAAGGTGCTATTGTACCTTAACAGAGGACTTGTGAAAACATTAAAGATTGATGGTGTTTCAACTACTATGATAAATATGTGGGTGAAAATTTTGGTGTGGGGGAAAGAGAGCATTCTATGTGGTGTGGTTCAAATTATGTCACATAACCAATCATCTCTTCTGCCTCAGTGTAAGATAAGTTCTGATTCATTTTCAGTAGAAGATAGCAGAGGCCTGATGGTAGGACCTTGGGACGGGCCAATTTTAATGAGGAAAGGGAAGGGGAGCAGGTCTGAGACAGGGGAGAATTTTCTCTACCACGGGTCCTGGACATTGAGAGGGTATTAGGGATGTGGAATGTGGATGTATGCAGGGGGCTGGAGTGGGGGGAATGAGGGCCTTGAAAAATTTCAGGGGAGGGGTGACAAAAAGAAGAGCAGAGTGTCTCAGAGACAAATGCTGCCTAGAGCCAGCTATACCTCTGGTCTTTTATGATGCTACTAGTTTTTGTAATTGTTGAAGACTTGTAATGGAACAAGCTTCTCACACCAGATTTGAAGTTCTGTGCTGATAGCCTATGCCCATTGCATTCACCGTTCTTAGAGGATTTTCTAACCTTAGGGGAAACCCTCTTCCTGCGCCTACCTCTCCTTGCAAAGCCTTCAGGGAGAAGCTGGCACCAAATGGAAAGGAAATCCCATAGGAGACTTGTTTGTAGTCAGTTTCTTAGCAGAATCTGGAAAATAATTTTTGTTTGTATCAAAAAGCAAAAGAGGCAGAATCTTTTTATTAAAAGTCTTTTATTTACCTGAGCAACTGGCAAGCTGTGAGGAGCTGGCAGGTAGGGAAAAATCCAAATCCTCAAAAATGTTTTGCAGTGTTTATAAGATTTAAATAAATATTTCATCAAGGCTTTAGAAAATTGAACTTCCATTCTTGACTACAGCTGTCTGTCTGGGGAAGAGCATGAGCTAAAGTACCTTGGCGATGGGACTAATAAATAGCATCTTTCAGAATGGTATAAATAAGGAAATATTGCTAATGTGTGTGAGTTGTACCAAGGTGTTTATGCCAATGTGTTGGTTTATAACATTGCTCGAAGCTCAAATGGAAGCTTCAAAAGTAAAAGTCACATACATTTATTGAGTACTTCCTGTGTGCTAAGTGCTTTTCACAGAGTATCTTATTTTGTCTTTTTTTTAAAAAAGAGAAGTTTTAAATTTATAGAAAAATTATAACGAAAGTGTAGGGAGTTCCCACTCCCACCCCCCACATAGTTTCCCCTATTATTAACATCTTACATTAGTGTGGTACATTTGTTACAATTGATGAGCCAGTATTGAAGCATTGCTACTAACCAAAGTCTACAGTTTACATTATGGTTTACACTTTGTGCTGTACAGTTTTATAGGCTTTGACAAATGTATAATGTCATGTATCCATCATTGCAAGTATCATACAGAACAGTTTCACTGCCCTAAAAATGCCCTGTGTTTCACCTATTCATCCCTCCCCCTCCCCTCTGAAACCCTGGCAACCACTATCTCTATGTCAATGTTACAAGTTATTCTGTTAACACAAGATAATAACTATAAAAACAATAAATCTACTTCGGTCTGTGGTCTCCCCCCTTATCTTTGTGCATTTGGGATGATGTCCACTCTGACTGCCTCAGGCTGAGAGGGGACTTAGATAGTAAACAAGAATTTTGTTTGAAGTTGTAGATCCATTTAGTCTGTTAATACACTGTGAGGTAGTAAATGTTATAATCACCCTCATTTTTACACGTGAGAAAACTGAGGTAAAGAGCAGTTAAATAACTCACCAATGGTCAGCAGGAGAGATGGGATACAAGCTGAGGCAGTTGGACTTCTTAGCCCATGCTCCTGACCACTCTGCTTCTTTATCTCCTAGCAGTGGGAGGCAGGACAAAAACTGCAGCAGCAGCAAACATTTATTGAGCACGTTCTATATACCAGGGACTGTGCTAAGCCTCTTCCTTGCATTAGTCACTTATTTTCATAATAACGTTCTGATGTTAGTATTGTAATTATCTCCATTTTACAGAAAGCATTGCAACCTGTCCAAAGTCACATAATTAGTATGATGGTGCTGATGGGAGTGAAGCTTCATCTGGGCTTGAGCCACGAGAGCTAATCATCAGAATGACTGATAACATTAGCCAAGGACACATACCAGTTTTCATAAAGACTTACCACCAGGTCTCACATAACTAGTTATGAGCATGCCCAGACATGCAAAAAAAAAAAAAAAAAAAAAAAAAAAGTGATTCCTCTCACCCATGGATGCCACACAGGGGTAGCAATGAAGCTGCTGACTCACCTTTCACAGCAACTAGTACCCAAGGCCACCTTTGCCAGGTCCTGCCTATCTCTGCTCTGAGCATCTCACTACCCAAAGTCCAGCCCTCCAGGTATATAGAGTGGAATGCCTTTTGGCTCTTACCTCTGGTAAAGGGTGAGAGGATAGACAATGCTATTGGCTTGGTAGTTTATTTATTTGGAGGGAATTTCAGAATCTTCTCCAACACTCATTCCTGTTACCAAGATAATTCACTATATTTTTCAGGTAAGAAAAGAGAACCAGTAACCAATGGAATGTAAAAGTCACTTAAAGTAGAATTTGAGGACTACAAAGATGCTCATCTTTTGAACCCATTTAGCCAGTTTTAGGAACAGAAATTTATTGAACATGTCTCTGGCTTAGCTACGAAAAGTGAGGGTTGATTTCTATCATTTATCCTTCACTGGATTTCACTTGAACATACAGTGCTCACCAAATTTGATGCTGTAGATATTAAACTGATGGTTCCTTTCTTTCTCCAATTCCTTTTATTCCTACTAAGTGCTTAATTTTTGTGGTGTGGGGATTGGTTATTTCTCAGAGCCATATCATCTTCAAATATTGAGAATTTTACTTCTTCCTTTCTAATTTGAATGACTTTATTTTTCTTAATTAATTGCTCTGGCTAGAGCTTCCATTACAATATTGAATAACATTGTATTTTTTAAAATTCTTTACTTCATTTATCTCCTTTCAAATCTTTATTTCCTTCCTTTTGTCTCTTTGTGTGTAGTTTGCTCTTCTTTTTCTAGATCTCTAGTTGTGAGGTTAGCTCTCTTATTTGAGATATTCTTTTTTAATGTAAGCATTTAGAGATATAAATTTCCCTCTCAGGGGAGCAGATGTAGCTCAAATGGTTGAGTGCCTGCTTCCCATGTATGAGGTCCTAGGTTCAATCCCCATTACCTCCCCAAAAATCACAAAACAAACAAACAAATGAAAAAACCAACTCTCACTGAGGCGCAGATGTAGCTCAGTGGCTGAGTAGCTGCTTCCCATGCACAAGGTCCCGGGTTCAATCCCTGATACCTCCTTAAAAAAATACCTCTCAGCATTGCCTTTGTTGTATTCTCAAGGTTTTGGTATGTTGTGTTTTCTTCTTCATTTATCTCAAGTTCTCTCCTAATTTCCCTTGTGATTTCTTCTTTGACCCATTGGTTTTTTAAGAGTGCATAGTTTAACATTCACGTATTTCTGAGTTTTCCATTTCTTCCTATGTTATTTACTTCTACTTTCCTTCCATTGTGGGCAGAGAAGATACATTGTATGATTTCCATATTTTTGAATTTATTGAGATTTGTTTTGTGACCTAACATATGGTCTATCCTGGCTAATGATTCATGTGCACTAGCGTAATGTGTATTCCTATGCTGTAGGGTGAAGTGTTCTATATAAATCTGTTAGGTCTAGTTGGTTTATAGTATCATTCAAGTGTTCTATTTCCTTATTGATCTTTTGCCTAGATATTCTATCCATAATTAAAAGTGATGTGTAGAAGTCTCCTACTGTTAATGCATTTCAAATCTGTCAATATTTCCTTCATAAATTTTGGAGCACTGCCATTAGGTGCATATATATTTATAATTGATATATCTTCTTGTTGAATTAACCCTTTTATCAGTATATAATGACCTCCTTTGTCCCTCATAACATTTTTTTACTTGAAATCTATTTTATCTGATATTAGTACAGCTACCCCAGCTCTCTTTTGGTTACAACTTGCATGGAATTGAGGCAGGATAGAATAGGGACCTGAAGAGGAGGAGGAGGAGGGGCAGAAAACTCCAAGTGCCAATTCTCAGAACACAAACATCCTTATGGGAATGTAAGTTGCAACATTTTCACACAGCAGAAAGAAGGAAAAACAGGAAGGGCCCCCACCACCCACCTACTTTCATAAACACCTTGTGCAGTAAACACTAGCAGGGTTCATGGCCAGTCACTGCCAGGCAACCGCAACAGGGCTCATGGACAGTGGTCAGAGGCCAATTGCTGCCGGTCAATGTGCCCTGCAGAGCTCGTGGAGAGCAACCAGAAGCCAATCACCACCAGACAACAACCCTTAGAAACCAAACCACCCAATGAGTTTCCCCCGTCTTGTCTTAAATATACCAATCAGTGCAGACCCTTACCCCCTAAGATAGCTAATAAAATCAGACAATAAATCCTTGAGCATGCCTGCACTCATGTCTTAGAGTGTGTACTTTCCCCTTATTAAATTCTTTCCTAACTTTCTTATAACTGTGATGTGTCTCTGAATTCTTTCTTATAACGTGACCAAGAACCTGGAAATCAGCTCCAGCAACAGTATATTTTTTCCAATCGTTCTCTTTCAACCTACTTGTGTCGTTGAATTTAAGGTGAGTGTCTTGTAAACAGCATATTGTTGGGTCATGCTTTTTTATCCATTCTGCCAATTCTGCTGTTTTAGTTTGCCAAAAGAGTGCTGATGCAAAGTACCAGAAATCTGTTGGTTTTTACAAAGGGGATTTATTTGGGTAAAAGCTTATAGTTCCAAGGCCATGAAAAGTCCAAACTGAGGCACCATCAGAGATGCTTTATTATCAAAGTCAGCTCTGTTGATCCTGGTGTGTTGCCAGGAGGTGAAGCAAGATGGCTGCTGATCTCTGCCAAGGTTTCAGCCTTCCCCTCCAGGCTCACTGTCTCCTTTTGAGCTGTTCCATGGGCCTAGACTCTTGGGACTTCATGCTTAAGTGATCCTGGAGTCCTCTCTCTCCTGGCACAGGCATTGTCTCTTAGGGCTTCTCTTCTTGCAGCTCACCTGTGGGCAAAACTGGAGTCTTTTCTCTGATATGGCAGAATCAAACATGGCAGCTCTCTTTTTCTTGTATGTCCATTTCTATTAGGCCCAGCAAGGGGGTGGGGACTTAACCTGAGTCATGCCTCACTGATGTAGTCCAATCAAAAGTCTTAATCAGTCTTATCAACTAGTCTAATCAAAGGCCTCTCAACGGAATTTAATGCAATCAAAGGGTATCACACCCAGAGGAATAGATTAGTTTACAAACATAATCTCTTTCTTTTTGGGATTCATAAAAAACTGCCACATCTGCCTTGTGACTGGAGAGTTTAATCCATTTACATTTAAAATAACTACTTATAATGCAGAAACTTCTTCTGCCATGTTGCTATTTTGGTTTCGTAAGTCTTATATCATTTTTTATTTTTTTTGCCTCTCAATTCTTGCATCAATGCCTACCTTCATCTTTACACTATTTTGGGTTTCTTCACATTTTTTTCTGTATATATTTTTCATGTATTTCTTTGTGATTTCCATGGGACTTAAATTTCATGTCCTAGATTTATAACTATCTATTTGATTTGATATCAACTTAACTTTAATAACATACACATACACTCTTCCTATACCCCTTCTTCCCCGCCCCCCTTTTTGTTGTACTTGTTACAAATTATATTTTTATACATTGCATGTCTGCAGCCATAGATTTATCATTATTTTTTAAGCATTTGCACCTTAGGACCTGCAAGAAATAAAAGGTGAAGTTACTTACCCAAAATTATAATACCAAAGTACTGACATTTATGTTTATCCATATGGTTACCTTTACCAGAGGTCTTTATTTTCTTTATACCTCTTCAATCCACTGTCTAGTGTCCTTTCTTTTCGATCTGAAGAACCCCTTTTAGTATTGCTTCTGGGGTATATGATGTGATGATGAACTCCTTCAGCTTTTGTTTATCTGGAAATGTCTCAATCTCTTCCTCATTTTTGAAACACAGTCTCACTGTATATACAATTCTTGCTTGAAAATTATATATTTTTTCAACATTGTAATATTTATACTGCTTTCATGCCTCCAAGGTTTCTGATGAGAAATCAGTACTTATTCTTATTGGGACTGCCTTTTACATATACATTGCTTTTCTCTTGTACTTTTCACTGCTCTTTCCTTGTCCTTGGCATTTGACAGTTTCACCATTATATGTCGGGACATGGTTCTATTTGAGTTTATCCTGTTTGGGATTATTTGGGCTTCTTGAATGTGCATATTCATGTCTTTTGTTAAATTTGAAAGTTTTCTGCTATTATTCCTTGAATATTCTTTCTGCCCCTTTCTCTCTTTCTTCTCCTTCTATGACTCCCATAATGTGTATATTGGTACACTTGATGGTGTCCCACAAGAATCTTGGGCTCTGTTCATTTTTTAAAAATTCTGTGTTCATTCTATTCCTCAGCCTGAATTATTTCAATTGTCTTGTCTTCTAGTTTACTTATTCTTTCTTCTGCCAGCTCAAAACTGCCATTGAAATCCTCTAGGGAATTTTTCATTTCAATTCTTGTGGTCTTTAACTCTAGTATTTCTGTTTGGTTCCTTTTTAAAATTTCTTTTTATTGAGATTCTCATAATGTTTATTCATTGGATTCTTGATGTTCTTTAGTTCTTTCTCTATGTTTTCCTTTATCTTCTTGAGCATATTAAGGATTATTTTTTAAAAAGTCTTTGATAGGTTCAAAGTCTGGTCTTCTTTGTTGATAGTTCCTGGATTTTTATGTTGTTCCCTTGGATGAGCCATTATTTTCTGTTTCTTTGTTTGTCTTGTAAATCTTTTATTGCACACTGTACATTTTAATATTTTGAAGTGTTAACTCTGGGATTTAGTCCCTGAGTTGTCTGGCTTTAAGTATCTGAAAGTGATATGACAAAGATGTCTTTGACCGTAAAGCTAACAAAAATAAACAAACCAATGCAAAAACTACCTTTCACAGTTTTTGTAAATTATTGTGTTGGCTGGTGTTTTCTTTCAGAATTTAGCCTTCCTATCAAGAAAATTAGCCTGGCACAGATGCAGAGTGCATGGTCCTCTCCTTCCTTTCTGAGCCTTTGTCTAATTATGGGCTTGTGCTTCTTTATGACCTTAGGAATTCTCCCATTTATAAGAATTTGAATGCCCCCTCAACTCCCTAAGAACAGACTTTCTCCCCTTCCTGGGTGCTCTATTGTATAACTTAGGCCTCTTTGACATCATTGTTTCTATCTACAAGCTGCTTCTGCCTGCAGGGCAAGTTCTGGAAGGGCAAGCCTGTGATGAATTTCCTGGTTTAGTCTTTTAGGCTGCCACCCAATAGATTGGCACTGATAGATTGGTACTAACTTACACACATCACAGTATGCACACAGGGTTACTCTGCTCCCTCTGGAACAGGGCCACAGACCCAAAATGGGAGCACAGGATGACTCCACACCACATGATAAGGGGTAGGGAAGGGGCCAAGAAAGGTGCCATTTCCTTCCTCTACCATTTTTTAAAGCTGCGCTCTCTTTCTTTCCTTCTTTTTAAACAATTTATTGAAGTATATCATTCATACATGAACATACATAAACTATAAGTGTTCAGTAAACATTGTGAACTTACAAAACAAACATGCATAACATCATACAGGGCTCCCACACATCACTCCCCCACAAACACCCTGCATTGATGTGAAACATTTGTTAACAAATCATGAAAGATCATCGTCAAAGTATTACTACTAACTATAGTCTGTATCTTCCTCTCCTACACAGTTTTTGAAGGATTTATTTATTTATTTATTTACTTTTATCCGTTTTTACACCCCCCCCCCCCCGGTTTTGCTGTTACTGTGGGCATCCACTGGGCAACTCTCTGTGTCCATTTCTGGCCCTCTCCTCATCCTTCTCCTCCTGCCTTCACTGGGATTTGATCCTTGGAATCTTCGATGTGGGAGAGAGGTGTCCTACTACTGCCTGTGCCACCTTAGTTCCTGGTTTTTCGGTGCGTCTCGTCTTGGTTCTCCCTTGTGTTCTCTCCTGTTGCGTCATCATCTTGCTGCATGGCTCGCAGGGCGGCTCACCCCCTTGTGGGGCCTGGTGGCACAACTACGCAAGGGGTCTTGTCGGCCACGCACCTGCTATATTTTTCTTTTTTAAAAAAGTTTTTACTGGGAGGTCCCGGGGATCAAACCCAGGTCCCTCCATATGGGAGACGGACACCCAACCACCGGAGCCACATCCGTCCCCCTGCTATATCTCTTAAGGTTGACCAAAGATACCCAAAGTTACAGTCTTTTCCCATACAGGATGGTCATATAATAAATCAGATTTAGTTTATCACTAGCATTCTAAAAACCAGACCTAGGGGGGAAAACTAGGTCTGGGGATACATGTATTGTTTCTATTATAGAGAATGTTTAGCCTACCCTGATTATCACAAAATCAGGACAGTGAGAATATTCGCATAAGCTGCGCTTTCTTGACTCAACACTCATCCATTTTCTGTAACACTTTAATTGTTTTCCAGAGTTCTGAGAAAGATGGCTCTGCCATTCACATGCACATTCAAGTCTGAGAAACTCTGCTCTATACTATTGGTGAAAGATCAGACTGTGCTTAAGAAATGATACTGACATGATATTTTAGATGATCTGGGGAGCCATGCAGCATAGAATGCTTCAAGTAAATCCAACGTTTTTTGCTATTAAATACCTATAGAAAATTTTTTTTCTAATTCTTTACTTACCACTTTAATTTAAATTCAGATTTTATTTTGGGAGCTTCAATTTTTATGTTAGTCAATAATGGAGCTTGATATTGTATATCAGCTTGAATCCTGCTCCCCCTACCACTCTCAATTCTTCTTGGGTTAAGAACTCTGATAATAGAAGAAAACTATAGAGTTGACATTCAAAGAAAATCCAGAAAATGAATTCCCTTTTATCTTCAGGCAGAGCAGCTCCAATGAATAGAGAACTGTAATAAAATCTTTTTATATGCCTGTCATAGAAAGACAAACCTTTTCCAAAGGAAATGGATTTGAGTATTTGCAAGATATGATAAACAGCCTGACAAAAAAGGACCTGAATTTCCCTTTTAAATGTTCAGTAGGGGGAGGTTTTAACTTCACTTGTCAGGTAAAAAAAGAATTCATTACGAAAGCCATTCCAGCTGAAACTCAGAAATGAAAACTAGACCGGATCAGAGTGGAAAGCAATGATTTAGAAATGTGTTAAAGGGAGTAGTTTAATGAATAAAGTGTCAACTTTCTATAGGAGCCAAAATAAATCACGCATGGGCTTAACCAGTTTTGTCGCCCTGAATTACCTGGGTGTAGCTGATACTGGCATTCAGTGTAAGGAAACATTAAAATCTAATTCTCACCAAGATTTGTATAAGTGAGTTGTTGATAATGATGTTAATAATGGCATTGTATCCGATTTATGACTTCTCTGTTCCAGCAAATGCTAAAGGGAAAAAAGAAAATGAGGAGCATTTGAATTAAAATGGCCCTCATTTGAAGAGATTTTTCCATTCAGCAGATACCCTTGTGCCCTAGGAGCCATCCATCAAACAAGGCCCTGAAGTCCTGCTGCAGAGCTGTCTGCCTGGATGTTAGCGTTGGCCTGGCTGCTGGTTCCAGCTGAGGCTGCTTTAGAACATGGTTTGTTAATAATTAGCTCCATGGTCCTAGCGCACTCCCGGACATTGGGTCAGGGTTCAGAAAACATTGTGGAATAAATAAAAGAATTCCTTGCCTGGTATAGATACTTACAAAGCACCCTCACGTACCTTTGAGGTATGGAGGGTACAATACTTATTTTATACGTGAGAAAATGGAGGTACTAAGAGGCCAACAGAATGCTTCTCACATTTTGCAGGGCCTCGTTTGTCTTTCCTGCTGAAAGTCAGGGCAGAGACCTCAATTCTCTGCCTAATGGTTTGGCGCCAGCATCGAGCATGCTGCCTGGCACATAGGGGGTGCTCAATACCTATTTGTGGAGTGAATGTAGCAAGAGGCCTAGCATCGGGGATTCGAAACTATTTCTGACTTCAAATCTAGTTCAGTTTCTTTATGAAAAATGAGTAAATAAATGAACACAGTTCGACCATTCTGTGGTGTCCAAGACAGAATTCCTCTCTATAGTGAATAATGAATAGTGTTAGAGTGATAGTACAATGAGGAATATCGGTAGATGGAGAAATAAAATCATCTATCTAGATTTTTACACAACAAACTTGTGAGGCTGAGTCAGTGGCTTTCAAACATATCTGATTGTAACCACAGTAAGAAAATCATTACACATTGTAACTTACACAATGTACTCATTGTAACACACACACACACATACAGCTGATACACACATTTCATTAAACATACTTTTGCTACATGCAATATTCTTTTACTCCTTCCCTCCCCTTCCCTTCCCTTTCTTTCCCTTTCCTTTTGTTTCCTTTCTCCCCTTCTCCATTCTACCTTTAAATATGCCAATCTGCACTTTCTAAATTGATTTTATGACCCACTAATGAGTTGCATCAGGCAATCAAAAAGCGCTGTGGCAAAGTCCACCAGCTGTTCACCAAAATCCATTCTCCCTTTCTCTGGGCACATGTCTATATGTAACCATGTGCCCAAGTCCTCTACAGTGGAATGTGGGTGCAAGGACAGGCACAATTTTCAAGCCTTGCCTGTAAACCCACCCTGGTTGGTTCCTTCATGCTCTTTTTCTCTTCTGGCTGACTGGGATGCAATACCCAACAAGACCTTGGCAGCTGCATTCTAAAGATGGCAGAGCCACTCTCAGCCTGCATGCCTGAGAAAGAAAGAAAGAAACTTCTTGTTTTTTAGGTGCCTGAAATTGGGGACTATTTGTAAGGGGAGATTAGCTCATCCTCACTCATATAATGACCAAGTAGATGTTTGACTTTTGATAGACCAGAGTATTTAACACTCTTCTTTAGCTGTGGCCGCACTTAGGCACAGAGTCCTGAGTATAAATATATCTAAGAAAACAGGAGCTGCTCCCAGCACCTCAATAACACAAAAGTCATAGGAGATGACCTGATCACAGGGCTACATTGACCAGTAGGTGACCAGATTCCCATTATGACTTCTGCCTTTTCCAGGGCAATGTGATACAGCACAGATAGATTAAAAGTAACAATTTGTAGGAATGGGAAGACCAGAGCTTCAATGGGAAAACAGACATCAGATCTGAGCTACTGTGAAAAATCATCCAATTTAATTCTCACACACATTTATAGGTCTTCTCAGCAAAGAGCAGGGAAAGGTGGTCATTATGCTCTAGTTCTTTCATGGCAAGGACAGAGAAGCAATGATGGATGTGCCAGGCAATGCCCACATTTCCTTCCTCCTCTTCTGTTTCCTCTGTGGTATACTGAGTCCCACTGGTACCTGCTGGTATGTTGTTGTTCAAGATTTGCTCTTTACTAAATAAGGTAAACTAAATGATTGAATTTTACCTCAATTTCTCTCTCCTGCTCTTCATCTAATGGCAACCTTAATGAGCAGGATAATGGCTAAGGGCGCAGAAAGGAAAGGGAGAAAGCAGAGGCCTGCATCATTTCTGAACTGAGTTTTTTTTACACAAATCATTTAGAAATGACTAGAAATTTATGTAAAGTTCCCTCTTACAAGAGACCAAGTCAATTTTGGGTAAATTCACTTTTCTGTAATCATCTTCACCACTGAATGAAAGAATTGTAGAAGTGGGGCTTTACAATTTTCTTGTCCAATTCTCTCATTTTACAGGAAGAAGCTCAAGTCCAGAGATGATAAGTGACTTGCCCGAAGTCACAAAAAGTAGTTTTTGTGAAAGCCTGTACTGGAGCCTATGTTTTCTCTATGCCTATCTCTTCTATTATTTTCACATAGTATTCACTTTCAGAAATGAGAGGCTTTTCTTTTCCTCTCTTTCCCCCTCCCTCATTCCTGTCCTCTCTCCCTCACTCTTTTCTTTCTTCTCTTCTGTCCTTCTTTTGTTTTTATTTTTTAGATGCTGCTTACAGCTGTGTTCCCTGTGGAGGAAACACTGCTTGCCTGGACAGCCCACTGGACAATGGACAGTGGGTCATGTCCAGGTTAGGTATCTATTTGCATTAAAACATGGGTTTTCTTTTTAAAAGTTTATAAAGGTAAAAACGAGATTTCCTGAGAATGACTGAACTCCCACTATGGAAACAGAACATATCTAGACTACTCAATTCTACTGGTAACCCAAGCTTAATTATCTACAACAATCCTGAATACCATTTAGTGGTGTTGTGAGATGAAGTTCCACTTCCTACCCAGTTGGTGAAACCTTCAGTAAAGTGTGGCCACAGAACGGTGTCAGCCCTGGCCTACTCCAGGCATCTTTTCTTGTATGACCCTCATCCTGCTGACTCTCTCTCCTGTGCTCCTGGCTATTCTTATCCGACTGCTTTGTGTGTGGCTCTTGGGCTATTGATAGCTGTGTCTGACTCTTATTAGGATTTGTAGAGAATTCTCAGTCCCCTCTGCCATTGCCCCAAGTTCACTTTAAGACCTGAGTCTGCACTGATTATTTAAAAGAGGCTGATGCACCTCACATGCTCAGCAAAATTGTTGGTGTCCTGTTGATCTTAGATATCTGAAGGATCTCTTTTCCCAAGAATCGGGGGCTTGCTCTAGTCTCTCTTCTGAGTAGCTGTGCTCCATCCCATCTCCTCGGGGATCTGCCCCCGTGTTTCCTGCTAACCTGTGACATTGGGGAGGGGTTTTCCCTTTGACTTATGGGTAGAAAGACTAACTTCCATTTTGGAGCCAAGCAGAAAATTGGCTCCTTTTTGGCTTTAAACACAGAGGCCATTATCTTTCCTAGCCAAGCATTTCTTGGTCGCTAAAGCTCTTGATTTTACTGTTTGACTTTTTCATGTCTTTACTCTCCAAATGGGGGTATACAAGTGTACATAAAGTACCTCTTAACCCCCCAAACCAATGCTAATCACTTGGTAGGGAGAGGAAATGGTCACCTAACAGATCTTGATTCTTCAGTCCCTCAAGTGAGTTGGGGAGATGAGAGTGTCATCAGCATGCATTGATTTGTCACCAGTTTCGGAAACAGTGATTTGATCATTGAGATCCTGGTCTTGGAAAACCACAAAACAAAAACAAATCCCAAACCTCAAACCCTAAACAAAACTTCCAGAGAGGGAAGTGATGTGTCCAGGATGGGAGAGAAAGACTTGACAGAGGGGTGGAGCTTGTACTCCCAGGCCGGATGACAAGGGAGGCAGCCAGGTGATATCTGATTTTTGGATAGCCAGTGTTGCTTGTCTACTTCTAACCGTGCTTCTTTTCACCTTTTCCACTTCTGCTTTGGCTTAGCCCCTCTCAACAGTGGAATGCTAGCAGGATAGCGTATGCCATTTCTGGGCGGGGGCTTTAGAGGGTGGGCGTGCCTTCTCCACTTCTATCAGCTGAAAGTAGAGGACTCTGGGGCTCTAGGACAGTGTTCCCAAACTTTACTGCTCATTGGATCACCTGGAGAGCTCGAACATATCCCGCTGCTTAGACACCATTCCCAGAGATGCCAACTAAATTGGTCTCAGGGTGTGGCCTAGCAGCAGGAATTCTAGAAGCTCCCCAGGTGATATGAGTTAGTATGTAGCCAAGGCAGATACATATGGAGGATACATAAGATGGAAATCATCATAGGGAAGAAAGTGCCCACCATAGGAACATACCCACTGGGCTGTTAATTGAGAAACAAGCTTCTATTAAGCAAGCCAATGGAAATTTTTGGTTTATTTGTTATAGCAGCTGAGTTACCCCAAGTAATATATCTTTTTAGTGAGCCCAGAAAGAATGCCACCTTAGCTCTCTCTGCCTAGAGGGGTCTGCATCAAATGTTAGTGTGTATTTCCGTCTTTCTCTCCCATTTCTCAGCAAGCTCTGTTCTTTCCCCCATTTCCCAATAAATTGTTTTTACTGGCCTAACTAAAAAAAAAAAAAAAAAAAAAAAAAGAGAATGCCACCTTAGCATGACAAATTTTATCCTAACACCTACCCATTGTTTTGTTTTGGTGGATTCAACTGTCTCACAAGTGGGTGACTGGGGTGCTGCTGGGATGCAGAGCCCCCAGTCTGCTCTGGTTTCCCAGGCACTGGTTTTTCTGACTGTGAGAACTTTGAATCAGGTGGTGGCACCCTCGTCAGCCATAAGCTCACACATGGAGATAATCATTATTTTACCTTAAAGATGGTGACTCCCTCAAGACTGCATTTGTTCTGTGATTCTTCAGACTTTGTTATTCTACTTACTGTTATCCTGTGCCCGGGATGGCGCCTTTACTTTGTGGGTTGGTATGATTCCACGTTTAATTTTTCCAAGTTTTCTGATACCACTCAGTGGGAGAAATAATTGTTAATGCTTGATTGCAGAATGCTTCTTACCTAATTGCCCCAAACGGCAGGATATGCATCAGATTTCTTTGATTGATCTGTTTTGTGTATATATTTTTCAAACATCTTGAATAATTTAGAAGTGATCTTTGGTTTGTGGATGATTTGGTGTCTAAAGTAGTGCATCTACCTGAAGCTGCATATTTCACTCAAGTGTTTGAAAGCAGGAAAGAACAGCTTTTTTAAATAACAAGACCCACTGTTACATGATTTGGGGCATACTGGGTGGCCAGCAGGTTCCTGGAAACCTGGTGCTTACCATCAAGCAGAGCTGTTCTAAAAGGCAAGTCTTGGTCCTATCTCCTGATATCAGCACTGATGCACTGGTAAATTTTCTGTTTGCTCTAAGCTTTTCCCCTCATGTTAGTTGGAAGCAATAATGAAAGGGAAAATAATGCTTGCTGGAGCTCCTCAGCCAGGCTTGGAAACAGTTTCAGGGAGAGAGTAGGTTTATGTTTGTTACCTGTTTTTGTCCCTTTTTCTTGCACCTATGATCCAGCTCTGTGGGAAGGCAAACCAGTTCTAAACCGGAAGTGGGAAGTGGCAGGGGAGGAAGCAATGTGTAATGCTGGTGCCCTGGAATCATCCTGGGACATATGCAGAGGTGCCCCAGGCAGGTGGTAATCCACCCTCAAGTAGGCAAAAGGACTTATCTCTACCAAATCGTGCCTGATGCCTTAAGGCAGGGCGAGGGCAGCATCTGCTAGATCTGAAAGTAACTAGATAGTTCTTCTTGTCACTAGAGATTGTCCCCTTTGTCTTGCTTCTCTTTTGGGAGCTTTCCAGGATTACCAGTGGGGAGGGGACAGGGTGAGCAACAGGTCCCTCTCTCTCTTCCCCAAAGGGGAACTTAATTGGAAGCCCTCATTGGAGGCTCAGGATCTCTTTGTCAGGAATCCTCTCCTCAGAATGATCTCCAGGCTTTGCGCAAAGCACAAATTCATGTTGTCAATGACCTCAGTCAAGGACCACCAGGACCTCCCCTGTAATTGAGTAAGTTGGGTTTATTGCTTGTTACATCGAGAGAGACTGCATGCCCTGGGGACTTGTGGGGAATCTCAGGAAAAGGATGCTAGAAAGGACTTAGAAGATTTGGGCTTGGTTGCTTGAATTTTGAGAGGGTCCAAAAAAGCAGGGATTTGCCCTGCATTGGGTGCTGTCAGAAGTGAGGGCAATTCTATGACCGGGTATCTTAATATATGGAATCTGTAAGAAGGGCAGACTAGATCAAAGTCAAAGCTGCAACTGGTAAAGAAGCAGGAGACACTCACTCACTAGCCAGGAGAGGGGGACGTCTGGTCATTTTTGTGCTTTGGACAAGGTTTATATTTTCAGGCTGTGGTCAGAGATGACTATGGAATGGCCTTCTTCCTGCTTTGATCCATCAGGGAGTGGCCTTGTCTGATACTGGTGTTCGGTAAAGTGATTTGTGGCCCTTAAGGCCTCACTGGGAGTGCCAGTGTCAGCCGAGAGCAGTAGAAGGCCTATTCCCGGTCAGGATCAGGATGTCCACGTCAGACCATTCCTGGCTTGCAGGGGCTGCTTTTCCCACTGTCCGTCTGGTACACTCTTGTCCAGCCATATTGACCATTAAAAGGCTGAAGGGCTTGTGTGCTGCTTAGTGAATAGGTGCTGTCACGAGAGGTCTCGCTCACGCCCCTGCCTGCCTGCCCCTCTCCCAATCCCTCAGATTCCCCCACAACCCTCCACTTAGTGCCTTCCGGCCTCTGCTCGGACTCCACTGCTGATGTCTGCTCTGATGGGTCAGCGCCTGGGGGCACTGCAGTTAAAATTGCTGACTATCACCCTGGCTCTGGAATTGTGCCTCCTCTCCACACTAATACTGAAAAGATACAAGAAGGCAGAAGAAAGGAAAAGAAAGAAAGAAATGAAATGGAAGAAGAAAAGAGAGTGTGACGGGGAAGTAAGGGAAGGTGAAGGTAGGAAATGAAGCAGAAATAAAGCCCCCGAAATGAACTTAACAAAGACTAAAATCTAGAAGGAGAGAGCTGAGGAGAAGGGAGGAACAGAAGAGGAAGGACTTGAGAACAAGAGGAAATGGAGGAAAATTCCAGCCAAATCACCCACCAGCAGGGTCTCTAGTTATACTGAGTGTGCCTCAAAATAAGTTTACATCAGCTGCGGCTTAGAAAAAACAATCGATTGTTAAACAGAAGTTGGGGTTGGATCAAATTTGACTGGGTTTAACCTGAAAATAAAAGAAGGAAACGAAGCTTTCCTTCGTGGAAAAGCTCTACGAAACTGGTTTTAATTCACAGTGTGGGGCCCTGGCAGCTTTTCTTTCTGTTTGCATCCCACGATGCTCCTTTGAATTAGAACTTGCACAGATTCCTGGGCAGGTATATAAAAAAAATCTCACCGTCTTTGAGTTAGGATGAAAAACAGCATGCGTCTCCCTGCCGAGCCTCCAGGAGAAGGCAGTGGAACAAATGGCAGAAGAGCTGCGCAGAGACCCTCGGCTGACCCCACCGTGATGTGAGCGGGGAGATGCAGGCAGCAGCCTTTTCTTTTAGCTTGTGAAGAACTTATACAAATAGCCAGCAGGAACATGGGAGGGGGGTGCGTAAGAGAGCTTCCTTTCCTCCAAAGTCTTGAGTCTTTGAATTGGCAGCATAACTACTGTCCCTGAGAACATATCTGGAGACATCAATTAACAGGAAACAGAAGGTAAGAATGAAGCGAAAGAGATGCCCGTTGGCACGAGTAGGCTGGGTGCTGGAAGGCCAAATGGGGTTGGAAGGTCTCTCCTTCCTTAGTTCTTCTTGAAGCTCTGTGTGATCCCGTACGTTGGGGCATCTCGAGCATTTGGAGCCTGGCCCGACCTTCCCCAGTGCTGTGTGGGGTAGAAGCAGGCATTTGTGAAGCTCGGGCAAGGCTAAAGTGAGGAAGATAATATAGAGTGACCATTCCTTTCTCTTTAGAGTCGGTTTTGCCCAGAGAAATTAGAGCCCCATTTCACATACACTTGCAGAAGAGCCACCACCAGTTCTGGGCCTTCTTTTCATGTGTGCATGTTCAATTTTAGGGAAATAATTACTGGAGGAATTTGTCTTTCTGGGGGCTTCCTCTGTCCAGGTGCTGTAGTATGTAGTTTATCTGAATTTCTTTGTTTTACATTTTTGGCTGGGTGAATATTTCTGGAGAGTTGAATTTCCTTCCTGTTCATGTAAAGTTCAGTGATTTCCACTTAAGATAGTTGCTTTGATTCCCAAAATGTTTTGTATCCACCTCCATTATTGAGATACCTTGCTTTTTCTCCATTTAGGGAGACAACAGTGTGTATTGGATGAAATAAAATCCCAAATGTGGTCATAAAATTTTTCCTTCTCTCGTCCCTTAAACAGAGTCCCATAATCTCAGGATTGAGGTCTTCTCCAGATTCCTTACTGAGATGGGCCCTTCATGACGTGGCTCACCCCCTTCTCCTGCCTCATCTTGCACCATTCTCCACAGGTTGCCTGTGTCTCCTCTCATGGAAATCCTTGGCCTCCCTCCAAATAAGCCATGCTCATTCGTTCATGCCAATGCACAGGCTGCTCCATGAGGAAGTGTTCATGTAACATTCTCTTTGGGCAGAAAGGACATGTCCCTATTATGTTAGATTCATTTAGGTTACAAGGAAAAGAGACTTGCTCACATTGTGTTGGGGTTGAATTTGAGGATGTTCGTGGAATTAAGAAAAACGAATAGTGATGAACAGCCTTTGTCACTGTACCCCTGGACCTCACAGATCAGAACTGATAATTGGGAGCTAAGTCATGGTTCAGGACAGAACACGGCTTCTCTCATTATTCCGTCCCTCTGCTTGTGTTCAGTGTTACAGCAGCTCATCTCTTTCTGTCTGAGCTTTCACTGTTCTGACACTGCTATGTTCTCTGCCTTGTAGGTCTGGTTTATTCATCCTTCTGCTTACTGCTTTCTGCTTCTGTCACCTCTACATCTGTTTTTCTTTCTGTGTTTCTCACATTCAAACTTCTGAAGAGAAGGACTCTGACTGGGCGGTCTGCATCCAGGACACAAGAGCACCACCGGGCAGAGCTTTTGTTCTGGGTCATCTTGTAGGGCACTGGCCAGTTAAGAGGTAGCTGTCTTCAGGTCCGATGTTATTCCATGGCACAGTCAGCTGTGGCCAAGGTAGCAGAGTTAAGTGGTGCAAAATGGATGAGAAACCTCAGAGAAGGGCTGGGGGTGGGTTAGCATGGTTAAGTTCCTCAGAAACGCTCGCCTGGGCCGCTTGGTACACAGAAATAATAGATGACTGCAAACAAGTGTCATATTAGTAAAACACACAATGATTCTGTGTTAATAATAGGGGGGATGGAAAAACGATACCAAATGTACACTATAGACCATAAGTGGTAATAGTGGATGATATTATCTCATAATCTGTAACAAATGTTCCACAACAATGTAGTGTGTTGGTGGTATGGAAATTCCACACATGTACATAATTGTTTTGTAAGTTCACAACTTCTCTAATAGAAATATATTACAAAAATACACAATGAATACACTAGATGAAGCCAGAAGAGGCTGAGATCATTATGGTCTACAGTGGGAACTCCTTTGCTTACAACATCAAGGACCCACTTCTCAGAATGGCCCAAGGTCCTTGATGAGATAAGGCCCCTGCTAACCTTTCTGGTATCATTTCCATCCCTCCAAGCACCTGTGCTCCAGCCACTGGAGCTCTCTGTTGGCCCACAGGTGGTAATGCCACATTCAGGTGCTGCTAGGAAGGACTCCTACACTTCTTTCATTTTGAGATGAAGCATCATTTCTTTGCTGAAATCTTAACCTCCTCCCCCTAGACACTTAACACCTGATTCCACTCCCACATCCCTTCCTACCTGTCTCCCCTATAGCACGGTTGGGTTGTGATTGTTGGTTGACCTTCCTGCCTTGCTCACTGGACTGTGAGGAAGGGGATTGCCTGTCTTCTACTCAACACTGTATCCCAACAGCTAGCCCAGTGTTGTTTCACTGCTATGACTAGCTCACATTTATTGAGTTATTATTCTGTTCCATGCACTGTTCCAAGTGTTTAACACGTGTTAACAAATTTAATGCTCTTAAAAAGTAGCAGCCATAATTATCCCCATTTTATGTTTTGGGAAATTGAAGTCCAGACAAGTTAAGTAACTTGCTCAAGGTCACATAGCTAATAAGTGGTGGCATCAGGATTCAGAGCAGGCTCCAGTGTTCATGCTTTGTCCACTGAGCTATCTGCCTCTTGACAAAAGTATTATAGAGGAATTGGTAGGCATTCAATCAGTGTTGGGGAAATAAAAGAGCCAATGCTGGCATTTGAGGGAGAAGATGGCATTCTAGGGAAGGGAAATGAGGCAGAAAAAACTACCCACAGATCAGTAGAAAGAGCCTTGGAAGGCAAGGCTAAAAATGTCAGTTGAACACTCCCAACTGACATGATAGTGGGTTGGGCTTTTGAGGAAGGGAGTGGCATGATTAAAAGTAGGTTTTGGGGGGTGAATGTGGCTCAAATGGTTGGGCGTCCGTCTCCCATATGGAGGGACCTGGGTTTGATCCCCGGGACCTCCTGGTAAAAAAAAAAAAAAAAAGTAGGTTTTAAGAAGGTTAATCTGGCTTCAGAGTTTGAAATGGGAAGAGAATAGCTATAGAGAGTTCAATTAGGAGGCCATTGAAATAGTCTTGGGAGACAGTATAATGGTGGAGTTGCAAGTGTGGATTCTGGAGTCAGATAAATGAGGGGTTTGAGTCCTGGTTGGTCTGTCACTTGCTCTTGAATTCTCCAAGTTCCTTTATCTATGAAAAGGGAATTATTGCTCACCTCATAGGTTGTTGTAAGGGATAGGTGTGTGTTCACCAAGGACTTAAAACAGAACCTGACCATAGTCTTCTTATGTCCTGGGTGGAGTTGACAAGGACTTATGCTTTTGTGGTAGCACTGACAAGAGAAAGGCGGGAAGATGAGAATCAGTAGAACCTGTAGATTGACTGATGATGAGAAGTTGGGGCAAGGAAGAGTTAATGGGTGCTCAGTGTAGACGGTAAAAGCCAGGGTGCCTGGACTCTAGATCCAGTTTTGTCACTAACAGCTTTGTCTATATCACTCACACAGCTGAACCACAGTTCCTTTCCTAGAAAGTAAAAATGTTGGACAACAATTGCTCATTTTTCTTCCAGCTCTGAAATGCTACAATAATATAGCCAGGAGGTTTGGAGTCTGGACAAAGTCAAAGTCCCTAACCTGAGCCTCCAAATTTCTCTGAGAGGCAGAAGCAGTTGGCTTCTTTAATACTTGACCCTTCTTTTCCTCTCTGCAGGTGTGGCCCACCCTCTACTTGGTCAGTCTTTGCAGATGGTTTGTGGTGATGCTCCTTAAATGATTTTCCCTCTGGGCACTCCAGCTAGACATCTTCAAAGAGAGAAAAAGAGGGGCATGTATTGGGCAAGGTACACATGCAGACCCTTGTTAATAAATGTCTTTATATTGTGAGCACTTCTTTGCCTGGATTATTTATTAGTCAGGGTTCTCTAGGGAAATAGAATTGATAGGAGATATCTGTAAATAGTATGAGATTCTATAAAATTCTCTCATGTGACTGTGGGGATGCACAAGTTAAAATTCTGCAGGCAGGCTGCAAACTGGGGGCTCCAACGAAAGTCCTTGATAAGTTCGCAGGAGATGTTGGCTGTCTGAAGTTAAGCTGGAAATTCTCTCTGAATGCTGAAATCACTTCCCCTTTTAAGGCATTCAACTGATTGGATAAAAAGTCACTCATTGCTGACAGCAATCTCCCTGTTTGATGCAATGTAATCAGCTATCTATGCAGTAAACTCACTGATGACTAAAGACCATAAATGTCCTTGTATTACAGTTAGCTCAGTGCTTGCTTGACAAAACAACTGGGTACAATTACCTGGCCGAGTTGACACATTAGCCTAACCATCACATTGGGTGAAATGAAATGTTTTAGCAATTGTAGAAGGCACTAGTGAGCAAATTTCCATGGCAGCCCTCAAAGAATTGAAACATTCTCCAAAAAAGAGCAGTTCATTTTCAGTTAATGAAAGGCAGAGAGTTCTTTCCCATGATTCTGCTTGTGGCAACTTTAGATAAATTTCCCAGGCCTACAGGTGCCATATAATATCCCACCTACTTATCTTTATGGATAGAGGGTTGTTGACTTCTGTAAGATTATAGTACAATACCCTAGACATGGGTTGTTGACGATATAGACCAACAAAAGAATGTGGGTTCTTAATCAAAAGAGAAAACATTATCACATTGACCCACTGGGCACTAATCAAGCAACTCCTGGTAATTTTACATGCTACAGATAGCAAATTTCTACTCTCAGAGTTCTGTTTGGGTGTTGAGACTCGATGTCTACTCACTAGGGGAATGAATTGTGTCATTCTTTGATAAAGGTGCAATGAACCACACCATTAAACATTTTAAGAATCACAGCCTCTCTGAGGAGACAGAGATAATAATTTAGCAGGTATGCCCATAGAATAGCAGCACCCATGTAGAAATTTACCATAAATCAATTAAAGAATAGGGAAAAATTTTACCCTAAGATTTTGGAAAATAAGATTCTTTTTGACCATGAAAAATTTATAAAAGTCTTCCAGTTCACTAATTTTCTCTTCTGCTGAGTCTTCTCAGTAGCCAAATACATCCACTGAGTTATAGTTTTTTGGTTCTTCTATTTTTCAATTTTGAAGTTTGTTTGATTCTTTTTCAAATCTGCTTCATCACTTTGTATAGTTTCCTAATCTCTGCATGTATTTTCAAGTTTGCCATTTTATTTCTTTAATATGATGATCAAAATATTTTATAAATTGGGGTCTGATAATTCCAATATCTGAAATTTGTGTGCATCTGTTTCTGTGGTCTATGATTTTTGATGGCTCTTGTCTATGTTCATGTTGTTTGTTTTCTTCTATGTCTGGTAATCTTTGACTGCTTGCTGGTTGTTGTTCTTGAAAAATTATTTGTGAGAAGCGGATGTGGCTCAAGCAGTTGAGTGCCTGCTTCCCACATGGGAGATCCCAGGTTTGCTTCCAAGTGTTTCCTAAAAAAACAACAATAACAAAAAAACAACAAGCAAACAAATGAAAAAACAAACAAATAAACAACACAAGGGAGCTGATGTGACTCAGTGGTTGAGTGACGGCTTCAAGGTAATGGGTTCAATCCCTAGCCCCGGTACCTCGAAAACAAAAATATTTGTGAGTGTTCTCTGAGGCCTAGGATGGATGTACCACCTCCTGAGATGCCTCAAAAAAAGTTCAAGGTTTGAGAGCTTCTGGCTTAAGATCCAGACTCTACAGAATGAGGTGCAAATTTGTAAGAAGACCCAAGAATAGCTTATTTTCCTTTTCTTTCCCTTTTTCCTTTCCCCATTTGCTTATCACCAAAACAGATTGTCGTGGAGTTTCTAGAGGTTTTGAGATGATTAATGTGGGAAGGGGTCTCCTACAAGACTCCTCACCCTTGGTGGGCTTGTGCCCAACTCCTGTCTGAGGCTGGTGAGCTGAGTATAGGTGTTTGTGTTATTGGAAATACCTTCAGATCATAAGTGGTTTTGTAGGTCTCATTTTTGGTAAGTCTCTGTTTACGGGTTTTCATCCAAAATTAGCCTGGAATTTCCTCATATCTCTTCAGATCTTCAATGTTTTAAAGTTTTTATTTTTAAATTTTTATCCACCATTTTTCTTTGATTTCAGCTGGAAGGTTGATCTGAATAACCTAGCTCACTTTTCCAGATACTAAAAGTCCACAGGATCTTTTCAAAATGCAAACAAATGCAAGTTTCCCTTCATGATCTATACCTTACTTGTTAAAAATTATTCATTTCCACTTGGGTCCCAGGCTACAATCTGAGAGACTTCCAGGATAAAGTCCAATTTGCTTAGTATGGAAAACAAGGCCTCTTCCTACTCTCCAGGCCAATCTTCTTTTGTTCCCCATTTCTCACCCCACACTCTGCTCCAGCAATACCTATAAGCTTAGAAGTACTTGAGCATTTGGCACTTTTTCACACCACTGTGCTTCACACATGCAGTCCTCACTGAATAGAGTGCCTTTTCTCTTTTGAGTGTGAAGCCAATGCTTATTCATCTTTCAAAAGCCAGATCAGAGGTCACAGCCTTCAGGAAATTCTCCTGGATGCCCTCTCCCCATACCCTATGGATCCTCCTGCATGGCATACTTTGCAGGTGATTGTATGATGATTTATCATACTATTGCGATTTCCTTTTTTTCTAGATTTCAAGCTCCTGAGGGCAGAGATTGTAACTGATTAATATATATTTTTTCCCCCAGCCCTGACTCAGTGGCTGGCTCACAGTAGATGTTTATTTTTGCTAATTGATTGAATGAATGCAGCACCCTATCAGGCAATTCCGATATCCAGCTCCAGAAAGAACACTTTAAGCCCTAACTCTAGATGTAGTTGGTGCCCAGAAATCTAATCTTGTGGGCAGGAAATACAAATGGCGACCTAACACCTGAGGGACAGGTGAATTGGGTGTAACAGCTGGCATTTAGCAATAGCTACCCTTAGATTACAGGCAGGGGCACCCAGTGCCTGACACTTAATAGGCACTTAATAAATATTTGGTAAATGAATGAATGAAGGTGAGTGTGAGTTGGACCTTGGTGGATGACTAAGCTTGGGCAGATGAAGAAAAGGTGAGAAGGATGTTCCTGTTACAAACTTACAAAGAGCAAAGAACAAAGGAGCACATGGTAATTTCAGGAGAGTGTCTGGTAGGTTCATGTAGGGTTAGAGGTGGAAATAGGATGCCCACGGGCAGAATTCACAGATCTTTATGTACCGGTATTAGCATAGTGATTTAGCCACCTTAACAGAAACCAAGTAGAAGATTTAGTTCTAAAATCTTGTAAATGTCCAAACAGGTCCGTGATCTAGGGTGGTAGGTGGCTGTGCTCCACAACATCATCTCGGTACCCACAATCCTTCCATCTTTTTGCTCTGCTGTCTTCTGAGATATTGTCTGTATGATTGCAGCTTGTTCTTCTCCGCTGTATCCCTGTTCTGGTATATGAGAATGAAGAAAGAGGAAGTAGAGGGCAATCAGCTTTCTTTTAAGTTGACCCAGGTGTTATCCACCTTGCTTCTCCTGGGAAATACAGTCTCCAACTGGGAAGCCTTGTACTCAGTTAAAACTTGAGTGGGGGTTGGGGATTGTGTTAACAAAAAGTTAATACATGGCTAGCATAGATATTGGAGGAAACCACCCAGCCCAAGGTGTTTGGATTTCATCTCATAGGACATATCTGGCAAGAGTTTTGAGAAGAAAGTGTTCAAGCTCAGTTCTGCGTGCCTTCAAGTGCTCCCAGATCATTGATACTCATTCCTTCTTGATCTCCAATGGTGAGAAGAGACTGGAGGAAGGCCAGCCTTGTCACAGGAGGAAGAGGCAACTTTCCAAAAGCTTCCACAAACATCCCCTCCACTGAGCTTAGCATTCTGCCTTTACTGTTGTTCTTTTAGGTAGGGCAATGAGAAACAAGCTCTCTACTGTGGTTGGCTGAATAATGCCTTCCGCCCCCCACCCAAATATCCATGTCCTAATCCCTGGAACCTGTGACTATTACCTTATATGGCACAAAATGATTATATTAAGGATCTTGAGAAGGGGAGATTGTCCTAGGTTATCCAGTTGGGCCCTAAATGCAATTGTTAGTATCCTTATAAGAGGGAGGCAAAGGGAGATTTGATGCCCACAGAAGAGGAGGTGATGTGTCCATGGAGGCAAAGATTGGAGTGATGTGGGTACAAGCCACGGGATGGCAGCAGCCACCAGAAGCTGAAAGAGGTCTAGAACGAGTCTCCCCTACAGCCTCCGGAAGGTGCATGGCCCCGTGGATACCTTGATTTTGGCCCACTGACACTAATTTGGACTTCTAGCCTCCAGAACTGTGAGAGAATAAATTTCTGTTGTTTGAAGTCACCAAGCTTGTGGTAATTTGTTACAGTAGCCACAAGAAACAAATACATCCAATCTTGATAGTTCATTCTGAGTGGAGAGTGCTTCTTTAGAGATATTCCATGGTCTGCCTCTGCTCCTGCCACTTTTCCCCAGAAAAGGAGAAGTGTCTTACTCGACTGATGAATTTGGGGGAAGAAGCTGGGTCTGCGCTGCTTTGGTAGCAGGGATGAGGTCCCATTTGTTCCTGGACCTGAGGAGAGCCCCACAGGGTGTGTCTCCAAGGAGGAACATGTAGTTTTCCAGCTGGTTACTGGTGGGTAACCACACCTAAGCCGTGCTTCCATTAGAGCTTTTTATCTACATTGAGGGTGATATTTGGATCTTCACCTGCCAGATTCCTGTATCTATCTCTGATTGAGAACTCCAGCAGGGACTAGGGATGTTGTTTATTAGCCTCTCAAATGCCAACAGGCACACACCGAGGCTGCTCCTGAGGTGACCACCGAGAATCAGTAAGTTGGACATAACAGGGGAGAAATGAGATTGGCTCTTCAGCAAGCACTTCAAAAAATCATCTAGTCCCTAAACCAAGTTTTCCTAAAAAATTATATTGGTACAAGATGGAAGGAAGGAAGGAAGAGAGGGAGGAAGGGAGAGGAAAGCAAGAGAGAAGAAGGGCTCAGAAAGAGGGGAACTGAATTAGTGAATCGGGGTAGGTTTATTGGAATAGCCGAGGGCTTGGTGTAGGTTTTGAATTTTTCTTTAATGACTTTTCCTTGCTCCCAGCCCAACAAAACCCAGTTTTATGTTTTCACTTTCTGCATCTGTGAGCCCAGACTTTTCCACAACATACTAGCCAGTTTCATAAACTGTGTTTAAATGGGGTAACCAATGAGTGTGATTTTCCATTCTGCTTTCCAGTGAGCTTGGGTCCCTCAGGGAAACTTGTCAGGCTGTGCGGGCTTCCAGTGTGTCTCTTTCATGGAGTCCAGCTGCAGGGACTCCCTCATCTCTGAGGGTTATTAATGACTCACTTCCCTCTGCCTGACTTTAGGAGCTCCTGAATTCACTCCTGGGTTGTGGGTCTTGCTCCTAGCCCTCCCCTTTGGACTCCCAACGGAAGGAATGATCTGCCAGTGATCCAGCATCCAACCCCAGCTGCTAGGTGGAGAGTCCACATTTCCGAAGCTGCGGCAGCGGGAGGGGTGTGGGAAGTCATCTGCTCGGATGCTTTGAAGGAGGGATGGGAGGAAAGCTGTGAGTGAGGGAGGCAGGAATGTGCAGGCAGGGCTGGGATCCCAGAAGATTTTGTTTATCACACTGGCATCATCAGACCTTGGTATAATGACTGCTCAAGATTCAGGAAGGTTTAGTTTGCTGCTGCCCCCAAATTAAACTGATTTTAGTTTTACTAAATATAATAAAATGATTCCTAATCCTAGATACCCATAATAGAAATCTCTACCTGGATGTGTAATAGGCACAGCTAAAGTAACCACATTCAAAATAGAGCTCTTAATCTCACTCCTGTCCCACCAAACTTGCTCCTTCCCAATTCTGCCCCCCCCCAATTGACACCACCATTTTCCACTTGTGCAACCACAATTCTATCCTCTGAACACACCACACCCATGAACTATCCATCATCAAGCCCTGTGATTCTCTCTTGAAAATATATTCCAAATTCTATTACCCCTAACTTTCTACATGGCTTCCACCTAGACCAAGCCATCCATCCATCACCTGAACTATTGTGACACCACCTCCTAATTCATGTCTTGCTTCTCCTCTTGTCTTTTTAAAGGTAAATAATAGAAAATATCTCCATTATTACTAGACTCACTCAAAATGGCTTAATTGCAGACAGAATAATATCCAAACTTCTTATAGTGGCCTGCAAGCCTCTAAATGAACTCGTCTATGATGATTTTCCTATCATTCTCTCAGCACTACTATCCTCCAGTCACATTGGCCTTCTCTCTATTTCTTGAAGCTTCAAATTCTTTCCCTCCTTAGAAATGATGTTCTTTCTGCTTGGAAGTCTCTTCCCCAGGGTTTTGCACTTTGGCTCCTTTATATCATTCAGGAGTAAGGAAAAATGGCACCTCCTTGGAGGGACCTTCCATGACCAGCACCTTTCTCCATCCTCTATTATTCTTTATCCCATTTAACTTGTTCTATTCATAGTTCTGTCAGAAGTTACATTTATTTGTTTATGTGTTTATTCTATGCCTCCTTTGGCTGGAATGGAGAACAAGGGTTTTGTCATCTTTACCATACAGTGCCTAGAGCAGTGTGCTTGGATATAGTAGGGGCACAATAGAGTGTTATTGAATGGATGAGTGAATATCTGCTTGCTTGCTCAGGCTTGCTCTTTGGTCCATCCTTATCTCATCAGTAATTTATCCAAGTTCCAATGATTTCTTTAGGATGTCTCCTGGGGAAGTGTTCATCTTCTCTTCTTACTGCCACTTCCCCTGGCCAGACTCTGATACCTTGGTGCCTGGATTTCTATAGCATGCTCCATCTTCTCCTACTCCCATCTGTTGTTAGAGTGACTGCCCTACAACACAACCTCATCATGTAGCTCCTTAGTCACCTGCCACGTTCTTTCTCTGGCTATCATCCTGCGTCAGCACCTTCTAACCCACCCACCTTCCCATTTAACCCCACACTTGCAGGTCTCATCCCAGTCTCTGTCGTGGTGAAAATGGTGCCTCTTAGTTTATATCCAGAGAACTGGGTACAGGGCATTTACACAAAAATACAGGAGTTCTTTTGTGAAGAGTAAGCAGCCATCTGTTTTCTGATAGTGAGGAAATGGCTTATTTGTGTTATTCTCTGGAAGTCAAAAGGACCAAGTCTGGCTGAACCCCTATGATTTTGAAAATAATTCCCTTGATTATTAAAAATTCTGGGATGTTTGGGACTGTAAGTAAAGAAAACACCTCCCCAAGAAAACTACAAAAGAATTTCTGAACAAAGAATTTCATCCAATCTTACTAACCCAGAGGAAAATAATAAAGATCCTAACTTCTCTCACATGCTGATTCCAGATGGTGAGAATGAAAGATTATTAAAATTAAAAGAGCCTAATAATTAAATGGACAAGTGGATGATATGATGGCTTTTTAATGTGACTTACACAGGAGGAGAGGGATCAACTTCAGCTGCGTAGTAAGGTGTGGCATCTCTAGGAAAGCTATCTAAAATTTCCACTTATCTGCATGTCAGTTCCAAGACAAAGACGTTAAATTTACTTCTCTTTCCAATAGAAGATGTATTTTTTTTTTCCAGTCGTTGTTGGGGGTGACCCATGGTTGGGGAAGACAAAGAGAAAAGACTTTGGGGCCAGTTCCTTATTTTTTCACTGAGAATCTATTTGCACAATGATATTCCTGGACTCCCAGAAGCAAACTCCCTGTATTACTTCTTGCCATTGCAAGCCATTCCCAAGACACAGGGCCTGGGCCCTTTATCTGGGCCTAGCTCAGAAGACAGTGAGAGCTTATAGCTGGGGACTGTGGGCAACAACTCAGTCTACAAAGTTATGATCTTCCCCCCGTTTCTTCCACAAACGACATACACTCCATGCAAAAACTTTAGCTAGCTCTTAGGGTAAGGGAAGAGATTAGCATGAGTGGATGACCTATAGAAGCTGCTACAAGAAGCACGTGCTGTTTAATCTAAGTGATATTTGTGGGTTTGAACAATGTATAACTGTTAAGACTTTTAGTCACCAGAACAAATTCTGAAATACATATGCTGAGTAAGGTGGGATCATAGCATCTTGCAAGTATGTGATGGCATGGAATATTTGTAATTCATTGATTCATTTATTAAGATCAGGCATAAGGCTTAGTGCTGGAAATATAAGGTGGATATTTATATATTGGACACAGTTCTTGGCCTACAGGTTCCATATCCAGTGGGAGAGATAGTCATGTACATACCCATAATAGAAACTGATGAATGCTGGAGTTGTGGAATGAAGGAAAACTATGGAAGCATAGATTAGCTTTGCCAGGGTGGGGATGTGGTGCTTAGGGAAGATCTTGGATAGAAATATAAAAGTTGGAAAGGTGAAGTTGTTTGGGGGTTAACTGTAGTGATATGGGTTTTAGGCATTTTGCATCTGTTCAGAAGGCAGGTAGAAATATGTAAATAGAGCTTGAGCTGGGCTAGAGATTTACAGAGGAATAATCCATATTGATTATGATTGAAGTCCCATTATTCAATGGGCCACTGTCGTAAAGAATATGTACCGAGAAGAGGAGAAAACTAAGAGAGGCTATTAGAGACCACCGTTAGTTGGGGAAGGCAAACAGAAAAAGTAGCTTTTACTATTAGTACAACTAATATTACTAGTACTAGTTTTAATACCTCTGATAATTCTCACTACCAATTCTAACAGTACCAATATGACTATTACTGCTAATACTGTTGCTGGAGCTATTACTACTCATGGCTCTTAACTGATTATTTACTATGTGCCCAGCACTGTATTGGGGATGTATGTACATCATTTCTCAACAACTCTGCTCAATAATTCTGCAGGGTGGGTATTATCATCTAGCCCTTATAGGTAAGGAAAGCAAGGCTTAGCAAATTTAAGATACTTACCTAAAGTCACATAGCCAGTTTGGACTGCAGCTATGTGCAGTGGTCTATGTCTGCACATATGTCTATGTCTAGAGAAATAGCAGTGGTCAGAGACATAGGAGGAGAATCAGGATAATGTATTTGGGACTGAGGGAGTAACATTCACTTGGGCCAATGATGGTTAGAGGCACCAAATACAGTAAAGAAACCAAAGAGAAAATGAGCACTAAGAAGGGCCAAATTTTATTAGCAACAGTAGGGTATGATGTGATCCTATAAGTGCTGTTACAGTAGAGTGATGTATCCAGAAGTCAGATTACATGGGTTGAATTGATCACTATTGTTCCTTGTAAGTTGAGTTTTCTTAATAAAATTGTAGTTTCCTTGAGAGCAAGGCCTATGTCTTATGCTTCTGTATTTGTCACTGTGCCCAGAACAGTGTTGAGTGCCAATTTATTGATTGTATCCAGGCATTGCATTTGGTTGCTATGTTAACTAGGAAATCTGGGTGATAGTCAACTAGGAAACCAGTGCAGCACAGAAAACCAAGGAGTCATTTTCTCTGAATACTAGCTTGCATGCATTGTCGGGACCATTAACATAAATCTCTTATAAGAAGCTCCCCCAGTGTGTTGGGGCTTGGAATGTGGCAGTTCTTCACTTTAGAACCACCAATGGTTGAAGATTCTGCCATGTTGGTGGCAGCTCTGTCTGTAGAGGTCACTCTCGGTAGAGAGAAGCAAGCGAGATCCATTATATTAGTTAGGTTTAAGTTAATGTGTAACAGAAAAATCCAAATAATAGTGAATTAAATGATATAGAATTTTATTCCTCTCTCAAGTTTAAGAGATCAGAAGGGAGTTGTCTAGCGCTACTCAGTGTTGGCGACTCAGGATCTTTCCATTTTGTTTATCTGCCATATGCCTTCCATTCCATTCTCTTGTTTCAATATGGGTGCCAGAACTCCAGCCATCACATCCACATACCAGCTAGCAGAGAAGAGGAATTAATCAAGGGAAAAGTTCATACCCTCCTTTATTTTATTTATTTATTTTTAAAGATTTTATTTATTTTATCCATTTTAAACCCCCCTTTCCCCATTTGCTGTTTTGTGTCCATTTGCTGGGCAATTCTCCGTGTCTGTTTCCTGCCATCTCTTCTCATCCTCCTCCTCCAGTCTTCACCAGGATTCGATCCTGGAGACCTCCGATGTAGGAGAGAGGTATTCTGCTGCCTACGCCACCTCAGCTCCTGGCTTCTGGAGCTTTCGGAGCATCTCGTCTTGTCTCTCCCCTGTTACGTCATCATTCTGCTGCATGGCTCCCGGGCCCCGACAGCTCAGCGGCACACAGAGCCTGGCAGCCCATGCGCCTTCTATATATATATTTTTAATTTTACCGGGAGGTCCCGGGGATCGAACCCAGGTCCCTCCATATGGCAGACGGACGCCCAACCATTTGAGCCACATCCGCCCCCAATACCCTCCTTTAAAGGTACTGCCTGGAGGTTGCACATACCACATCTGTTTATACTGCACTTACTAGATGTTAGCTGCAAGGGAGGCTGGCTAATGCAACCTGGGTGACCATATGATCCTTTATTATGAGGATAAAATGTAGACCAGATACTGGGGTCAACTATAAGGGTTGTTACAACCTCCATGGGATTTTTTTTTCTTTTAGGAGGTACTAGGGATTGAACCCAGGACCTCGTACACGGGAAGCAGGTGCCCAACCACTGAGCTACAGCTGCTCCGCAATGAAAGTTAGTTTTTGTTTGTTTGTTTGTTTCTAGGAGGTACTGGGGATTGAACCTAGGACCTCATACAAGGGAAGCAGGTGCTCAACCACTTGAGCGACATCTGCTCCCCTCCATAGGAGTTTTTGTTTTTCTTTTTTTTTTAGGTACTGGGCTTGGGGAATGAATTTGGAGCCTTGTATGTGGGAAGCCGGTGCTCAACCACTCAGCCACATAAACTTCCCTGTACGTGGGACCTCCCATGTGGGAAGCAGGTGCTCAACCACTTGAGCCACATCTGCTCCCCACTCCATAGGATTTTGACAACAGCTGTCAATACTATATGATGCTTTCTCTCAAACTCTCAACTTTTCAAAGGGACAGAGAATATTTTTTAACCTTATTTTGTACATTTAATAATTGAAAATATAAACAATTAAAAACTAAAAAGTAAACACAGATGAATAAATATATAGATTTCAGAGAATTTGTTTATGTTCTTTTTTTAGGATTTTAAAAATAGAAGTTCTACATGCAATTAGATGTAAAACTTCAGTCATTTTTGTCCATTCAGTCATCTAATGATCTATTTTTAGTGGTTGCACAGCTAGTCTGTTGGTAAAGAAGATAGGCTCTGGAGTCAGACTGCCGAAATTCAAATCCTGTCTCTATGACACACTACTTGTCTGACTTTGGGCAAATGGTTTAATCTCTGTAGCCTTAGTTTCCTCTTCTGTAAAATGAGACAACCTACTCAGAGAGTTGCTATAAAGAATAAACAAGGGGGTCGGATGTGGCTCAAGTGGTTGGGCGTCCGTCTCCCATATGGAGGGACCCGGGTTCGATCCCTGGGACATCCCGGTTAAAAAAAAAAAAAAAAAAAAAAAAAAAAAATAAGATAATTTTATAAAGATCAGTGCCTAGTTCATAATAAGTCTCAATAAATGATGTGATTATATCTCAGAGAATAAGTTTGTTTTATGTATACATGCATAAATATATGTGTAGTATAGTACCTAGCAAATGGGAGGAATTCAATAGCTATTGACTTGAATACACACACATACGGAATTCACTTAATCTTCTTTTGACACCTGGGAACTGTTGGCGTGAAGCAGCAGCTGCGGTTGCTTGTTTTTGCTTTGGCTACCTGATTTCCTTATTTACTTTTCTCCCCTGGTTTAATTTGAAGTTGCCACCAAGTAAGAGAGGCTTAGATGTTGGGAGAGTGGTAGAACGAGAAATGTGTATTTGGTATAAGGCATTTGTGTGCACATCTGAGCTGTTGATTTAATGAGATGACATCTGTGTCTGCAGATTGAATGGGAAGGAAGAGAGAAGGGCTTAACGCTGACTGAATAATTACAGATTTGTTTAACTGTCACTGGGATTCTATTTCATGGTTTGTTTCATAATTAAAATTATTTCACTACTGGGTTAAGACCTTATATCCTATGTGTCAGCCAGAAGCATATTTCTGTGATTGAGTTGTTCTGGAAAGCCTTTGAAACACCAGGCTTACCAAGGAAATAATAAAATACAGGCATAATAAATACAGAGGGGCCAACTCAAGGTGGTTGATTAACGTGTAAAGATTATTGAAGTGTGTAGTGAAATACAGGCTAATTTAGTGGACATGGTTTATTGGTGGAAATTTTAAAACACAAGGTGTTTTAAAATAAATAAAACCCAAATTTGATTAGGGTGTGCACTTTCAGTAACAGAATACATAATCTTGAAAAAATATTGGAGTCCATTTGAGGTACAATGGTTTAGCAACAAATTTTTCATTTGAAATTAGTGTTTACTCTCAGCCAGAGAAAACTCCCAGATGTTTTTCCATTAGGCTGTGTATTTAACCGGAAGCCATAATTATAGCACACTTTGTGCAGTGTTCTATTCCTCATACATGAACCCTATACTAATATTAATAACTGTCATTCATTATGGGTTTGTTATAGACCTGGCACTGTTAAGTACTTCAAAAACTCATTTACTCCTCAGGAAAATCCTATGGGCCTCAGTATGCCAATTTTACAAATTAGGAACTTGGTACCAAGTAAAGTTCCTAAGTACCTTGCCCAAGATTATGGAGAGGCAGGGCTGGGCTTCTCTCTGCCTGACTCCACAGCCTGTGCCCTTCATCACTGCACCCACCCTGGTCTGGAGTGGGGAGGCATTTGCACAGGGATCCGTCTGCTGGGTCTTGCCCTGCATATTACCAGGGTTTGGTGTGGTTGTACAAGACACCTGGTCACTCAGTCATGGCTAGTAATCAGCCCCTCAGTTTCATACTCTGAATAATGGGGATTATAATTCCTATTACTTACAGGGTTGTTATGAGTCTTGTGACATGAAGCATAAGAAAAATTTTGTGAATTGCAAAAAAGTTATAAAAACATAAATATCAATTGTGTTAATTGCTTTTTATAACAATAATAGAGTTTTAAAAAATTTGACAATATATTTTTTTATTATGATAATATTAAACAGTCAGTCCTCACCAACTCTGTGGCTACAGTTATTTTTCCTGTTTCCCAGGGAGGCAGTGTGTTTGGCTGGCTTTTTGAACTTAAAAACAAAAACAGGAATGTGTTTAGGAGTAAAATCCTTTTGCCTTTCCCTCCCCTTCCCTGCACTCTAATCAGATGGCCCATGCCTCCCTGGAGATGGAGGGCTTTGTTTAACTGAAAAACTGCTTGGCATCTGGAAAACATTCTTTCCTTTGCCATAACCATTTCAAAGCTCTATTGTCATTGGAAGAACTTTCTTTGAGTGTCCACTGCTGCACCCCACTCCCAATCTGGTTCTTTCCTTTCCCCCCAAAGGTCTTTAAGGAGGAACTTTGGGAATTTTTTCCTTCCTAAAATTGATATTTATTTTATTCTGAAATGTCAAATGACTCATTGTAACTAGAATAGAGGCATTTAGGATATTAGATGACTGTACTGCTAAATAAATAATAGGTGGCATTCTAGAGTGATTTCCCTTAGCATGTGCTGGTCCAAGAAGAACCTCTATTCAAAGCACTCTGAATATTTTGCCAAGGCTCTCAGAGCTCAGAAGTAGGAGATAAGGTATAAAATGCATTTTGTTGGGACCAACCCACTAAATGAAAGGACAAATTCAGTAAATATTTGATGAATGCCAATCACATGGAAAGCACTATGTTAGGACTCTAGGGATGCACAGACAAGGAAGACAAGGACTTTTTTGTATGGTGCTTTTATACTATTAGGGAGAAAAAGGCTAGAATGCAAATTAGTATAAGATGGGGTAGGATATAAAAAGTGTTATAATAAAGTTACAACATGTTGAATTAAGAGGGCACTAGAGCATATTCTTTTGGGAGAAATGAGAAAGACTTCATGACGAAGTCAGGACACCAGAATTAAGAGTGACCCAGCTTGGCCAGAGTGTCAGTTCCTGTAGGGAAGGACTGAGAAACAGGTCATAATGCAAGTAGTCTTCAATATTAGGCCCATGAGGGAGACTGAAAGAGGAGCTCGTTTCTAGAGTCGCCTCAGCTTTCCACATCCATTTCAGGTCCTTCTGTAGGAATTTAATAAACCTGCATATTTTGTGGGGGATCTTGATACTGAGCAAAAGCAGGTTCTTTTCTCCTGATGCATCTTTAAAGCCAATTCCTGAGACACTGAGTTTTCAAAGAGAGAAAAAGTTTATTTGGTTGCTTAAGCAAAGAAAGTCACTTGCCTTAGTTGGCCCCCAAACTGCCTCTCTGATCTGCAGAAATTCTAATATTTTATAACATCAGGGTGCTAATGAAAACTTGGGGTGGAGCTGGACACAGGTTCCTTCATTGATAAATGTTAAGGGGTTGAACAAGCTGGGTGTGGACCCCAAACCAGGGGAAGTTACAACATTACAATCATTTTTGGACATCAAGTTTCTGAGATAGGATATTAAACAGAGGAGGGTGGAATGGTTACCATCCCAATAGCAAGCATACACAAGGGTGAGGTTTAGTCTAGAGGGGGCTGGCTGGAGGGGTGGCACCCCTCCAGCCAGCTTTAGTAATTTCAGGTATTAACCTTTTGCTATTTTATAATATCAAGGCATCTATATAGTGATTTAGAAATCATAATTATTTGCTAATTCTTAACCCTTGGTTACAACCTTGGGTGGATTCTTGTGCAAAAAGAGCATGATCAAAGCAAATCTTCCTTCATTTTTTTTTTTTCCCCTCAATTTATATCTTCCCTTTCCTAGAGCTCAACATCAGAGCTGTGGGTGTGTGATAAATGGCTACAACTATTGAAGGCAAGATGTTACTTGCTCAACCCATTTGAATTCTCCTAGTCTTGATTGTCCAGTCCTGTGATGATTGGATTTGGAATGGGTCTCACTTCACAAAATAGGGAGGAGTTCCTTAGATGATTGGTTCTCAACTCTACCTGCTTATTAGAATCACTTGGTAGATTGTTTTTTAAGAGTTCAGCTTTTTATTGAACATGTTACAGGAGTATAGGTAAAAAAACCAAAGCCCAGGTCATCATCAGACTTCTCAAACTCTTCTTTCTTTGCTTCCACTTTCTTCTCCTTGGCTGGGGCAGCAGTGGTGGAGGGGACAGGACCTCCTGCTGGTGTAGACGCTGCTGCCAGGCAGGTCCACTAGCCCCTACATTGCAGATGAGCCTACTTGGGATTTTAAAAATTCCAATCCTTTAGCCCTACCTCAGTGTAATTGAATTAGAATCCCTCAGGTTGGGATTGGACGTTGATATATATATTTTTAAAGTTCCTCTGGTGATTCCAAGGTATAGTGAGAGTTAAGAATGACTGCTTTAGATAATTTCTGCCAGGAAACAAATATTCAGCGGTCAAGTTTTCACTGTTTGACATCTTTTTCTGAATCCAGGGTTAAATGCAAAAGTGCAGTTTCTCAGTCGAAGTTCCCATCTAAGCATTATCTAGATGTAACAGCCAGCAGCCTTAATACAGGAAATGACAGAGATGGCACTTTGTCCAACCTAGGGACCCAGCAGGCTAACATCAGGATTGTGATTGCTGACAAACCGATCACTGCTTCTTGTTCCTAAACATTGTCTTACCAGTCAATGACTTCAGCATCCATAGTGTAACTGGCACTTCCTCTTCCCAACACATCACATTGACTAGGCAAATGGGGCCTCCAAGCACAGTGATTTGAAAAAGATTTGAAACAGATTTCTCTGCCCAAAGAAAGACTTTTATTAAGCACTTTGCAGCACGTCAGACTCCTCGCATAGAGAGGGTCCTTTTGGTTCAGTCCCCGAAAATAAGAAGTCTGGTTTCTAAGAACTTGATGTTTTTGCCTTGGATTATCTGGATAATTCCTTCAAGTACTCTGTTCTATGTACAGACTTTTCATTGGATCAGGAAATCCATATCCCAAAGCATAGAGAATTGTATTTTATGTAAAAAGGGTGCGCCCCGGAGATATACAATGAAGGGGATACTCTTCACAAATGCCAGCTCATGGGAAGAATCTGGTTCAAAGCCACAAATTGTTTTCCTGCACAGTTGTCATGTGTGAAATTGCCTGGTATAATGGGCATCTCCAAGTACATTACTGGGCATGCCATCCCAGAATAAAGACTATGCTTCATAGACTCCTTGCAGGTAGGTAGCTAGGTATGCCCATGCATGTCACTATGTGCTGGCCAATGGGATAGAAGCAAAAGTGATATATGATACTCCCAGGACATAAATTTCGGAAGGAAAGAATGTCCCCTCTGCTCTTTTCCTTCTTCCTGCTGGCTGGAATGAGAACTTCATGAAAAGCCACCTTGGATCCTGTGGTTGAGGGAAACTATCATGTGAGGGAGAAATGGATTTTTATTTATGTTTATTTTGCATCTCTGTCACACACAACTGAACCATACCTTAACTAATAAACAATCCCTCAAAGCCCAAGTACCATTACAGGAATCTTTTATTGCTTTATTCTTGGGAGGTCCTTGATTCCAGGAAGGGAGATGGGGAAGAAAATATAAAGTTTTCATTGCCACCCTTATTGTTAAAAGTAGCCTGATTTGAGTCTACCGTAGAGCCCAATAGAAATGGAGCACAAGAAAACCAGACAGGGCAGAAGGGCCACTGAAGTCAGGGTGCACCAGCTTAGCCACCCTGGGCATGCCGGAAACCTCCACTAAGTAGGAGGGATAAACACATCTGAAACCAACGCTATCCTGCTGAGAAGAATGAAATGATAGGCACGCTCAACAGGCCCATGTAATGCAGGATTAAAGGACACATCCCCATGCTTCATGAACAATTCACTGGAAATAATTTAGAATAATACGTATGTTCAAAACGTCTTCCAGAAAAAGAAAAAAAAAGGTTGGATTTCTGAATAACATGCATCAATTGCTTTCCCATTGTCATAAATTCAAAGGAAAGAGAGAAAGGTGAGAGGCATTAAAATCCAGGGAGCACTTCTGGCTGGGCCAGTGGGTCCCGTGCCATTCCTTATTGAGCTGAGCCACCATTTGTCTCTGTGTAAGCTCCCTCAGCGATGATTGTTCCGGATAGCTATTGAGGAGGAGTGGGTGGACTCTATATTTTATAAGGTTCACTTCAGTTTTCCTCAGCACTGGAGAAGGCAGTCTGGCATAATGCATGTTTAGAAAAGAAAGTAATGAGCTGTCAGGAACGGCAGATTAGAAGCAATTCACTGACTAGTGAGATATCAGCTGTGTCCTTGTCAAGTAGGTGAGCTTTTCTTCCTCTCAGTTCTTCTTAGGAATTCGAGTATTACCCTCAGGGTAATGTCCAGTCAAGCTGCTTGGGTCATCTAATCCACTTACACTGGCTCTAGTTTTCTAGACACGCAAGAATGGATGCCATATTTGATATATGTCCATGTTTTCCCTTCTGAGCCACTTTTCTTGCCTCTATTCCAGTGCAAATGCATTTCAGGAGCACAAAGTTTAATAAAACATATGATACTGAGTTACATGAAACGTGGTGTTTAATTCCATCTAGAACTGTGGTTGGTGATATAGTGTGAAGTTTTAAAATAATATTTTAGCACAAAAATGTAAATGTTCCTGTAAATGTCACATCTTTCCCAGGTGCTTTGGTTGATTCATTGTTAAATGAAAAGCCTTAATTATATTTCTGTTACTCACTAATAGCTGCAGTGCAGGATAAGTTGGGATATTCAGTCTCAAAGCTTTCTGAGTGCTGATTTGAGGAGACAGCTCATAGGCACTGCAGGTGGGGCGTGCCTCATGAGGAGATGAGAGGATGGACTTGCTGATATTTTTTTGGAGTTATAGCCCATCCGCAGGGCAGGATGTGGAACTTTTTAGGAAAAGATTGCAAAGGTCATGTTCTCACAGGTCACTGAGGTTCTCCCAGGTCTGCAAGGACTCCAGAGGCACCCTCTTAGGCTTCAGTTAGAGTCCTTCCCTCAACACCCCTAAGGAAAGAGTGCTGTGCAGTTTCTGAGAGAGAAAAGGGGGGCAGAGTTGACTGTGAGGGGATGGAGAGCAAGGTCTTGGGGTCAGAGGAAGAATGAACTAAGAGAAAGGCAACTTCATATGTGGGCACACAATAGGCTGGTTGGGGCAAGATTTTAGCTCAACAGCCAGGCAAAGCAGTGGATACCAGGTCTATCAGGGGAGGGCCCTACGGGGCAGGGGCAGAAAGCTGCGCTTTCTCCATTTAGCCAATTGAGCCCCACTGGGATGGCCTGCTTAGAGGAGATTGGGAGAAGTGGTCCAAAGAGCTAATGTTGACTGAGTATTCTATTGCCCAAAAGGCCATATATAGCTTGGCTCATTTAATCCTCACAAATTTGTTTTATTTTCTCTACTTTTCCAAGAGAAACTGGGGAAGTTAAGAACCTTGACTGCAGTTACTCAGAAAGTGATGAGATGTAGATTAATTTACTCATCTGTTCATCCATTCATGAATTCATCCTGTAGCTGGGCTCTCCATTTTTTAACTGGGGATTACTTATATAAGCATAGAAACATGTAGGTCCTTTATTTTCTGAACTTCAGGACTTCCTACTGATGCCCAGTGGCACAGGGATCTGCAGCGATTAGGTTGCAGGGGAGCTTAGATGTTGACGCCCTCTGCCCTCGGGGCAGGGGGGCAGCATTGGAGCTCCTGGCCGATTGCCTTGCCTGCTTTCCCTTGTACTCCATACCAGTATTATCATTTCCCAAGAGTGACACGATGTGAAGAAGGTTTGGAAGCACTGCTGTGAACTGATCTTGCTTCGAGCCCCCATCCTGTGGCTAAAAGGGATGGGGAGGGTGTGGGAAGAGAACATACACGTCCTGATTTATAGTATGGTGACATCTTGGTCTTTTCCAGTTTAAACTGCCTCTTTCAAGTTAACTCAATCTCTTTCAGATAAATGCTTGGATATCCAAAATTTCTCTTTGTCCCCCTTCTTCACTCCAAGATAGCTTCCAGTATATGGGCATACAGTCCCTTGGCCTACATCTCCTGGATTCTTGCTAGCTTCAGTTGAAACATCTTGGCCTGCTTGTCTCTGTGTATCAACCTTTGTCCTCATGGAATCCTCTGCCTGTATTACTGTCCCTACCTGGCTTTGGGCCACATGCTGGCACCCAAGGTTGCTTCTTTCCTCTCCTCACCTCTGTGTCCCCCCACCAGAGCATGTAGGGACTTCTGGACTGCCTGCACGTTGTGCACCAGTCACGGGAAACCACCAGTGCCATCTCAGACTGTACCTAGACTCCTGCTTGTATTGCCCCAAGATCCAGGTAAATGAGGCCCCTGCCCTGGGTCCTGCACTTTAGAGGGCACCCCTTCTGGCTGCACCCCTTCCCACCAATGAGGAATCTACTGGGGTTGGAATCATGTCCACCCCCAAAAGACATGTTCAAATTTTCAAGTTTTAATCCTCCTTCCTGTGGTATAAATCCATTTGTAAACAGAATCTTCAAAGTTGCTATTCTCAGTTAAGGCGTGGCCTAACTGAATGAGGGCAGGCCTTTATCCAATGTGGATGAAGCCCTGATGAGAAAAGGAAATTGGATATAGAAGTAGAAGCCAGAAGCCAATGGAAATCAGAGGAGCAGGTATAAGGAGAGAGGTTTACTTTGTAATAGAGGATTTTTGTTTTTGTTTTTGTTTTTAATTTATTTTTTTATAAAAATTTGTTTATTTATTTCCCCCCACCCCTACCCCCTGTTGTTTTGCTCTCTCTGCTGGTCTCTGTGTCCATTTGCTCTAAGTTCTTCTGTGTCTCTGCAAATCTTCTCTTTAGGTAGCTCAATCTCTTGTACCACCTCAGTTCCCTGGTCTGCTGCATCTCTTATTGTCTCTCCTCTGTGTCTCTCTCTTTTTTTTTTGCATTATTTTGCTGTGCCAGCACTCCTGCATGGGCCAGCTCTCTGCTTGGGCCAGCTCTCTGCTCAGGCCAGCGTGCCGCATGGGACAGCTTGCCTTCACCAGGATGCCCAAAGTATCGAGCCCTGGACCTCCTATATAGTAGATGGGAGCCCAATCGCTTGAGTCACAGGTGCTTCCCATTTTACATGTATTTTTGGTTAATGTTTTTAATTGATACTTTCTAGTGTACCATTTAAATTTTCTTCTCATTTCCATTTCTCTCTATTTTTTTCTTTAACATTATGAAAATAATTTCTAACTTACAGGACAACTGAGAAAATAAAGAATACCAACATGCATCCCTGCTTCTTATACTCAGATGTACAATTTTTAACATTTTGCCAATTTTTTTTTAAGTAGATTGATATTTAAATTTTATCAGTTAAACTTTTGACACCTATTTTTTCTTCATAAAGGAAAATGTAACAACATTTTTACAGTCTGAGACACACACTCTAAAAATGTAATTCTTCTCTATTTATACATAAATGGTGTAATAGAGGATTGACGGAACACCACAGACTCTGGGAGGAAGTGTGCTCTACCAATACCATGATGTTGGACTTCTAGGTAGTCCAACTGTGAGACAATACATTCCTGTGGTTTAGGCCAACCCATTGTGTGGTACTTGTTTTAGCAGCCCTGGCACACTAAGAAAGTCAATGGGGCCAGGAAGATGTGTTCATTTGTCTAGATCATACCCCGAGTCTGAGTTTATCCCAGGGCCTGTATGAGGCTTTTCTCAGGCCACCAGTATGTACGTACCTGGGCCCAGTGATGGTCAGGGGGCCATGGGTTGGGGGTCTGTGGATATGTGGACAACCCCCTCGAGGAGCAGAATGGAGCCAGGAGTGAGGAGAGAAAGGGAGTCAGATCAGGGCCCTCCAGTTAACTCTTATCCAGCTGCCACATCTGCTCCCTCCTCCCTCTGTCAAGGCTGTGCCATTGCTCCCTGTGCCAAATAGGATGTGACATTCTGCCAGAAGAGGGGCTTTGCCAAATGCGCACAACTTCCCCTCGGCATGGTCAGGAAAGCCGGTCCCTTGTCTTGATGTTCTCTGGTTTCTCCACACTCCTCTGGATATTTCTACTGCAATCAGCAATGTCTTCCCCCACCCCCAAGACTTTTACCTGGTGGTCGTGTATGTGGTGGTGGGATGGTGGTGGTGGGAGTGACCAGATGGGCCTGACATCTTGTTTCTCTTGTTCTTTTTTTGCTTCTGCACACTAGAAATCTTTCCACTACTTCACAGTAGTCTCTAACTGTGGCTCAGAATAAAAATCCACAGCCAGACCTCAAATCTTTGCTTTTGACATCTAAGAGAGGTTGTGTGGAGCCTTGCTTTCTTCAAAATCTATCAAACAGTGGCACTTTAGCAGTTTGATATGACCACAATATCCAAGACTTCCCAGTGGACTCATGTCACCGGATAAGCTTTAGATCAGTTTGGATTTTCTCAAATTTAGGTAGTAAATTGCCTCTAGGTACTCGTCCTACACAGTAGGACCACATATGGGTCCAGCATGATGGAAAACAAACAAACAAAATCTACTCCTTCTGCACAGATAGTTTGAGAGGCACTGATCTAGGGAGTCCAAACCTTTGAGTCAAAAAGCTCATCAAAGACCTCCTTTCCTAGGTGGTATCTGCCCTCCTTCTGAAGGGGTGGATGCATTGTTGCCCTAAGGCCACAGAATTCATAGGACATGAACATATTTTCCACAAATATTACTTAGACCAACTGTATTCCAGTTACTTTCAGGTATTTGAACTCCTACTCATGCTATTCTAAAGCCACACTTGCTTCCCTAACGTACATTGCCTCCACATGTCAGGTCTTTGCAGTGCCTACTTTCTCTATCACAACTTCTTGCTGTATGCCATCTCCTAACCTTCTGCTTTTTATTGTTCCTCCTGATTTAATTCTCCATCTGATTCCTTTATCTGTCCTTACACTGATTCCTGGTTGGTTCCCAGGCTTCGGCCTTTATGGACCAGATCATCCAAGAGGGCCCAACATAGCCAAGAGTTTCCAGGTCCTGTCAAGGTAACCACCAGCACCAGAGTTTGGCTTTTCTCAAAGACCAGCAAACCATGTGCTGACCTATTCCAAGCCATTTTGATGACCGAGGACTTCTAAGTCTACAGCTTCAGCCCAAACCACTCACCTAAGCACCAGACCCAGAGACCATGCTAGGCTTGACTAAGCCGTACCTATTCTTTAGGACCCTGTGCAGGCCTGTGTCCTCCAGGAAGTATTCCTTAAGTCCTGGCTAATTTGGGAGCCTTAGGGGTCCACCCATAGCGCTGTAAGTCCGTGTCCACCCATAGCACTGCAGAGCAGTGGTTCTGGCTGTTTCCAGACAGCAGCATCAACACCACCTGGAGACTGGTTAGAAATGCAAATTCTCAGGCTGAACCCCAGACCTACTAAATTAGAAACTATGGGGATGGGGACCAGCAATCTGTGTTTGTTTTTTTTTTTTTAATTATTTTTTTATTTATCCCTATTTGTGGCTTGTGCTGGCTGTGTCCATTTGCTGTGTGCTCCTCTGTGTCTGCTTGTCTCCCTTTGTTGCGCCAGCCGCACGGGGCCCTGAGCTCTCTGCACTGTGCAGGCCGTCCTTCACCAGGAGGCCCCAGGGGGCCCAACCAATTGAGCCACAGCCACTTCCCGCCATCTGTGTTTTAACAAGTCCTCTTGGAGATTCTGCAGAGAATAAGCACATGTGCCTGGCCCATGATGGACCAAATTGTGGTTTTGCTGCTTTTTTGATGATTTTATGACCAGAGCTTCAGGAATGCCTGATTCTGGCCTCCAGTAACAGGTTAGTATATGTGCTGCCGAAGCGAGCACATCCCAGTAACAGGTTAAACCAGGGCCCACTCTCCGACCAGCTCCAGCCCTTTCCACCTGCAGAATTTCTGAGACAACAATCGATGAGTGAGACTAGAGAACCAATTTATATATTAATAAATGTGCCCCCTGACACCAAAGAGAAGGCTAGATAAAGACTGGGTTAGAGATATAAAGATAGTGGTTACCATAGGTTCTGAGGGGAGGAGGAGGGAAGAACAGGTGGAACATAGGGAATTTTTTAGAGCATTGGAATTGTTCAGATTGACATTGCATTGATGGATATAGGCCATTATATGTTTTATCAAAACCTATAAAATTGTATGGTGCAAAGTGTAAACCATCACGTAAACTATAGACCATGGTTAGTAGCAATGCTTCAATATTTTTCATCAATTGTATAAAATGTACCATACTAATATAAGATGTTATTAATAGGGAAAACTATGTTGAGGTGTTGGGGTATTTGGGAATCCCCTATATTTTCAATGTATCTTTTCTGTAATCTTTATTTTCTTTAAAAATAAAGTTAAAAAAAAAAAAAAGACTGGGTTAGCTGATGTAGTTGGCTTGGGGCCTATGTCGTGTCTTCCATTGTTTGCCCCACAATTCAGCCCAGGGACCACACTGCCCTCTGGCTGCTGTCCAGAGGAAGTACATTTAGGAGGGAGAGGGCTCTTAGTTGGTCAGAGAGCAGGCCCTGGTTTAACCTGTCATGCAGCTGCATTTAAAAGTGAGGAAGCCCCCTAAGAGCAGCTGGCTCACCCACCCAGCCACGTGGGGTCAAAGAGAATACTAAGGGTAGTCATAATGACAGTAGGAATTAACAGTTAGGGAATACTTATCATATGCCAGGCACTGTTCTAAACGGCATAGATAAAATAACTCAACTGCCAGCTTTTCAGACGAGGAAACTGAGGCACAGATTGTCAAGGGCACAAAACTAGTAATTGGCAGAGCCAGGCAGTCTGGGTCCAAAGTCTAATTGCATAACTATTATGCTAACCTGTCTCCCCATAAAGAAGAAATAGGATGTGATAGCTCTGATTGCCGGTTGGTAGTAAGTAGCAGGGACTGTGATGGAGAAGGAACAGATGTGGACACACACATGCACACACATGTGGACACACACATGCACATACATGTGTACACACATATACACATGTGCACACACACACAATGGGAGGATGATTCCTGGCCTTCCATTGGGCCCCGGAGTCTACTTTTCTACCTGGCTTCTTGGCCCAGAAGGAAGTAAGGATGGTTGGTGTGCCTTGGGAAGTGAGCACGTGCTGGCTAGGAGCAGGGTTAGGGGAGCCAGGAGGGCTCAGGACTCTTGTTTTTAAGGGTAGTAAATGCATCCCCGCTCCCCAGTCAACGTGTCCCCCAAATGTCTTCTTGTCAGACTAATCCAGTGTGGTATGTGCGAAGGGGAGCTGGAAGGCAGGTGGGCAGGGGCGCGCTTGGCCTGCTGGGGCAGCCTGGTGGAACCGCTCTCCTGTTCTTCCCTTAGCCACAGCACTGGGGGGAAGGACAGGAGGCAGAAGGAGGGCTCTCTGGATAGGGGCTGTCTCAGCAGGGGGTGGGCTGTGGATTGAGGCCGATGCCTTCATAAATTGGGAAGAAGGAGGAGGCAGGAAATGTTTCCTTACTCAGTTCACATTTGGTCAGTTTCAGGGCTTCCCTTAACAAGGGAATTGGCTGCTGACAGTGAATTGGGCAGAAAATTTAGGTCAACTGCAAGAAAGTTGATCCTTTACCACTGTTTTCCTGCAAACATTTTTTTGGTATTGTAAAAAAATATATTTTTCTTTTCTGTAAAATCACCCGCTTTGGTGTTTCTCTTGGCATTACAGATACATTGTTTTTCCTCAGGTTGATTGGACCGAAAGAGGATTAATTTATCTCTTATTGATGTCTCGTTTGAAATATGATGAATTATAGAAAGCAGAGTTGGATTTTGATATCTATCTTTTCTCCGAGTAGCTCACAGCACATGTTTGGTAGACTGACCAAGAGTTTTCTTCCTATGTTACAAAGGAGGAAATAGAAGCACAGAGGTTCAGCAGCTGCTCATGGGTGGTCAGCCAGCTGGCAGCAGCAGCTTAGGTCTCTGTTCTCTTCTCATTGTTATGGCCTGTGTTTCTGAGGCAAGGGACCTATTTCTAAGCAGGCACACCAAGGAGAGGCCTTAATGGATTTATATTACAATTTAATTTAATTTAATGTAATTCCCACCCCCCCTCATTGTTTGTGCTCGCTGTCTGTTCTCTGTGTCTGTTCGTTGTGTGCTCGTCTTCTTTTTAGGAGGCACTGGGACCCAAACCCAGGACCTCCCATGTGGGAGGGAGGGCCCAATGCATTGAGCCACCTCCGCTCCTGCTTGTTGTGTCTCTCATGGTGTTTCCTTGTTGTGTCCCCTCATTGCATCATCTTGTTGCGTCAGCTCGCCATGCCAGCCCATCGCATCAGCTTGCTGTCTTACTCGTCTTCTTTAGGAGGCACCGAGAACCAAACCCAGGACCTCCCAAGTGGTAGGCAGGCGCCCAACTGCTTGAACCACATCCATTTCCCTTATATTACTTTTGAAGGGAAGAGCTCATTTCTTCTCCCAAGATAAACATACAGTGGATGAAGTTACTATCCTGTCTCTTCACTCTGGAGTGCATGTCACTAGCTGTATCCCTTTCCACTTAAAATTGTTCCTTGCAGTGGTGAGGACCTCCCACTAAGCCCTGGGGGTGGGGGTGCAATGGAGCCAGCAAGTAAACTCTAGAGGTTGCTTGTTCTCACCCCTTGTAGCTCTGGGAGCCCAGGTCATATGCCTAGAGTAAGGCCCATGGGTGTGGCAGCTGCGTTGGATCAGGGAGCCTGGGCTTTCTTCACCACCACCTACACAAACCATAGGAAGCACAAGGAAGCCCATTTTGGAATTCAGTGACTAAATGGCAGGTCACCTAGATTGACTGGGATTTCTTTGAAGGGCAAGAACATGGAGCTGGGAACCTGGAGGGTGTTTCAGAGGAAGTCAGTAGCAGTCTCACGGTAGATAAGCAGACCCTGGATTGGTGGCAAAGCTAGACTGAGGGGGTTGTTGGCTGGGGAGCAGCCCAGGCACTAATCTCTAGATGAGAACAGCCCTGGAAATATGGGACAGATTAACTCAGGTTTCCATATGACCCCTTCCATAAATGGCCAAATGTAAATCACTTCTACTCCTACTAAAATAGTTAAGGCTCTAAAGTAGAAATTAAAGACCTACTCCTCATTGCTATCTTCTCTGAGTATTTTTGCAAAATGAGTGTGCAATTTGTGTTTTTCAGCTATTTGTACCTGAGACCAGCTTCCTGTTGACAGCTGTGGGAAACTGGTGCTTACAGTGGTCAGATATTTTGAAACTCACAGTACTCTTTATTGTGACTAAATAATTTATTTTTAAGTGATTCATTTTGTTGTCTACATTTTTACATGATCAATTTGTTTCTACGAAGTTTTTTGGCTCTAAAAACCATAGGAATTAATCCTTTATTTTGAATCTAAAGAAGTATACAATTTTTATTAATAGAACATTGGTTTCTCTTTACTTCCATTAAATTATATTGAACAAATATTCAAAGAATATTGGTGTGAATAGTCACCAAATATTCACTGAGGGCCCCTCATATGTCTAGGTATGTATAAATCTGGTTCCAACTGGAGATGTAGAATTTGATGTGGATGGAAGGACATATTTATTAGTTTCACAGAGAAAAAAATGACAAATTTAGTGGCAAATCAAGTAAGGGAAGACAATTAGAAGTCATACTGCATTGAGGTGCATTTAGCCAAACCAGACTGCCTGAGAGTATGGCCATTTAGGTTAAACTACCAATGGGAGAACCAGTACTTTGGAGTCCTCGCTGCTCTCAAAGCCCTAAGGGGTTCAGAATCTGGCTTAACAGTGGAATCTTTGGGTTGTTTCCAGTTTCAGAGTGGATGTATGAACTCAAGGAAAGATTATGCTGGGATTTTCACCAATGGTAATAACTCAATGCATATTGGTTACAGGAAAGAAAGAATCAATTTAGGGTAAGAAAGTAAAGAAATGTTATCTTTGCCATATTTAGCTGAAACTGGATCTCCCAGAAGGGGTCATAGAAATAGGAAAAGATGCAGGGGGAGAGGCATGTCAGCACAGCCAGAGAAATGCCTCCCCCCACTGCTGGTTCAAGAGCTAACTTAGGAAGAGATGAGTTCTTCTCAACAATTCTGGAGAATTATGCGACCTCTGTGGAAAGTCTAGTTAAAATCAAAGCTTAATGATTACCAATAAATAGTTATTTCTCCATGTTGAACTTTGGAATTATTATTTACAGTGGATTTCAGCATTTTTCTTTTGCCCTTTACAGATCATTAAACGCATTTTCATATCAAGAAAATTCTCAAAGGCCTTCACAAGCTAGGATTGTTTATAGAGCAAAAAGTCAGCTCCCAACAAATATTTGCAACTTGATACATTTGTATAAAGCCCAGAATTTTTGTATAAAACAGGTGACAACTCAGTATGTTTCCCCGCTCTATTAAGCATCTACCTTCCCCTTAAAATTTATTCCCCATCTTATTTGGCACAAATCAACTGAAGTGGTCATTTATTTTTTTTTTTATTTTTTATTTTTTTAAGATTTTATTTATTTATTCATTTATCCCCCCCTTGCTGCTCATGCTCGCTGGGTCAGCTAACCACGCCGCGCAGGCGGGCTTGCCTTCACCAGGAGGCCCCGGGAACCGAACCCAGGGCCTCCCATATGGTAAACGGGAGCCCTACTGATTGAGCCACAGCCGCTTCCCTTTTTTTTTTTGTTTTTTTGTTTTTTTGTTTTTTTTTTGGTCATTTATTTTAAATTAACTTAGTGCTGGCCTGGAAAGGACGGCTCCCAGATGATGGCAAAGTTACTCCAACAAGGTTGCCTTTGGGACTGTTTACCATAAAGTGATCTTTATAGGTCAGTGTTTTTCGTTCCCAGCTGCTGTGACTACATGAAAGGAAAATGTCTGGCACCAGGAAAAGGGGCCGTTTGATCAGTGGGGCTTTATGGCCAGTACTTCTTAAAATATCATTTTCTTTTTTCTTTTTCCCCTTACGGTTGGGACGTGTGGAAAGCACTCTTTGAGCCGAGGAGATATTGAAAGGTCTCTCTGTTCCAGGGGCAAAATAAAAACAAACATGCAGGTCATCAGTTTACAGAGTTTTTCATTTATTGCTTTCATTGCATCTGCCTGCTCTCCCTACAGGAACCAGTTCTGTCTGCTATTTGGGGCTCCTGTTCAGCAGAGTGAATAAGCAGATGAGGAGAGTCCTCTCCCTTTAAGGATTTCTTACTTTGCTCGATCCAAATATTGCTGCTCTTGATGCTTAGTCCCTAAGCATCAAGTGCATTTGCTTCCTGCAGGAACAGTTCTGAGGAAGCGCTCAGGGTCTTTCCTCTCTGAGCTGCAATGTTCTGTGGCTTTGGTTCCTGGTTGCTAGAGTTCCTCCTCGTTTGTCAGGTTTTTCCCCGTAGTTCCATACCTCCTGGCTCTAACTCTTAGTTCAACCGAATCATAGTGGGCACGAATATATGAAGATGGGGATAGATTACATGTCCTCATTTATGTAGCTCTCCCTCTTCTTAACGTGGGCGATGCTTTCCTGAGGTTGTGATGCTTGTCGTGGTATATGTTAGAATCATTTGGGGAGATTTTAAAACTTCGGACCTTCAGGTTTCCTTCCAAACCAATTACATCAGCATTTCTAAGGTGGAACTTAGGCATTGCTATTTTAAAAATTTCTTGGGGTCAATGTGCAGCCAAAGTTGAGAAGCATCATCTTAAGACTATTCGATTGATTTTTTTTTTTTTTTTTTTTTTTACCGGGAGGTACCGGGGATTGAACCCCGGTCTCTCCATATGGTAGACGGACGCCGAACCTCTTGAGCCACATCCGTTTCCCTATTCGATTGATTTTGACACTTCCTTGGTGTACCCTAGTGAGAAGGTAAAGACTGGTTCTCATTTTTCCCTTGAAATCAATCAATCCTTGAAACGACTGGGTCTGAAGTGACCACCTGAGGCGTCTCTGTCCACTGGACATTGAAAATCTCTGTTCTTTAGGGAACTTATGCTTTAGTAGGACTGAAGACTTTTGGAATGAGAGTGACAAAAGTTTTTCATCACTTTATTTGCAACTTGAAGCTATAGGTATTAATTAGAGGGTATTGCTTAGAAATTGCTTTAGAAAGTACCATTTATTAACTGGTTTGAATATATACACTTATGCTGTTTATTATTTATGCTGTTTGGATGTACTTTCTTCATATTTATACCCTGGGAATGCCGAAAGGCAGTGTGTGATGCTGAAAATGAAGGTAAACCCCTTCCCTATTCATTTACATTCTATACCCCTCCCCTCCAAAAGTAAAACAAAGCAAAAAATGCCAGAAAATGGCATTTCCAGCTTAGAATGCTGTTTTACATTAGGCAACTTCAAATGTACTTAGATGCAACCATGTTATTATCATTTTTTCCTGTTATGATTGAATTAGATTTTCTGCCATCCAAATAATTAATGTCTGTACTGTCACCTACAAGAGACTTGAAATGGATCTGGTTTATTAAGACAATCACAGTAAATATTTGGGCCCTGCATTTCTTGAAGATAAAATACAATTTATTGATCCAGTGTCTGAATTCAAAATGTATTGCTGAATTCAGTGTAGCCTTTTGACCTTTTGTGTTTTCTCAATGGATAATATACTATCAATTACTGACATGTTGGGGTTGGGTAGCACTGACTTAGATATAAGGGGTGCATGAAGCAGTGTGAAGGGCTTAGACTTTCACTGGGACTAATTAAAAGGCTCAGTGATTGCCTGCAGATTAGCTTTGACGTGAGTGTTGATGGTCTGTCTGATGTTGATTTTTCATATGAGTGAGAGGATTCTTTCAGGATGCATTTGGCTCGATATAATATGACTCCTTGGGTACCAGAAAATGACACCCTTTGTCTGAGTCAGTGAGGATGCCAGTGATACCTCGGCCTGGGGATATTTTGAGCCTCTTTCAGGTCAGCAGCAAGTCATTCAATGACTGCAGGTGGGTGTGGTAGAATTTATGAGTATCTATTTTCACATTATATTTATTGTGTTTGTATATAGAGTCATTCAGATAACTCTATTTGATTCTAGCTGGAAAACCTTGTGTCTACCACTTTCCCTCTCTGTGACCCAATTTCCTAATCCCTAATAAAGAGAGATTAATGTCTCTTCTGATTCTAAGAAACTATCTGCTAAGGACACATAAGCTGGATGGTTATTATTTTTACAGACGAGGACACTGGAGCCTAGGGGTGTGTGAAGCAACTTCCCTAAAGCCACACTTAATTATGGAAAAAATGTTCTTTCTACTGACAAGGCTAAATAAAGTTCCTTGGATTGCACTGAAGTCTTACGACTCATCTAATTCCCCATGTCCTTCCTTAGACCTCTATTCCAAACTCCTGGGAGATGTTTTGAAGACTGAGCATGAGTCCAGAAGCTGAGATACTTTTGGCAACCCTAAATGTGCCTTCTTCCTTTCACTAGTGGCTCTGTGGACTGTGAAAGGGCCCAGCCAGAAGACATGAAGGTTTTTTCCTAGGACTCAGAACTGGAGCCGGAGCTGGAGAAAGGGGCATTTCATTCTGCAGAATATGTACTTGTTGAACTCCTATTTTGTATGTGTCAGGAACAGGAGTGAGAAGGGATTTCTTCCTTTGCCTCATTAGTTAGGGAGACAGACACTTGCATGAACAATTAATGCAAAGCAGACTGATGTGGATGTGGCAGACATGGCTGATTGGCCAGTTTAGTGCCAATGCCCTGTCCCCTTGCCTGCACCAGCACAGAAGTTCAAAAGGTGAAATACTTGCTTTACTAGACTCCTGTACAGGAAGGTGGTCATATGAATAGTCTTGGCAATGAGATTTAAGAGGAAGACAGTACCAGGGTGGTTTCTAGGAAAGTTTTTTTTTTTTTTTTTTTTTTTTTTTTTTTTTTTTTTTTTTTTTT
>JAKSZT010054487.1:44894523-45000245 GCA_026826555.1 Tolypeutes matacus | reverse complement strand
AGTGGGGTGATAGGCACTTAGATGTTCTATGAGCTCCTACTGAGGTGTGCGTAAGAGTTACCTCTGGGATGACCTCCCGACTCTCTTTGAAGTCTCTTAGCCACTTGAACTCATTTGTCTTTACCATTTCCCCCTTTTATTCAAGGTCTTTTTCCAGTTGTGTTGTCAGTTGGCACTTGGTATTAATCCCTCGTTGCCAGGGAGGCTCATCCCCGGGAGTCATGTCCCACGTTGGGGGTAAGGTAATGCAATCATATGCTGAGTTTGGCTTAGAGAGAGGCCACATTTGAGCAACAAGGAGGCTCTCAGGTGGCAACCCTTAGGCACCCCACAACTGCAGGCTAAGTCTCATTTACAAGAGAAAAGACTCACAAGGGTCTTTTATCTTGATCCATCAATGCTCTTCCAAGCCATCAGGAATCAGCATCTCTACCAGCTTCTTGACTTTAGGGTGGACTTTCAAAGGCAAGTCTCTTTCTGAGTCAAGTTGACCTTAACTTCTATCTTCTTTGGGCTAAAGCTCAGTCTCCAGAACCGCATAAGCTCTGCAAAGTGGTCAACGGCTTCTCATCTAGTGCCTTAACAAATATTTACGAAGAAAATTAGTGAATGAATCATTTGACTGAATTGTGCGTAATTTTCAAAAACAGTCATGACAGACAAGAGTTCTTATTTAAAAGGAATGTGCCACAGGGAAAAAAAACTTTTAAAATAGCCAAATTAGCAGCCTTTACTGATGTTGACATTCTGTTCTCAAACTAATTATCTGCTGATGTTACTGACCTTATTAAGAACAGTTGACACTCTCTAAAGTTATCTTTGGAAACCAATATAAAACCCAAATACAATTTATGATCTTGCTAGGTTCAAAAACTGCCATTTTTATGTGGCCAGAATTCTCTATTGAATTTAGAGATCTAATTCAAATCCCCATTGAAAAAGGGAGTGATTTGGATCAAATCATAAATGACTAATGGGCAAAACAATATCAGTTAACTTAGGCATGAAAATAAAAATAGAAGTGTCAACTGAGGCATGCTGTGCTAATATTCTAGTACTGTATTGGGTGAACATTAGCTGGTTAGTGGAAAATTTGTTTTTGACATATATATGGAAGATGGTTTCCTAGCAAGCCAAAGAACTACTGAGCACTGTCATGTCAATATCCCATGTGACAACAAGCATTATTCCTTTGGCAAAATCATAGTCAGTGTCCTGGAGGATTTCTTCAGCACAGCCTCAACATCAAATAGAATGCTCTATTGAGATTAGGGTCTGTGAAAACAGCCATGAAATCCTGCCTGAAATACCAGCCAGGAGTACATCTTGACAGAGGTCCCTTGTGCAGAACCTGTCAGAGGATCATGAACAGTGAGATGGCAACCTAGCTATCAAATGTGTCTATTCCTGTTGACATGGACAACAGCATCATCATGAGGACATGCATAGGCACAACTTTAGCAATTCAGCAATCAGAAATGGGCTCCTTGAGCCCAAGATGTAAGCCAACCTATGAAACAAAGAAACAGAAATGCCAGCCATCATTGCCTATCATGGCAAACCAGAGGCCTATCTTTGCTCACTGGGTCATAAACTCCTAGAAGACAAGACAGCTATTTGTAAATAATATTGTTTGTTCTGTAAACATGTAAAATGCATGTTCATAAAGTCTTTAAGTGAAGATGAGCTCTAGAACTTAGCCCCAAACCCTCTTTTAACTGAAGAGGAAGCGTTTTAGAGAGAAGGAGGGATGTGCCTAATCTCATACAACTCTTTCTGGAGAGTTTGTATGGCACACCAAAAACCCTAACTCCAACCCAGAGCTCTTCCCATTTTAACTCTATGCCATAAAGTCCCTAGCACATTGTCTTGCCTGAAATTAGCTTTCAATAAAATATGATGAATAAGTCATTTCAATCACTATTATGTATTAGCAGGGACAGGCTTGACACATAATTTGGGGAGACTTCTTTAAGAAAAAGAATACAAAATGAGGAAAATATAATAAGGTACAAAAGCGAATATTTATTTATAAGGAAAGAAGATTATGTCTGTTGCCACATGTTGAAGCCAGGAAGCTGCTGATATCTGAGAGGGTTCAGCCTTCCTCTTTCCTCTTAAGGCTCTGTGGGCCCAGCTTCTTCCAATCTCAGCCGTAGGCTGGCAGACTCATTTCTTTCCGGGCCCAGATGCTTTGTTCTCTTCACAAGGTCAGCTGTAAACTGTGAGGTGAATGGCTCGTCTCTCTTCCCGGGGCCACGGGATCAAAGCTGGCAAGTTCTCTCCTCTTTGGTGTCTGTGGAGCTCTCTCTACTCCTCTGTGTATCTTCTCTGTGTATCTACTTCTGTGTATCTCTTTCCCTGTCTTCTTGATTGAGTGTCCATATATATAGCACACAAAGGGGGTGGGGACTCAAATCGAGTTGCCCTAATGATGCGGTCGAATCAAAGCCCTAATCTTGATTTGATCAAGGAAACGTAAAGCCTTTGGATTTAAATCAATCAAAGGGTTATCATGCCTAGAGGACCAGACCAGTTTACAAACATAATCAATATCTCTTTTTGGAATTCATAAATAATATCAAACCACCACAACATCTAACAAAGCTGACTAATACCACAAGTATCACAAAATCCAGAACTATAGTGAAATATATTTATTCAACATATTTCTTAACTGCCTGACACACCTCTATAATATGTTCCACCCCACAGGCTCCAAACTCTGATTCACTCCTCATATAATAAAAAGTGTATAGTCTTTTCCAGGGAGAAAACAAAAAATTAAGTCAGTCTTTCTTCTAGCAAAAGAAGTTGTTTCATATTATTGATAATATGGAAAAGTTGCTTTCAGCTTCACAAGTTGTTATTGGTGTTTTACATAAATTTCTAGGATAGTTGTCAAATTTGGGAAGATTTGTATCTACTTGCTTTCATAATGAGTTGTAGGATTTTAGGGCATTTCTTGGCCAACCTTAAGTACTTTTCAAATACATGACACACATTCATCAGAGAAAATGCACTTTAAAATGGCCACAATATTGTAATGAGTTACATAATTGTATAATAAATCACTCTTCAGCTACACAGTGATTCAAAGATGAATATGTGTAGTTTTGTTCAGTGGTTCACTTGTTTCTTCAGGCTGTTTCTTGCATGCTGATTTGTCTAGAACCATCAGACTTCATCAGAACAAGATATGAATGATTCACAAAAACATAAATTGATAATACGTTGGAATGCAGAAAACATGAAACTTTACATTCAGGACAGACTCACTGTGGTACTGCTACAGGTTAGTGTCCTACAAACACAAGAATTCTGATAAATTCTATTTTGTGAGGTTACCATCAAAAGAGAAAAATATTTATACATAGAGCATTTATCAATGAATACACTGCAATCTTGAAGTATATTCCTGGCAGTAGAGAACTTCCATTTGACTAAGAGTTGATGAGCACCAAGTTTTCCAATTATGATTTTTACATGTCTGGTGATTCAAAGAACTTTTCACAGACTCCAAGGCTATACCTCACACCTTGTTCTTCTCACTTTCCCCCACTAGTCTCAGGGCAGAGCACTGAGGGCACATGCCAAATGTGATTTGCCTCTGTCCTGCTCCTTGTGCTACATTGCTGAGTGAGTAGGCTCAGTGAGTGGGAAAAGTATTTCAGAAAGTCATCTTTCTAGCATTAAGTGAGCTGTAATGGACGTGACTGCAAACCACATAAGTCCCACTAACCCTAACAAATCTATCTCCAACTCAACATCTCCTTAGCAGGACCCCAAAAAGTTCATGGCTGTCATAAAGTCACCTGGCCAAGGGGAAGTCAGAATGGAAAAAGACAGCATCCTGATTGTGGTTAAAATATCATTTTTAAAATTTTACAAAACCTTGTAATCATGTGAACACAAAACCAAAGATCCTCCCATGCACAAGGAATGGCCTCAAAAGTGAGGGTTCCCAAAGCTCAAGCTTCATAAGCTTCATAACGTAAGCCAATGAAAAGGAAACAGTCCTGTCCTCACTAGGCATTAAATAGCTGTTGAATCCTAAGCATCTCAGCCTTCAGTTACTCAACAAACATCAACTGGTCCCCAGCGTGAGCTCAGGACACCCAGGACTAATATTAGTAACCGTTCTTTGAGCACTTCAGACTGGAAGACACAAGTAAACGAACAATGCCATGCAGGGCAATGGTTTATGTGCTGGAGGCGGGGTGAACAATGAGATGTGCTCACTGAGGAGCCAGCATGGACATTTGCCAGGTCTGTAGATTGTGGCATATTTGCACTGAGTCTTTAAGAATGGCTAGCTATTCACCTATTGGATGACAAAGGAGAGGAAATTCCAGGCAGCAACAATAGTGCATGAAAAGGCTTGGGCTGATGGCGAGCCATGTGTTCAGGGGAAGTTTTGAATAATTTTGTATAGTTAAAGCAAAGCGGTATTGGCAGATCAGGACAGAAAAGCAGAGGAAACCAGATCATGAAGAGCTTATAAATCATGATAAGGAGTTTGGTCTTTATCCTACAGAGGGACAGGTGGAAGGGCCATTGGTTGAATGTGCACTGCTGTGGTCTCAGCATGACAGAAAGGGCAAGAGAGATGGCTTCACTCTCTGAGAGCCTTCTGGACACCAGGCAAGTTCACACTGGACATCATATTCAAGCTCCTCAACAACCTTCTAGATCCATTTGAAAGCTGAAGGGGGGAAGCTGAGTGGGGAAGGAAACACCCACAGCTCATAATGAGCAGACAGACGACCCATGCACGTTTGCTCCATTGTCTCCACAATGGTCAAGGAAGAAGCGATCAGAGCCTGATCCAAGGCAGGGAGAAACTCAGTAAGGAGGACAGGACAGACTCAAAAGATGCTTAGAACATGCTTCCCAAGTTAAGTGTGGAGTATGAGAGGAAAGGGAGAAGTCCATTGCCTCTTTGGGTCCTGTTTCCTCAAGTGTCACATGGGAGTCATCCCACTAGCACTTGCTCAGCCCCAGGTTACATGATTACCTCTAATCAGAGCACCTGAGGAGATGGACACTCAAAGGACCGGCCGGAGCCACGCCAAGGAAACAGAAGGCTTCTTTTTCTGGAATCCTCACATCAGAATTAAGCAAAAACAGATCATTCCAGGGATCAGCCACAGAAAGGAAAATTCCAAGGAGGGAGGATGAGGGCAGGAAGTACTCTGGCACCTCAAAAACAGGAGTGTGTGTGTGCGTGTGTGTGCATGTGTGTGTCTACAAGTGAACCAGAGTTAGGAGAGTTGAGACTTCTGGTTTTTCTTGTGTTTTTTGGTTTTCTTTTCCTTACCTTATTTTACTTTACTTTTCTTGAGTCAATTCCTTTATCTAAAAGAACCTGGCCGTGGTATCTTCCCAGACAGGAGAGTTTGCGAGTGAAGGGTCAAGCTTCCCCAGTGGCAGAAGGCCTGGAGAACCTCAGCAAGTGTGACTGCATTCTCCTCCAATCCTGCCTCCATAACTCCATGTACATGGATCTCTTAATGTTTATACCTTCACAACTATACATTCCTATATTCACATCATTGCATGCATCAAATTAACCTTTTCTAATGTTTATTAAAATGATAATAAATTGGGAAGCGGCTGTGGCTCAATCAGTAGGGCTCCCGTTTACCATATGGGAGGCCCCGGGTTCGGTTCCCGGGGCCTCCTGGTGAAGGCAAGCCCGCCCGTATGGCGTGGTTAGCTGACCCAGTGAGCACAAGCAGCAAGGGGGGGATAAATGAATAAATAAATAAAATCTTTAAAAAAATAAAAAAATAAAATAAATAAAATAAAATGATAATAAATTATGTTCACAAGTCAGCAATCTTTATATTTCTTGCTCATATACTCATCTACTCACAAATGTTAAGAATTAAGGAACTTTGGTTTCTATTCTACTGTTTCATTCATTCATGCATCCTTTAGTATTTCTTCACTTAACAACTGTTTATTACAAGAGTGTCATGTGCCAGACACTATGCTAAGATTTTGAGAATAAAAATCTCAAAAGTGATATATCATAAGATGAGAGAATATGGGGATTCAATGGAAAATGCATTGAAACTTTTAAATTGAAACATGTAAATGTGTCATTGTATGTCTTTTATGTGGGAAGATGAGACCACTAGCCTGCCATCTGTGAGACGTGTCTTTTTGAGCTGCTTTTCTGGGCATGGCATGGGGTGTCCTAAACCATACCTTCTACCCTTAGGCTCTTTGTGATCATAGATGTGTGCCTTGGTTGGATTCTGATACTTCATTCACTCCAGGCTTGAGTCACCATGTGCAGTGGTTCAGGGGACTTTAAATTCATTTAAAAGTTAGAGTCCCTTTCTCTGTTTATTCTACAGAATGTACCTAAAGTACCTTTCCTTTAATCACAATGGTCAAGCCAGTTGTATATGCTGAAACCATTGATTTTCCAAATATAGTGCCTGCATTTAGCACTGAGAATAGCCTCCTTAATTGCTACAAAGCCAAGTAGTATTGAGAGAGGCCAACCCATTGGACTGGAGCAGATGCTAGTGCAGAGAGACAAGCTGGGTGCAGGTGCCAGGTGCAGGTCCAATGTGGCAGGCAGACTCTCAGCATCCGGAGAGCTGGGCCCAGACCACAGGGGATCCAGTATACTGATGCAGCACACAGGGGAGGGGTGTCTGGGAATAGACAATACTCAGAGTAGGTGGGCAGGCAGTGGGACTCGGGGAAGCTGTTGTCAGCAGATTTGGAAACCAAGCTAGGCTAGAGGAGCAGGAGACAGGCCCTTAGATGGGGGGAAAGGAATCTGGTTTCAGTACTACAGCTCACATCAGAGAAAGAAGAGGGATGTGAGTAGAAGAGTCAACTCTGGAGGCAGACAGACCTGGACTTTTATCCCGACCCAGCCACCACATCAACTGTGGAAGAAACCGCTGGCTTATTCAACACCTTTGCTTTCTCTCCTTCCTGAGCACATGTCCCTTGCAGTTACTTGGAGCCACTTGACTGCATTCTATCCAATGCATTGTGAGTTGAAGCAATCAGGGCTGGTGCATTAAACTTTCCCATGCCTAGTCCTCATACAGCCGTGCCCTTGGATTGACCTTGGTATCAAAAGGTAAAATCTAAGATGGATAGGGGTTGGCCTCTGAATCACTACTTGGAGGAAAGTCCTGGCCAGACAGGAAACCTGCTCTGGACTTCAATAGAGCAAGAAATACATTTCTATTGTATTTAAACCCTTAGATATGGAGAGTTTATTTGCTACTGTGGCCGGTATTACATGAACTAATAGAATAACCAAGATAAGTCACATAACCTCTCTAAAGCTCATCTGAAAAATGAAAGGTTATATTAGTTGAATGCTTTCCTATCTCACTTGAACAATCTGGAATGTTCTTTCCCAGATGTCTTTCTTATTCATTCCCTCACTTCGTGCAGGATCTGACCATATATGACTACTGGAGAAAAAAACTCCTCAATCATTGTTTCAGTTTCCTGGATGCTAAATCAAATATGATGCAATGGGTTGGCTTAAACAACAGGAATGTATTGGCTCATGGTTTTGAGGCTAGTAGAAGTCCAAAGAATCAAGGTGTCATCAAGGTGATGCTTTCTCCCAGAAGACTGTGCCATTCTGGCACTGGCTGCCACTGATCTTTGGTCCTTGGCTTTTCTGTCATATGGCAGTGCACATGGCAGCCTCTCCTGACTTCCAGCTTCTGATTGCTACCTATAGCTTTCTCTCTTTGTGTGACTTTCCTTATAAGGCTTTCAGTAACAAGATTAAGACCCATCCTGATTCAGCTGGACCACAACTTAATGAAGTAACCTCATCAAAAGGTCCTATTTACAAGAGTTCACAATTATAGGAATGGATTAAGTTTAAGAACATGTTTTTCTGGGGTACATAGCTCCAAACTACCACAGCCATTCTATCTGAAATACCACTCTCTCATACACTTCATTTTCTTCTGCAAAATTTACCTCCATCTTCAATTACATTGAGGTTTGAGAAGTACAATAAATGTCACATATTTAAACTGTATAATTTAATCAATTTTGACATATGTGTATACCATTGTCTTGCTCTAACTTTCTCCTTAGCATTTATTACTACTTGGTTTGTTTGTTTGTTTATATCTGTTTCCACCATTAGAATATAATTTCCATTAGCTTATAAATATTGAATCTCTTAGGCTTAGAATAGTGCCTGATCTATAGGAGGCATTCAGATGGATGGATGGATGGATGGATGGATGGATGGATGGATGGATAAAGCAGAGCCCAGCTATAAGACAAGGGCACATTAAGCATCTTGTGTGACTTAGTGTGGGAGTTAGAGTCCTAGGCTGGCTCTCCTTATGATCCTTCTACATCAGAACTGGTCCAAGAGCAGGGAAGCCAAATGGGTTCCCTCCTACATGCCAATCCAAAGCAGTTGGATATAGCTGCCTGAAGCATTGAATTAAGGTTGCATCTATCTGGACTTAGAAATGAGAGTAGTGATCCATTAGTAATGTCTACCTTGGGTAGTAAAGTAGGAAGCAGTGGCAGATATATTTGCAATCCTTTTTCTAGAAACTATTGTGGCGTTGAACCTGCCAGTAGGAGTCAGATCATCTCAGCTGTGGCAGGAGGTAAGCCACAGAGACTGGGGAAAGGCAGGACCTGACAGTACCATTTTTGAAATGCCATTTAGTGCCTGTGTTAGCTGTGATTACACTAAGGCTGACAGGTTTTATTTTTATTAAACACACTGAGATGATTAGTCTGAATGGTCTTTGAGCTCCGGCCTTTTTTCCTGTTGATTTTCAATGGGCAATAATAACACAGTGATAACTTCTACATAAGAAGAGGATGCAAGGCACAAGAGGACACCTTAACCAACTTTGTGTTCAGCCTGACAATGCCACATTTCACTAAATTGGTACTTTTGAGAGCCCCCTTTTCATTCCTGCAGTATGATTTCTTTTCATTGGATGGCTTGAAGCAAAGCACCTGGAGCCTGATGAAGCCTCACCTGACAGTAATTGAAGATAAAGACTAAGCCTTCAAGTTTTGATGCTTGTCACGAGTAATTCAGCTCTGTTATATCAAGCTGTAAAGCTGATGTGTCTGTTATTACCATAAAGTGTCTTTTCCAGAAATCTTTTTCTATTTGTCCAAGACTGAGCATCTCTTTCACTATTAGAAAGGACAGAACCACTTTCCTCCATCCAGATTTATGGCCTAGGTGCTACCTAATATTCTGTAAGCTCTTGAAATTTGAATAGCTCAGAGGTTAAAAACAACAAACTATAAACAAGGAATTTAACTTCTCAAGGTTTCTCCCAAAACATCATTGAATCTCGCTGCTGTCTAAATCTCTCCCTGGCAGAAAGTCAAGACCTCAGTGGTCTTTGCGGCCAGTCTTCAGGGTAATCTGCAACCTTTTAATGCATGCATTGGCCACACCTGGGAACTCAGTGAGCCCTGTCATTGCCAGGATGATAACCAGACTCCTAAGGCCCTTAGCAGCAATAGAGGATCTCAACCCTCCTCATGGGCTTTCTCCCCACTGCCCGGCACCTCCAGTCTGGTTCGTGATTCCTTATTGCATAATCCCAGGGTGCATCGCTCACGCTCACACCCTATGAATGGCACCCCCAAAGTTATGCAACATGATATTCACGACATTTCCCTCTCCTAGCAATCCACTGCCCAAATGCTGGGAAAGCAGGGGGAGAAAGGGCAGCACCTCTGCCTCAACTATATTTTCCATCACCACTGGCTCCTCCCTTCCTCCAGTCTTCTCCCCATATCACCCAAAAAGTTGACTGATGCCCAGTGATGCTCCAATGACCTGAATCAAACTACATGGTTTCCGGGTCTCTTCCATTCTGAAAGTCTGGGATTCTATAGTTCTGCCTGATCATCACCTCCCTAACTTACTACCAAGAAGGATGGAGTTTCCTGACCTTTTTCACTACCTTGCTGTTCTGAGGAATAAGGCAAGATTTTACTTTGGGAAGTGAAATGCTAGAAACAAAAGTTAAGTGCTATGTTCCTTATTCTCCCAAAGCCTTTTTTCTCCTTTTGAGAGCAACCCCTTTAATGGGAAATAAGTTTGCCAAAACAACAGGCTGCTTTCCCCAGAATATAGACTAGCAGAAAGGACTGCGAGTGAAGTCTGTATACTTGGTTTGAGGTTAAATGTGTGCCTTTGGATAAGTCACATATCCAATTTGGGCTTGTTATAATGACGCTGTCTCCAGTCCTTCCCTCTCTAATGCACTTACCACACTGTTGCTAATGTTTTCCAAAATCTACATGGGATCACCTGGCTCCTCTACTTAAAATGGCTTCCCATCTTACATCATACACTGTCATTTCAATCCGGCCTCAGTCTTGCCTGTCTAGTCACATCCCCAGGCATCTCCCACACATTATCCCAATCACACTCAAATGCTCCCTGTTCCTTTACCTGCTTTTGTTTCATGCTTCTGAGCCTTTATGCCTGGACTTTTCTTTGTCCAGAAATGCCTTTTTTGCCTTTTCTTTACCAGATGAACTCCTATTCATCCTTCAAGACCAATTCATATTTTCTCTTTTGTGAAGTCTGCACCAACCACCAAGCCCCCAGGAAAAATTAGTGGCTCCACCCTTTGTGCTCCTCTAACACAGCGTAGTTCTCACTTTACAGAACTTAATACATTCCAGTGATAGGGCATATGCTTATACGTCATTTCCCCCCATTTTGTAAAACTTGTGAACTCTATCAAATACTGAGAAGAATGTAGTAAGCGTGTACTTACTATCAATTAGAAATAGAACATTATTAGTACTCTGGAAGTCCTCTATGAGCCTACATCCCTCTGCACTTTAACAAACCTCCAGGTGATTCTGGTGCATGCTAAAGCCTGAGAATCATTGGTCAGAGTCTTGCTAGAAACGGAAGTGCTGGGTATTAAGATACACATATGTTCAGCATTATTATGCGATGAGTGCTAACTGTTTTCCAGAGTGAGGCATTAAAAATTTCCCTCTCACAAGCAGGATTGGAGAGTTTCCATTGCTCCACATCTTCTCCATCACTGAAATTGTTAAATATTTCTTACCAGCCTAAAGGATATGAAATCAAATTTCCTTGTATTATAATGTGTGCTTATTGCCACAATTGAACACTGTACAGTTTGTCAACATGTTTATTTTCCTTGGAGCTGCTTCTTCTATGAGGTACCTGTTGAAGTCTTTTGTTCACTTTTTCATTATATTTTCTTTTTTAACTTATTGATTCTTAAGGAGTTCTCTGTATATAACAGATTCTAACCATTTGTCAGTTATATGTTTTACAAGTATCTTATTTCCAATTCAGAGCTTGTCTTTCCATTCTTGTATGTCTTTGGTGGAAATTTTTCATACTTTTAATGGAGTCAGTTTTACAAGTATTTTCCTATATGGTTTGGGCTTCTTTGTGTCTTCTTTAAGAAAGTCTTCCCTTCCTTGAGATAATAAAGATATCCTATAGTGTCTAAAATTTTATTGTTTTGCTCCTCACATTTAGAACATCTAATGTTGATTTTTGTGTATAGTGTGAAGGAAGAGTCCAGTTTCATATTTTTTCCACATAAATAACCATTTTTCCCAGATCTGTTTAATTTTTTAAAATCCATTCATTTTCCAACCCACCTGCAATACCACCTCTGTTTTATACAAGTATTCTTAATGAATGGGTCTGTTCTGGACTTTTCATTCTGTCCCAGTGCTCAATATGCCTATCCCTGTACAAATTATTATGGTTTTAGAATAAGCTGATACTCAGTCAAGCAATTCCTCTCCTCTTGTCCTTTTCCAAGAGTTGCTTGGCTCTCCTTGGAATTTTATATTTTCATATAAATTTTAGAATCAGTTTGTCAAATTCCAAATAAACAATTGCAATTTTGATTGGAATTATAAAAATTACATAACTCTTCTAATCATTCTGGGGAGAACTGACATCTTTTCAATATTGAGTCTTTCTCTAAACAGAAAGCCAGATATTTTTTCAGTCAAACCCAATCCTGAAGATTTAGCTTCAGTGAAACCATATGATCTATCACATTACACAAACTGTGATGTATTAATTACAAGTTTTGTTCATATTTTATTTTTAAAGTCGTTTCAGTTTTATGACACTTTAAGACTATTATTGTAAGGCCTTTTATGTGTATACCTATTTTAGTGAATAATAAAATAATTTAAGCAAAAAAAAAAAAAAAATATTGAGTCTTCCTGTTTATGAACATTATAAATGTATCTGTGTGTATGTCCATATCCATTTTTAGGTCATTTAACTATATCTTTCAATACATTTTTATATTTTCCGTACAAATCTTGTTCATTTTTATTACATCTACTACTAGGTACCTTTTATTTTTAGATGCTATTGTAGCATCCAAAATGGATACAAAAGGATGTATTTATTTCCTTTTTAAAGTATTTATTCTGGTTTATAGAAATTCAGTTGTTTTGATGTTCTTGTTTTGGTTGGTTGTTTATCCAGTTACTTTTCTAGAATCTTTTTAATTCTAATTATTTATCTAATTATTAAATTTTAAACAATTTAATAGTCTGTCAATAATGATGTTTATGAGCCTTCCTTTCCAATCTTATTGTTTCCCCTTACTAAAATAGTTAGAACCCTTTACATAATATGAAATGGAATTGACGAAAGTAAGCATTCTTGTATTATTTCTGATTTTAAAGGAAATATTTTCAGTATTTCTCCACTTGTTATGATGTTTGCTGTTAGGGTATTTTTGGTAGATATTTTGGCATTGATAAAGGTTCTTCCTAAGAGTTTATATCATGAAAAAATGTTGAATTTTAGCAATACTTTTTTTGAAGCTATTGAGCTAATGGTATGATTTTCCTCCTTTAACTTATTAATGTAGCAAATCATATTAATTGATTTTCTAATATTAAACTAACCTTGCATCTTTGTGATAAATCCAACTTGCTCATGATGTGTTATTATTTTCATGCATTCCTGAATTCAGTTTGCTAATATTTTGTAATAATGTTTGCATCTATGTTCATAAATGACACTGGATGGTAATTTGCCTTTCTAATACAGTCCTTGTCAAATTTTAATATAAGATTATGCTAGAATCATATATTCTGCAATAATTTTTATAAAATTGAGGTTATAAGTTCTTGAGTAGTTGATACTACTTAACAGTAAAACTGTCTGGACCTAGATTTTTCTTTGTGGATGTATTTCATATTACTGACTGATACATCTTTAGTGATTATAGAACTGTTCATATTTTTATTTCCTTTTGAATCAGTATTGGTGAGTTATATTTTTCTAGGATTTATCAATTTCAACTAAATTTTCAAATGCATTGGCATAAAATTCAAAAGACCTATTGTTAATTTGTGCACCTCTCTCTTTCATTAATATTGCCAGAGTGTGTCAATTCTATCAACTTTTTAAAAAAACAACACCTTGGCTTGGTTGACCTTCTTTATTATATGTTCATTATCTGCTTATATCATTGTTATTTCTTTCTTTGGGTTTATTTTCCTGCTCTATTTCTAACTTTTTAAGGATAAAAGAAAAGTTCGTTAATTTTCTATCATAATTTTTGTCTGACTATTTTTAGACTACAAATTTCTCTCTAAATATAATTTTAATGGAAAACTAAAAATTTTTGTATGTTACATTTTAAAAACTAGTCAGTTCTAAATATTCTTCAGTTCCCCTTTTTATTTCTCCTCTAGTCTTTGTTTAAAAATATGCTTTTCAATTTCTAAATAAATGGAATTTTAGTCATATTTTTGTTTTGATTTCTAGCTTAATTAAGCTATGAGAATATGATCTGTATGATAAAAATCCTTCAAATGTTATGAGACTTGCCTTGTGGACTATGTGCTCAATTTTCATAAATGTTCTTTGTGTGCTTCTAAAAAATGGGTTTCTTGTAACTAATTGTTGCAATATTCTATATATAGAAATCATCTATATATGATTAAGTGAAACTTATTGCATTATGCAGATCTATCTAGGCTTAGTGATTTTTCTAGTCTTCTTCCCTTATTACTAAAAGAGATTTATTAAAACCTCCTAACATCATGGTGGATTTGCCTATTTTTCCTTGTAAGTCTGTAAATTTTTACTTTACCCATTTGAGGCTACATTATTAAGGTCCATATAAACGGTGAATTATTATTTCTTTGCATGGAATTTAAAATTCTATCACAGCAGACATTTCACTAGAAATACTATTTTGCCCTATAGTTTACTTTGATATTAATATAGCTACACCAATTTTCTTTTAGTTTGACTAAAAGAAATACATTTGACTGATGTATTCTTTTACTATTGCCGTATAATGAGTCACCCCAAAATTTGGTAGTTTAAAACAGGAATCCTTTATTCTTGTTCATATGTCTGCTGATCCAGTCTGGGATGATTTAGTTTGGGATGAGATGGGTAGCTATATTTATCAATGCAGATCTATGGGTTGGGTTACCTGGGGTGGCATGCTCCACATGCTTCTCATACTTCTTGGTCCAATGGGCAAGCCAAGCATGCTCTTCTCATGATGATGGCAGGAGTTCAAGAGCCTAAGTGGACACAAGTGAAGCCTCTTGACCTGGGCTTATATGGGCACATTATTACTTCTAAATGTATATCATTCACCACAGCAAGACACATGCCAAGCCCAAAGTCAAGATTTGGGGAGGTACACTACACCAATAATAAGGCCATGGCAAGAGTGGGGATGCAGAGAAGGTGAAGCATTGAGGCCAAAAATTCAATCTATCTTACATTACTTTTCTATTAACCTTTCTGTGTTCTTATGTTTTATTACGTCTCTTGTAAATAGGATAAGCTGGATTTTGTTGACTATCCAGTGTGACCATATTTGTATTTTAACTGGAATATTTAGTTCATTCTCATGTATTATAATTGCTGATATATTTGGAATTATTTCTAGTCGTTTTAATTCTATCGTCCATATCCCTTAATCTTTCTTTTTATCTATTTCATTTCTTTTTTATCTGTTCTACATTCTGGATGATTTCTTCTGTCTTATCTTCTAGTTCACTAATCATCTGTTCCCTTGTATATAATGTATTGTTAAACACATAAAATTAATATTTTTATTTCAGTTATTGTATTTATCATTTTCAGATGTTCTATTTTATTCTGTTTCAAATTTGCTTGGCTGTTCCTTATAGATTCTTTCCACTGCTTATGTTTTTAAGCTTATCTTCTATTCTTTAAACATGTTAATCATAGTCAGAAATATCTAGAGTACTTATAGGTCTCTTGTTGAAGCCTGATTTTTCTGCTGTTGCCTTGTACCCAGTGATTTTTTTACTATGAGCTTCTCAGTTTGATTGGAAATTTATATCTGGGAATTTTTAAGGCCTGGAATGAAAAGGAGCTCTTCCAGAGAATATTTACATTAGCTTCTATCATTCTCCTGGAAAGATTGTCATTGAAAAACTTCAAATTAAATTATTAATCCAGTGTTTTTGCAATTGCCAATTCCATATGAATTTGGTTGCAAATTAGCATAAAGCCCAGTTTATGGTTCAAATTTCTGAGAGGACCCTTTTTTCTCCCCTGATTAGGACCAAGTTTTGAGACAGGTAATATCCTCTGCATTCTGGAGTAGGAGGAAGGAAGAAACCATGGAGCACCTTCAGGTCCCAGCTTTATAAAGAGAGAATCTATTATTACCTCCCCTCCTTAGGGATATCCTGGGTTTTCTCCTGTTCCTTGTTTACCATGAGGCCATGAAAAATATATATATATATTAAGTTCACCAGGATTAGCAACTCTACACAAAACATCCTAAAATCTGTTATTGTCCTCAGTAAGTAAAACTATATTGGCCTTGTGTTTTTACATAACTTTACACATTATGATTCAAAAATTTTTTTGACATTATCTTTTCAGTTTTGTGATTTGACTAAAATTCCAAGGGTGGTAATAATGTGTTTCTATAATCAAATCACTACTTTAAGGGTTCATCATTAAGTATAAAAGAAAAGGAATAACAAGAGTGAGGAAGGGATATTATTGTGTGATGCAGGCCATACACTTCATAATATCATAGAGGAGAAGAACTTGGATCCTAGATATCTCAAGTGAAGCCTCTTCATTTTAAAAATCAGAGGACTGGATGTGGTTCAAGCAGTTGAGCACCTACCTTCTACATGGGAGGTCCCAGGTTCGGTTTCCAGTGCCTCCTACAGAAGACAAGCAGATGCAATGAGCTTACACAAGTAGATGCAATGAGCTGATGCAACAAGCAGATGCAGCAAGCAGATACAACAAGCAGGGAGCAAATGTGGATCAAGCAGTTGGGCACCCATCTCCCACATGGGGAGTCCCAGGTTTGATTCCCAGTGCCTCGTAAAGAAGACAAAGGGACACAATGAGCAGACACAGCAAGCAGACAACGAGCAGAAACAACAAGCAGACAGATGAGGGAGCCATTGGAGGGTGGTACAGAAACTAATGATCAGAAACAAAGATCAAACAGCCAATAAATGGCAGAACCAGGGCCAGAGACCATCTAACTTCAAACTTCACCTTCTTTCCTCTTAAACCAGTGTTTCCCAAACTAAAGGACTATAGCACATGGAATAATACTTTTCCTATGGCTTGCTCCTTAACAAAGAGTTCTCTGATCAAATAAATTTAGGAGACTTACAATGCATATAACATACCCAAGTCTCAGAGACATCATGAAGTAAAGTATCAGCTTAACTCTCACTTCCCAAAGTAAGTCAACAACAACAAAAATTTTTTCTTTTACAGAACACCTATTAAAGTTTCATGGATCATTTGCATTTCCCAAAGCAATTTTGAAAATGCCTCCTAATGAAAAGTAATCCTACCAATTTCTAAATAGCATAAAACTCTATGCAGTCATTACAACTTCAACAAATCAAATAAAGAGAGCCCTGTTACACATATTGTTTTATTACATCCTAAGTTGTCATGCCTGGAAGCATACATCAAAAATTTGTCTCTCATCATTAATTTGCACCTTCAATTAAATAAATAAATAAATGTAATCTTTTAAAATGGATTCAAAGGGAACTTCCACTTCCAACTATGATGAAGTGTCCTTTATCGGACCACCCTCCTGCCACAAACAATTACAAATGCTGGATAAAATATAAAAACAGCTGTTTAAAGATATCAGCAATCAATAAAGGCAGCCAGTAGTTGATAGAACAGAGAAAAGAGAAGGGAATTTAGGTGAGCCTGACTTCTACACTGCCAATTTGTAAGCAACATGGAGCCAAAGGGCCAAGCAGAACAAAATTCTTAGGGCTTTTGGCAATTTCACTGGGCTTCAGGAAAAAAAAACTGATGGCCAAGAAATCAGAAACTGTGATTCTAAGATCCTAGATAAAAGGAAACTAAAGATAAGTGAGCCCAATAATCTATCTTTGTGGCTTTTCTCATAAAGGAATTTGCTGATTCCCAAGGTTCACCACTCAGAAACCAGCAGTTAAGAAGTGAAAAGCTCCATGTTAAGTTTCATAAAAAAATTTATAAAAGTGTATGGCCTAAAATGTAAACCATAATGTAAGCCATTGACCATGGTTAGTAGCTATGTTTCAATATTTGTATATCAGTTGTAACAAATGTACAATCCACATGTAAAATGGTTATTAATAGGGAAGGGGGGAAAGGGGGAGGATGTTGGGTATATGGGAGTCCCCTATATTCTTCAGGTAACTTTACTGTGACCTAAAACCTCTCTGAAACCAAAAAGAAAAAAAAAGTAAGACACCAGGGAAGAAATGGAAGAAAATGGCCACTGCACATACAGGACAACAGATATTACAGTGATAAAAGGTAAAAGATCAAAAAAAACTTTTTTAATATTTTTCATTTTTTATACCCCATTTTTTAAACTTTATTTTAGTTTTAGTTTATGAAATTATTATGTATTTTATTTCTTATGTTTAAGCCTATCATTATTATTTCATTTTCCTATTAACAAATTTGGCAACATTCTTGGCTTCATTTTTGAAGAAGTTTTGGATCACAGAAGGGTTACACCTATGGCAAGGGAGGATCAATGGTGTGGGGTTTCAGTGATGAGGGATACATAGGAGGAAGTTCACCCGGGCATACATATAAGATATATAAATATGTTCAAATGTTCATGGGGCATTGCCACAGTAGGTAGGATTCTCACAACAGCCAAAGGATTGTTAAATACCCATCCTGGAGAGCTCTGCCACATTCTCTAATGGAACAGCAACAATCCCCCAAGTACAGGGGCAATGACTAGTGAAGAAGGATGGTCCATTGATGGGCCCTTGATATTGATGGCTATGCTTATGAGTTTTTTGTTTTTGAATTTGCAACTTGGCCTAGTGTTGTAAGGTACCTAAGAGTTACCTCTTGAGAGCCTCCTTGTTGCTCAAATATGGACTCTCTCTAAGCCAAACTCAGCATGTGGATGCATTACCTTCCCCCCAGTGAGGGACATGACTCCCAGGGATGAGCCTCCCTGGCACCAAGGGATTACTACCATGCACTGGCTGGTGATACAACTGGAAAAAGACCTTGAATAAAAGGGGAAAAGGTAAAGACAAATGAGTGTATATGGCTAAGAGACTTCAAAGTGAGTCAGGAGGTCATCAGAGAGGTAATACTTATGCACATCTCAGCAGGATCTCATAGACAGCCAAAGTGGACACCACCCCAAACAGTGGGGCTCCTGAGGGCTCTGGAGACACCTAGATCCTGAGGTCATGGTGGATAGCTCCAGAGTTTGGTGCCTTGCCAGCGGACCCTACTTTGGAGAGTGTAATTGCTAGTGTGACAGAGTTAGACTCAGATGTGACTTCTCTACATATGCCTCTTCTGTCCCTTTTGTTTGAACCTATAGTTGGTGTTGGAGTTGGCAGGTGTACTTCCAGGAGACTTGAATCTCTGGGTTGTCTATGTGCTGGCTGGGCCCTGAACCTCAGCGGAGTTGCATCATCTACTCTCCAGTTTATTGGAATCACCCAGGACAGCTAACAGGGAGGTGAGGATGGACAAGTACCACACCAAGGAACGAAGAGAGTCTACAACTGCAAGCAAGAGAGTCCCATCCATCAGCCATATGAGATTGAAGCCTCCTCTCAATTAGAGGTAGAGTGGGTATCACCATCCCAGAATCCTCAGAATTGGCAAATAAAATATGGACTAGAGTAGACTTACTGGTGTTCTACTATAGACTTATTGTGATTCTAGCAATGGAAGAAATTATATCATTTATGTGGAGATAGTGGCCACTGGAGTTGCTGAAGTCAAGGAGAGGGAAAAAGAGGTGTAATATGGGGGGCATTTTCAGGACTTGGAATTGACCTGTATGACATTGTGGTAACAGATACAGACCATTATATATCCTGCCATAGCCTACAGAATTGAGTGGAAGAGAGTGTAAATACAATGCAAACTATAGTCCATGCTTAGTGGCAATGCTCCAAAATGTGTTCATCAATTGCAATGAATGTACCACACTAATGAACGATGTTGTTAATGTGGGGAAAAGTGGGCAGTGTGGGGAGTGGGGCATATGGGAATCCCTTATATTTTTTAATGTAACAATATATGTAATCTAAGTATCTTTCAAAAATAAATTAAAAATATATTTTAAAAGAAAAAGTGAAAAGCTAAGCAGAATCCTTAGGATTCACACAGTGCTGGGGAACAAAAATAGAGTTTAGGGCTTGCCAGGAGAAAGAGTCCTGGTAAACACCCAAGGCTTTCAGATGAGCCCCCAAAGGGCTATTTACTAGAAGAAGCAGCAAACTGGAAATACATTAGCATTCAAAAACACTGAAATCCAGCCTAGTTCTCTAATTGTCTGCTGGAAGAATGAATCCTCTTTGGAAAAAAATTGTATTTCCCAGTTTTTACAATTTGTCGTATATATTTCCTGGCATTTAATTTTAAGAAAAACATATTAGAAGCCAAGATATAGGACTATGTGACTAAATACCAAGAGAAAACCTAGACAATAGAAACAGACTGTCAAATGATGCAAGTATTGGCATTATCAAACATAGATTTAAAAATAACTATGTTCAATATCTTTAAGAAAATAAATGACAAAATGGAAAATTTCACCTGAGAACTAGAATCCAGAAAAAAGTATCAAATGATAATTCTAGAACTAAAAAATATAATAGCTGAGAAACAAGAATGCAATAGTTGATTTAACTCCTAATTTATAATGGGCTCTAATAAGTCACGATTGCATTTGTAGAATATAGGATAATTAGTAATAGAATAGTGAAAGAATATATAACAAGCTAATGGGGTATAAAATAGTTTTTAAGGATTTTAAGCATTTTGAAGAGTATCTACCACGAAAAAAACTTTTTTAAATGAATATTTTTTTAGTTTTTTGTTTGTTTTTATAATTAATTTTTTTTTAAGGAAGTTTTGATTACATAAATGTTACATTAAAAATATAAGGGGTTCCCATATGCCCTACACCCTCCCCCTCCCACACTTTCCCACATTAACAACATCCTTCATTAATGTGGCACATTTGTTACAATTGATGAACACATATTGAAGCATTGCTACTAACCATGGACTACAGTTTACATTATAATTTCCACTTTGTCGCACACAATTTTGTAAGTTATGACAAAATGTATAATGACCTGTATCCATCATTGCAATGCCATGCAGGACAAATCCAATGTCCCAAAAATGCCCCCATATTACACCTATTCTTCCCTCTCCCATGACTCAGAATCTCTGGTGGCCACTGCCTTTACATGAATAATAAGAGTTCTTCCTTGCTAGAATAATAATAGTTATAGTAGAATAGTAATAAATCTACTTTAGTCCATTGTTCATTCCCCAATCTTGAGGATTTGGGGATGGTGATGCCCACTCTGCTTCTAATTGAGAGGGGGCTTAGATACCATGGGGCAGATGGATGGAACTATCTTGCTTGCAGTTGCAGACATTCTCTGTTCCTTGGGATGGGTGTTGTACATCATCACCTCCTTGTTAGTTGTCCTGGTAAGTCCAGTGAACTGGAGAGTAGCTGTTGCAACTCTAATGAAATTCAGGGCTCAACTGGCACATGGATGGACCAAGGATTTGAGTCTCTGGGACATATATTTACCAAGTATAGTGCTAACTATGGGTTCATATAAAAGGGGCAGAAGAGCCATGTGTAGAGAACCCATAAATGAGTCTAACTCTGTTACACTGGGGAGCATAAATTCCAAAGTAAGGCCCACTGACAAGGTGCCAAATTCCTGAGCTTCTTATAGTTTCTGGATACCCCTAGAGCCCTCAAGAGCCCCACTATTTGAGGCACTGTTTACTGTGGCAGTCAATGAGATCCTGCTGAGACTTGCCTTAGCATAACCTCTGGAATGACCTCCTGACTCACTTTGAAATCTCTTAGCCATAAAAAGTCATTTGTATTTACCATTTCCCCCTTTTGGTCAAGATCTTTTTCCAGATGCATTGCTAGTTGGTGCTTGGTAATAATCCCTTGGTGCCAGAGAGACTCATCCCCAGGAGTCATGTCCCACACCAGGGGGAAGGTAGTACATTTATATGCTGAGGTTGGCTTTTAGAAAAGCCACATTTGAGCAACAAGGAGGCTTTCAGGAGGTAACTCTAAGGCAGTATGTAATACTAGGCTAAGTTTCAATTTCACAAGAAAAGGTACATAAGTACAAATCATCAATATCAAGCACCTGGCATAATGGTCTGTCTTCCTTTACTAGGCACTGTCTTATACTCAGGGGATTCTTGCCATTCTATTAGAGAATGTAGCAGGACTCCCCAAGATGGGAATTTAATATTCTTTCAGTTATTGTGTGGTCTCCATGTACCAAGGACAACGAACAAAATGATGATGATGGACAATCCCCATCCCAAAAAGCAAAGAGTATCTACAACTGCAAGCAAAACAGTTCCTTCCATCTGCTCCATATTATCTAAGCCCCTTCTCAAACTGAAGCAGAATGGGCATCACCATCCCACAATTCTCAAGATTAAGGAATGAACAAACCTAAGGGAAGGAATGCAAACATGGACCAAAGTAGACTTATTACTGTAGTAATGGAAGAACTTGTAACATTGATATAAAAATAGTGGTTATCAGAGGTTCTGGAGGAGGGGAAGGGAAGAATAGGTGGAACATAGGGCATTCTTAGGGCATTGGAATTGTTCTGCATGATATTGCAATGACAGATACAGGCCACTATACATTTCATCAAAACCTATAAGATTGTACGGTGCAAAGTGTAAACCATAATGTAAACTTTAGACCATGGTTAGTAGCAATGCTTCAATATTTGTTAATCAATTGTAACAAATGTACCTTACTCATGTAAGATGTTATTAACAGGAAAATGTGAGGGGATTGCGGTATATGGGAATCCCCTATATTTTCAATGTAACTTTTCTATATTCTACAGCTTCTTTAAAAATAAAGTTTAGGGAAGCAGATGTAGCACAAGTGGTTAAGCGCCTGCTTCCCATGTGCAAGGTCCCAGATTCGATCCCCAGCACCTCCTAAAAACAAAAACAAACAAACAACGAAAAAAAACAAACTCTCATTGGAAAACATATGTAGCTCAGTGGTTGAGCACCTGCTTCCCATGCATGAGGTCCTGGGTTCGATCCCCAGTACCTCCTAAAAATAAATAAATAAAATTTTTTAAATAGCAAAAAATTTATTAAACCATAGGGAAACAAGAAAGGAGGAAAAAAGAGAACAAAGAACATATGGGACAAATATAAAACAAGACAGTACAAATAATACAAATATATCAATAATGATATTAATGGGAATATGTGTCATATGTCATTTAAGAAACAAAGTTTTTCAGACTGTGTTGTAAAAAATCAACTACATGAAAAAGACACACATTAAATGGAGGAATAAAGAAAAGTTAAGAATATTTTTGATGTAACATTTATATAATCCAAAACTCCTTTAAAAATAAAAAATGAACTTAAAAAAAGAAAAAGAAAAGTTGAGAGTAAAAGCACAGAAAAAGATATACCAATACCAAGCAAATACTACACAATAATAAATAAATAAATTATAGCTGGTATTAGTGTCAAACAATGTAAATTTCAAGACAAGATTACCAGAGATAAATAGGGACATTTTATAACAAGAGTCAATACACTAAAAAATACATAACAATTACAAATTAATGTGCATCTAATAATACTACTTCAAAATATATAAAGCAAAACTTAAAATCCTAAAGATAAATAGAAAAATTCACAGTTATAGCAGTAAATTTTAAGTTTTAATATACCTTTTAGTAATTGATAGAGCAAAGTATCAGTAAAGATATGAAAGATTTGAACATTACAAATAATTTGTCACATATAGAATACTCCACCCAATAACTTCAGAGTACACTTATTTTTCAAGTGTGTCTGGAACATTGACCCAAATTGACCATAAACTGGGCTGAAAAACAAGTCTCAACCAATTTTGAAAAATTGAAATTATACAAAATGTTCTCTTACCACAGTAGAAGAAAAATATAAATCAATAACAAAAATACAATTAGGATATATCCGTATATTTGGAAAATATACTTCTGAATGGCCCATTGGTAAAGAAAGAAATCAAAATGGAAATTTGAAAATAATTTTTAATTGGTGAATAATGAAAGCACCACATGTCAAAACTTATGAGATTCAACTGAAGCTATGCTTACAAATGTATAGCCTTAAATGCATGCATTAGAAAGGAAGAAAGACCATTAATCATCTAAAGATCTATCTCAAGAAATTTTTAAAAGCTATAAAGAGTAGAATTTAATGAATAGGAAAAATACAAGAGAAAACCTAGAACACAAAAGTTGGTTATTTGAATAGAACTTTATAAATTCTATAACCCTAGCAAGATTGAAGGAAAAAAATTTTAAAAAGAATACACAAATTATCAATACCAGGAGTGAAAAGAGAGAAATCACTAAAGATATTACAGATATTTAAAACATAATGGAAGGATATTATAAACAACTTCATGCCAAAAAAATAAAAAATTTGAATGAAATGAACAAATTTCTTGAAAACCTTAATTACAAAACCGACCCCCCAAAAGAAATAGAAATATGATTAGCCCTATATTTATTTTTTAAAATGAGTCCATAATTAAAAACCTTCCCACTAAATAAACCCCAGGCCCCTAAGACTTCACCAGTGAATTTTTCTAAAATTTAAAAATAGCATCAATTTTATATATACTCCTGAAGATAATAGAAAATTTGAATATACTTCCCAACCTGTGATATGAGGTCAAGATAACCTTGATATCAAATCTGAGTGAGGCATTAAAAGATAGAACAACTAAAGCAAACTTATACACATGGCATAAACACAAAACCAGCAAATGCAATTCAGCAGTATGTAAAGTTTATAATACAACACAATCAAGTTAGATTTATTTCAGGAATAGAAGATTGATTAAACATTCCAAAACAATCTTTGTAATTTACCACATTGACAAAATAAAGGAGAAAAACTATGACCATTTCAATAGATGCAGAGAAAGTACTTAATAAAATCAACACCCATTCATTATTTTTAAAAAACGTAATAAATACGCAGAGAAGAGAAATTCCTTACCTGATAAAGTCTATACAAAAAGTCTACAGTAAGCACCATAATTGGTTTTGGTTATTAAGTTATTTAGTTAATTTTAAGCTTCAAACCCACTCCTTTTACTTAACTTTGTAATTAGCTGGCTCCATATTAGATTCTACCCATAGGGACAACTTGAGAGGTTGAAAGGCTGGAGGAGGAAAACGGGACTTTCTCTTTCTGATTTGCTTCCTGTTTCTGTCTTCATTAATATATCAAAAGCTTTTCATTCTGGAAAATGTTCTAAAATTGATTGAGGTGAAGACAGCACAACTCTGTGATGAAAATGAGAGCCACTGAGTGTACACTTTGAATGGATTGTACAAAGCATGGGACGGTATAACACAGTGAATCTAGTGGTGGAAGATGGACTGTGGTTAACAGAACAAATATGAGAACATTCTCTCATGAACTATACCAAATATATAATACTAATACAGATTGTTAATAATTGTGTGAGTTGGGGACAAAAATACACCAAACATAAGATATTGGCTATAGTTAGCAGTAATATTTTGATGATGCTCTTTCACAGTTTGTAACAAATGTTTCACAGCAATGCAAGATGTTGGTTGGTGGGGTGATGTATGGGAGCCCTGTAGGATGATATGCATGTTGTTTTGTAATTTCACAACTTTTATTATATACTTATTGTTTATGTATGTTCATATATGAATGATATACTTCAATAAAAATTTTTAAATGAAAAAAAATAATAATAACCACAGTGCTTACGGATAACATTCTTTAAAAAAAAAAAAAAGATTTATTTTATTTACTTATTTCTCCCCACCCCCTCATTGTTTGCATTCATTTTGTCTGTTTGTTGTGTACTGGTCTTCTCTTTTTTGGGGGGAGGCACCAGGAACTGAACCCGGGAACTCCCATGTAAGGAGGGGAATGCCTGTGCCACCTCCCGCTCCTTGCTTTTTTGAGTCTCTCATTGTGTTTCCTCGCTGTATCTCTTGGTTGCAACATCTCGCTGCATCAGCTCGCCATGCCAGCCCACCGAGTCAGCTTGCTGTCTTGCACGTCTTCTCCAGGAGGCATCAGGAACCAAACCCAGATCTCCCATGTGGTAGGCGGGAGCTCAGTCACCTGAGCCACATCCACTTCCCCAGATAGCATTCTTGATGAATGACCACAAGGTCCATGACAACAATAAAAGAACAAATAACTAAAAAAAAAAAAAAGTTCATTCTGGTAGCAACAATTGTTTCCAAAAGCAGTAGCTGGTTCCAGTTTGCAATTTTTTCATACTTCAGAATCAGTCACACCATGCCCTACCAGGCCTGTAGGCACCCTCTTTTTAGATGTCTAAATCCTAGCTCCAAGGGGTCCTCTTCAGGTCCCCAGGTACCTGGCCTAGTCAGGCAGTGCCCTGTTCTCAAATGTCTGCAATTCAAACCCAAGGAGACCCTCATCTAAGATACTAAGTTTTGCTTATACCGACCTCTTCCCTTTGTTTTCCCAGAGTGATAGCTACTTCCTATAGATAATACCTCTGTGATACCTAGAGCCTTCTCTTTGCTTTTTCCTCTTCTACAAAACTTGGTTACCAATTCTTTAAATTAAATTCTCTTCCTAAAAGTAACTGGTATAGTTTCCGTATCCTAACTGACCTGGACAGATATACCAAGTGGTGAAATATTGAAAGATTTTCCCCAGTGAGATTAGGAATAAGCAAGGACATATGCTGACATCCCTTCTATGAATCACTGTACTGGAGGACCTAGCCGGTGCAATAAGACAAGAAAAAGAAGTAAAAAGCATAAAGATTGAGAAAGAAGAAATAAAATTCTTTTCACAATATGACTATCAAATACATAGAAAATGCAACAGAGTGTCCTTATAAATCATTAAAATGAATGGATGGATATAGCAAGGTTGCTAGATAAACATATCAAGGTCAATGTAGAAAAACAAGTTGTATTCACAAATCCCAGCAACAAATAATTAGAAAACATTGTTTTGTTCTGGTTCATTTTTTTTTTAAAGATACCACTTACAATAGCATCAAAATCATCCAATCCCTATAAATTTAACAAAAGATATGTAAGACATTACTGACAAAAATGTTAAAAGACCTAAACAAATGAAATTATTCCCACCCACTGACTAGGAATAGTTACTTAATACAGCTGTAAGTGGAAAAACAAACTTCTATTGTAGTAAATCAATAAGATTTAGGGATTTATTTGTTACAGTAGTTAGTGTTATTCTAACATAAATGTTCTGCCTAAAAATGCATGCTAATATGACCTAATTTTCTCAAAGATCAATTAACTAAGTGTATAATGAGCCCTATAAATGGGGTTTTTAGTAGGTTCCATTTTTAAAAGTTTAAACATCAGTCTTTCTTCAGCTTTCCCTCTGCCCATTTCAGTAAACCAAGAGACTTTCTTATTTGTTAAACCCCAAAGATAGGCTGAAACAAATTGGTCACAAGACCATTTTCATGTGCAAAAAGGAAACTTTGGGAGGAACATCTCTTTTATCATCTGACCTTGTCCACTGGTGCTTCCTAGAATATATGCTCTAATGTCCAGCTTCTGATGAATGGGAAGCTAATCATGTGATCCTTCCCTCTATCCCAGCTAGGTGGGCAAGTGACCCAAAGTCAGCTGACTTATTGGTTTGTCAGGGACAAATCATATTCTTTTTTCTGGGGCTAGAAGGTCATTCAGATCCATTTTCAGCCACATTCATGTTGATTAATAAATGGGAGTACCAGTCTCCAATGAGAAGTAGGAGAGTAGCACTCATAGCTGGAGAAAATCAGCATCAGACAGCATTTGGTGAGAGAAGTTTAATAATAATAATTAATTAATAAATACCTGCAGTTTTCTACTCTCTCTGAGACTTAGCTGTACTTCCTGCAAATAACTCCCATGAAATTTCTCTATATACTTCCAAAAATCCCTTTTTAATGAGCTAATTTGAGTTGGCTTCTTTTATTTGTAATCAAATAGACCCTGATTGAGAGAGACTGTTATGATAATATCTAGCCAGGGATCTGAAGTGTCTTCTCTCAGTTATCCTCCTGTCAAAGTATAATTCTCAAAATATCAAAAACCTAATTTTCATATAGATAGATAAGTAACCACATGCCAACATTTTATTCAACTCATTAATGAGGGAGCCAGCAAGATGACAAAACTGGTTCAAAAGAGAATATAAGAAAATGGGACTTCTGTAGTCAGAGGGAGAAGAAAAGAATAAATATATTTAAGCTTGGTCCTGGGATGCTGTTAAGTTACTGAGAAACACTTTGATTCTTTCAGCTCTTGCTTTCAAGACTTAATTGGGACCAGAGCTACATTTAGTTTAGGTCTAATTATTCCTCACTGCTGAATCAAGATCTTTCTGTGTACTCTACCCAACAACCCATGAATTAGGAGGTTTTCCATTCTAGCTAATGGGTATTAGTTATTATTTTTGGCCCTCTGGGGGTACATGGCACTATTTCCTCTAATTCTTTCAGGGGGTTCTTTCCCCAGCCTTGGGTAGTTTCCTCACATGCATGTGCTGATCCATACTCTGCTTAAGACTCAAGAGGGACCATTTGTAGATCTCCAAATATCTCTCTGTGTTACACATTTTCCTCTCCAGTACTTTTTCCATGAACTCTAGCTGCCAGAGAATCTCAGCTGTGTTTCCTCAATTCAGGGGGTGTCCCTCCCCGTGACACAGCCTAGAAACTGTCTCAGGGCAGTAAACTGGGGCAATCATAGGTTCACCTTGTTTGTTACCTGTCTCTCAGAGATCACTGTCCTTAGTTGCTTCATTTCTAATATTTTAAAAATCATTGTTTCATGTATTTTGTCAGTTTCATAGTTGGTTCAAGTGGGAGATTAAATCTTGTCCCTGTGGCTCCATTTTGGCCAGAAGTGAAAGTTTCCCAAAGAAAAATTTTAAAACCTTTATATGGTATACCTTGAAATAAAACTAAGAGGTAGGTACTTTTAGCTCCATTTTTCCCATGGGCAAATTGAGACATAAACAGATAAAGTACTTTGGGCAAGTCTATACAGCAAATATATGGCAGAATAAGACTTAAACCTAGAGTCTGTGCTTTTAAACCACACTGAATTGCCTCTCTATGAATTTGCCTTTTGGAGCTGAAATGGCAGCACATTTACCAAGCCCCCCAAAATTAATAAACTTACAATTCCAAGGGGAGTATGTGTGTGTGCATGCACATACACAATTGCTACAAGGGAGGAGAAGGTGTCTATGTGTATGCATGGGGGCATGTATAATGCTGCAGGAGAGAGGGTTCCATCAGGCAGTGTGATTTGTGTAGACCTGCAGCATCAAAATAACGTTAATCACATGGCATGGACACTTACAGAAAATTAAATCCAGTCAGTAATTTGGATATGCATTCAATTCCATAGGCTGAATGAAAATGTCTCAGTCCTGTCAGGGCTGAGATAGAATAGTTCATTTCTGGTGGTTATTGAGAAAATGTATGGGTTCTTTGATTTCAAATATTTTGTTCCCTTTTACTGGTTATCGGCTATGCTGAATACAAATTATATCACAAAATCTATCCTAAAATAAGTATAAAATAATTGTCTTCAAGTATTAAAAAAACAATGACTGCTACTATATTGAGGACACAGGAGACTAAATTGGGGTGACTCCAGAACTTGGAAATGGTAAAAGCCACACATAATTGATGAGGTTTCCTTTTAAAAGACAATGTCTCTCAGGACAAGCAGGAAGAGCAAAGCCCAGAACTGCCAAAGCCAGGATCCTGGTCCAGTTGGCCAATGTATCCCTTCCATGGAGATGAATACATGACTCAACCTCATATTAACTGTTGAGTTAGCCACATAGTTTATCCCTTTTATCTCTCCTTATTCCATTTCAAAGCGCTTAGAAACCTTCTGATGGTGACTTCATAGCGACAGATTGCACTAATCAAAAATGTTGAGCCTCTAGGTCCTTTGACAAATGTAGTTCTCATTATGATTCAATAAACTGACATTCTAAGGTACACATCTGTTGCCTGGTGTTTGGTTAGCATGAGTCCACTTCCCTGGTACTAATCTTTTTTTTTTTTTTTTTCCAGAAAAGGAATTTTATTTCTTGTTGTCCAAGTTAGATAAGATTTGATGGATCCATCTATAACATTTTTTAAACAAATCAATTTTATTGTTACATAATAATAAAGCGTAAATCCATCCAAAGTGTAAAATCAATGGTATTCAGTATAATCACATAGTTGTGTATTCATCATTTCAATCATTTTTAGAGCATTTTCATTATTCCAGTAATAATAATAATAATAAAACAAAAACCAAACAAAACTCATCAACTCTCAATCTCTTAATGCTTCCCCTGCCATACATAGCTGCTATTGTTTCCTTCTCTCTAGTTTATTTGTATTTATATTTTGTAAAAACAATCTTATATAGGCAATATCACACATATTTGTATTTTACATGAGGTTTCACTGTGTTATATAGTCCCCTGTTGCATTTTTCAGCTTTACTTCTAGTAATATACATATCTATAGACTTTCCCTTTCTTTTTTTTTTTTTTTTAAACTCTTTTTTTTTTAAAGATTTTATTTTATTTATTCATTTATCCCCCCCCTTGCTGCTTGTGCTCGCTGGGTCAGCCAACCATGCCGTGCGGGCGGGCCTGCCCTCACCAGGAGGCCCCCGGGAACCGAACCCGGGGCCTCCCATATGGTAAACGGGAGCCCTACTGATTGAGCCACAGCCGCTTCCCTAGACTTTCCCTTTCAACCACTGTTAATACACATATAAAAGCTCTGTTACCGTATCCATGGGATATAAGCCCCCTCTCACTTGGAGGAGGAGTGGACATCACCATCCCATACTCCTCAGGATTGGGGGAAGGGCTATGGACTAGAGTAGACTTAATGGTATTCTGTTTTAGACATATTGTGATTCAAGCAATGGACGAAATTATAACAGTGAGGTGGAGCCAGTGGCCACTAGAAGCTTTCGGGGCAGGGAAGGGAAAAGCAGTTGTAATACACGGGCTTTTTCAGGACTTGGGAATTATCCTGAGTGACATTACAACGACAGATATAGGCCATTTTACATCAGCATATAACATGCAGAACTGTGTGGGAGAAAGTGTGGTCTACAATGTGAACTATGGTCTGTGCTTAGTGGCAAAGCCCCAGGATGTGTATATCTATTGCAGGTGATGTGCCACACTAATGAAAGATGTTTATGTGGGATGTTATGGGAGATGTGGGAGGTGGGGAACATGGGAATCCCTGTAATTTTTGTGTAACATTTATGTAATCAAAGCATCTTTTAATATATATATATATAAATAAATAAATAAATTTAAAAGCTCTGTTAGTCACAAACACAAACATGGTAACATGCTCTCACCATTTCCATTCATTTCCAAATCTTTACAAACAACCTTTTAACCAATTCTGCACAGATAAACCCTCAGCTTTCCATTCTCTACCCTAATTCTATTTTTTGGTGACGTATATTCTAATTATTAATTCCATGACTTTACATAATATATTTAGTTCATAATAGTGCAATCATATAGTATTAGTCCTTTTGGGTCTGGCTTGTTTCACTCAACAAATGTCCCCCAAGTTCATCCATGTTGTCACATTCTTCACAGCTTCATTTCTTCCTACAGCTGCATAATATTCCATTGTGTGAATACACCACAATTTGTTTATCCATTCATCAGGTGATGTACAGCTGGGCCATTCCCAACTTTTGTCAGTCATGAATAACGTCGCTATGAAGATCAGTGTGCAGATGTCTAGTCATGTTACTGCTCTCAGTTCTTCTGGGTATATATGTAGTAATGGTATTGCCGGGTCCCATGTCAAGTCTATATTCAACTTCCTTAGGAACTGCCAAACAGTTGGGGGCATTAATTTTTAAAAATGGAATCAATAGATCCACAGGCTATGGGCCTGGTCTTTGACGTCCCTCTAAAGAAAATGTCCCTTCATAAGACCCTTCCTGGACATCTAGTCATTCAACCTCACATGAATGACTTTATAACATCACTTTCTTCTGGGTTTATTTCTTGGACCTGTCCCTACAGAGGCACAGATTATGGACTGAAGAAAGACCAAAAAGACCACAAGTGCCACAAGTGCCTATGAATGGTGTAACTATGAGTTAAAATAACTCATCTGTACTGAGTATTATTCTTTACCTTGCATTGGACTGAATACTTCACAAGTGCTTTCTCTCATTTAACTTCCAAAACACCCAGCGTATAAGGTAGAAACTATTATAAATAGGCAACACAAAGCAGTATGGCTCTTCCCATGATTTTTCATATCTCAGCACATGTAGAAAATGACACTATTTGCACTGAGCCCTGGGGTTAAATAGAGGAAGCTCTCTCAAGCACCACCTGGCTACCCCAAAGCTAAGGGGAAATCATATCTTAGTACAGCTATAACCCATTATGGCTCACATTTGGCAAATTCTGGTGTAATGGACTCTGGATTCAGACTGCTGTGTTCAAATTCCAGCTCTATTACTTACTAGCTATTAATTGAACTCTTTGTGTCTCTGCTACCCCACTTGAAAAAGATCATAATAAAACCAACCTCATAGGGTTATTGTGAAGATTACATGACAATGAACATGAAGTACTTAAAATACCGGAAGCATTTGAAATATGTTGTTTATTTTTTTTATTTTTTTTATTTTTTTTTAATTAGAGAAGTTGTGAGCTTACAAAACAATCATGCATGATATGCAGAATCCCCATACAACGCCCCCTCCACCAACACCTTACGTTGTTGTGGAACATTTGTTACAGATTTTGAGAGAACATCATCAGGTTATTACCACTAACTATGGTCCATAGTGTAAACCTGGTATGAAATATGTTGTTTATTAACTTAATTTCTGTTTTAGAGAGGGTAAGACTTGGAGCAATAAAATAATGTTCTAGCACCAGACAGCAGGTGAGGGACAGAGCTGTGGTTCAAGCTCAAGTGGTTTGGCACCAAGGACCAAGGTCTACGCAGTGCTTAACCACGAGACAAGACTGCCTAAAATGTGAAGTCAGTATAGATTTATCCCAACATCTAAAGTGAACTATCACTGTGACAATAAATCCATCTCTTTCTATGCATCCCCACCCTCCTCCTACCACCATTTCCTTCAAGGCTCACATTCCTTGACCTGCTTTATTCTCCAGTGGAGATCATTTCTCACTTAACCTTCCACCTACCTTAACATTCCTAGCTGCTCTGGGTGCTGGAAACCCTCTTACTGACTAACGCTATATTGTCTGATAGTACTCAACGGCGGCCATGCTGCTGCCACTGCTTGATGTAGGTGTGTTGAATGAAGCACGAGTGGTTAAATGAATGGTGTTTGTCTTGCTTTCACTCCCAGACTTCCCCATTACCTACGTCTCCCCATTCCTAAACCAGCATGCCGTCCCTGCCCAGCCCCCATCAGAGTGAGGTCTATGAGTTTTGTGACTGTGTGTGAGAGAGAGAGAGAGAGAGAAAATTGGCAGGTGTAGCCCTATTCTCATCTGGTTGCTCAGTTTTTTTATAAGATCAAATGCTATAGTAGGCAACACATTCACTGTTTTTTTCCCCTCTCCTTACTGATGTACATATTCCCAAAGGCTACCCATGGAACATTTCCAGTTGAAGTTGTAAGTAAATGTCTGACTAGAAGGTTGAATGTTTGTACTTCAAGTACAGACCAAGAGTAGAAAATAAAACTGGAATAGAAAACAGCAAATTACTTAACTCGACTAGAGGGAAATGTGTTCTGTAAGAGAAAGGCCATCTGGCTTCTAGCTGATCTCCCACTTATCCAAAGTACCCCTTTGCTTTCCTAGGCTTGTCTAGATAAAGTATCTTTAGTATGTTATAAAGTTTACATGCAAATCTGTTCCTATCTATTGCTGTATAATGAACAAACAAAATTAGTGGCTTAAAACAATAATTTATGATTTTATCTCAAGAGTGCATGAGTCAGGATTCAGAAAGGGCACAGCAGAGAAAGCTAATTGCTCCACAATGTCTAGGGTGTCATATAAGATGACTTGAATGGCTAGGAAGGGCATGGATGGCTGGGAGGCTAGTTAGGCCTCTCTCTTTCCCCATTTCCACCTCCCCACAGAGTTTCTCCATGTTGCTAGCTTAGGCTTCCTCACAGCATGGTGACCTCAGGGTAGTAAAACCACTTAGATAACTCAGGCCTGCAAAAGAGACCAAGGCAGAAGCTTCTGGTTCTCATAAAAGTGATGCCCATAACTGCCATAGCATTACTTCTACCATGTTACATTTGTCAAAGCAGTCGTAGACCATCCCTAGGTTCAAAGGGAGGAAAATTGACCCCACCTCTTAAAGGAAAGAATGTCAAAGAATTTGTGGCCATCTTTAATCTACACAATTTTACTGTTTTATGAAATTCTAAAATATGTCTGAACACAGGGCAGCTGCTTCTTATGACAGTGGAGTGTAACCCACTGTGTTTGACAAAAGCCCCTGTAGAATATCTGATATGGGCAGGTATTAGATCTGAGGGGACACACTCTCTCCAACTCACTCCTGCCTTTTCCTATGCTCTGAGTGCTGGAAAGATTCAAAACAAGCTAGGAAATCAAAGTACAAAAGCAAAAAGAAAACAAGAAGATTTTCTTTCAAATTGTCAGTTATATGGTATGAGTAAGCTCAATAAATGCTGTGAAGAACTTGGAGTGGGCTGGACTGAAGGGTGCAACATTCCACCTCTTGTTTGACGTACTTTCGTTTGATTCCTCCTAGGAGAGTTCCAGAACAGAATCTTCTGTTTTGTTTTCACTCTGTGCTTCCTTTGTAAGAGTAAAGAGAAGGAATAGGATTGGGAATCAGTGACAGGAAGAAGAGGGAAACTTCTCTATTTCTTCTTGCTCTCAGGCTTTCAGGTCCCCAGGGAGTAGGTGGATCTTGGTCTGAATCCCAACTTCCCCCCTTAGCTTGGGCAACTTAGTTCACTTCTCTAAACTTTGATGTCTTCATCTATTATATAGGGATATTGCTGTGCTCATGCAACTCTTATGAGGAATAAATCTGATCATGTTAGAAAATAAATAAAGCAATTAGCTCAGGGCTGGGCATGGAGAAGTAAGTGCTCAATACATTCATTACCACAGGTCTCATCCCCAGCCTCGTCATTGTCATCACCAGGACCATGGGAGTAAAGATGAAACTCTAAATGAACTGAACAACATGGAAATAGTTGATAACTTTGAGGATATCGGCCGTTTTTATTTTCTGCTTCTATCTAAAATGAACATGCACACATATTTTAATCAGAAACAAAAAATAAAAGTCAGTTTTAAAAGTTAATCGATATCCTTTTGTGATTCCCATTATGTCATGCTGATTGAAGCTCTCTTTCTATTTCCCACCTCTCCCTGTCTCCCAAGGAAGAATAGCTGTGAAGGCTGTGAGCAACCACAGCAATGCGTCCTTAATCGCCCCTTATTTAATGGTCTCTATAGTTCCCTTGGAATCTGGAAGCTGCAGAAAACCTCCCACCCTGATGTGTTCCAGAGTTACCCCCAGCTTCTCCAGCCACCAGACAGAAACATGGGCTCCAGACTGCCTTGATTATTGCCAAATTCGTAGCAAGAACACCTGACCCCAACTATATTCTGACCTGGCCCTGAGAGTGAGTGCCTCCTTAAATGTTGTGTTCCAGGCACTTCTCTTGCCTCACTCTAGTGCTGACCCTGAGCCTAACCATCACCAAGTCCAGGAAGTCAGCCAGGATCCTGAGTAGCCTCCCACCCCACCCGTCCCCCAACCCTGGAACAGAAAGAGGGTTTACTGTATAGTTTCTTATTGCAGGGGTACTGTCTAGACACCTAAGGAAAAAGCTACAGTCCAAAAGGCTAAGGTTGTATGCACTGGAGGGAGCAAGGCAGCCTCAGACTCCAACCCATTTGGTGCTCTCTGGAACAGTCAACCTGTCCCCCAGACTGCATGGCATGTGCCTTCTCTCTATCCATAGCTCCTGAGGCCTAACCAAACTGCTCCCTTTGCCAGAAGCTGTGCTCATCTGCTTTCTTTACAAGAAGGTAATGGGCCCCCATTGGTGCTGACCTTCTCGTCCCATCTGTCTATAGAAATCTTCCCTCTTTCAGCTATACAAAGGTCTGTGGTGTTGCTATTTCTTCCAGAGCATCATGGACCAACCCCTACCCTGGTCCCAGCTCTCTGCCTGCCAGGACAGCAGTTACCCTTTCAGAAGCTCTTAGGCCCCAAGCAATCCTTCTGGCTTCTTCCAAAGTCTTTTTGGTTTGTGTAGGTCAGTATAATTTTTAGTGTTGAAAGCAGTGGATGATTAATTTCTGCTAATGATTTTCTTCCTTGTCTGTTAGACTCCTTTCAGTAACTCCAATCATAATTCCAGCATTAAATGATTCAGTGCCTCATTTGTTTGCCTAAGGAATTTACTGCCTAGTTTATCTATTTGGCTGGCTGAGACCTCCCTTTGTCCTTAGTTCCAGTTTCCCTCTCTTCTTCTCTGACATTTAGTGTTTCTGAATCTTCTTTTCTGGCCTCCAGCACTGCCCATATTTCTGCCCAACTTCTCCCCTCCACTGCCCCTCCTGGAGTCAAAAGAGAATAGTAACAATAAAAGAAAGTCTGATTTTTCTGACTTTGGCATGCCCCATGAATCCCTGTCAATAACTAGCAATTTAACATGTGTCACTTTACTAAAGATCATCTTTACCAATTCTGCTTCCCCCAGCTGGGTTCCCGGCAGGGCCGTGGATAAATGCATACAAGATTTTCATTCCTCTTGTCATATCAACTGGGCTTATTTTCCTTATTCAGCAACGAATGACACTTGGGTCTCAGAAAACAGACCCAGATGTGTCCTGAAGTTTCTCATGCCATGACTGAACCATGAAGGATGCCCCCAAATTCCACATACCATTGGGGTTAGCCCTACAGAGTGTGGGCTGTTAGCTTGAGCTCACGCTGGTATTTTGTCTTGCTAAGAATGAAATAGCCCAAGGCAGCTGTTATGGATGGCATTGTGTCCCCAGAAAAGACGTGTTGATGTTCTAACCCCCAGTATCTTGGCACGTAAACTTATTTGGAAATAGGGTCATTACACTGGAATTGGACAGGCTAAAATGAGGGTCATACTGGAGAATTGAGTCTTTAACCCAATATCTGGCTCCTGGTGTCCTTTTAAGAAGAGGAAATTTGGACACAAATAGAGGAGGGGAGAATGCCATGTGACAACTGAGGCAAAGAATCATCATGGGATTTCAGCAAGTCACCACTAGAAGCCAGGAGAGAGGCATGGAGCAGATTCTTCCCTACAGGTTTCAGACAGAGCATGGCTATGCCAAGACTTTGATTTCAGCATTCTAGCCTCCAGAAACTGTGAGTCAATAAATTTCTGTTGTTTGAAGCCACCCAGTTTGTGGTTCTTTGTGACAGCAGCCCTTTCTCTCAGCAATTACCTTGTTTTGGGAGCCAGAATCACTGTCTGAAGGTTATCCTCTTTCTCTCACCTTCAGGCCCCCAGATACCTGTAGCTTAGCTGGATATAAAAGATGTCGATGGGGGAAGCGGCTGTGGCTCAATCAGTAGGGCTCCCGTTTACCATATGGGAGGCCCCGGGTTCGGTTCCCGGGGCCTCCTGGTGAAGGCAAGCCCACCCGCACGGCGTGGTTAGCTGACCCAGCGAGCACAAGCAGCAAGGGGGGGATAAATGAATAAATAAATAAAATCTTTAAAAAAAAAAAAAAAAAGATGTCGATGGGAAGTGGATGTGGCTCAACAGATGGGCACTTGCCTACCACATGAGAGGCCCCGGGTTCAGGTCCCGGTGTCTCCTAAAGAACACAAACAGACACCCGTACCTGCCACAATGAGCTAGATGCCACACCCTGCCGCACCCCGCCACACTGAGCAGACACCTAAATAAGCAGATGCCACAAGCCAGCGGATGCCACAAGCCAGCAGATGCTGCAGCCCGTGGGGAGCGGATGCAGCTCAGGCCGTTGGGGACTCCGCTCCCATGTGGGAGGTCCTGGGTTTGGTTGCCGGTGCCTCCTGGAGAAGGCAAGTAAACAATGAGCAGACAGAAGAGAGAACCATCTAGGGGAGGGGCAGATAAGTAAAAATAAATAAAGTAAATAAATTTTTTAAAAAAAGATGTCAAATCTCCATTGATAAAATTTTACAGAAGAGAATTAGTACCTGACATCAAGACACATTATTCTTGGGTCAGTCTAGGTTAAAGTCCTTTTTTCCATTTGCTTGTATTGGTCAATAAAGCAAAGGAAAATATGATGAGTAATGGAGAATTTGAGAGCTTATTCAAGGCCTCCAATGATTACCTTCTACCCACAGAGAAGGTAGAGAAGGTGGTTGATTACAGGTTTTTAAAGCAACGCCAAAATTAGTATCTGGCCAGAAACGATCAATATTATTATGAGATAATTATCTTACTGGTAATTAAAAATGGGCACTGTATTTGGTTTCATTAACTCTAAATCAAGATGAGTAGTTTCTCGATTGCTTTCCCCAAGTAAAGAAACCCAGTGTCTCTGAGTAAAAACTGAAGAAGATTTTTGTGGATGTAATATAATGATAAACATTGGCTGATCGCCCTCAGTTACTGGTGAAGCAATCTCTGGATCTTTGGGATTTCCTTTGGCAGGAGTGTCTTTTGTTTTTCGTGGGGGGCCCAGTACAGTACCTCACGGCAGGACAGGGAGGGGCCAACCACACCTGCAGTCTTAGGATAGGGGCTGGCCCCACCAGAGAGACCAACCATGTGATTGGAGAGTTGGGGTTTTGAGCTACATCACATCAGCCCACCTCACCGACCTCTGGGCTCAATCACGTGGGCTTTGATTCCAGCAATCCTTGCCTACTCAATGAGACCCCATATAAACTCAGGACACTTGAAGCTCCAATGAACTTCCATGATTGAAAAAATACTTTACTACTGCTCTGGGAGGGTGACCGGCTCTGATTGGAGCTGGAAAGGACACAGAAGCTTGCATGTGAGACCCTTCCAAACCTCACCCTATGCAGCTCTTCTTTTGGCTACTTACGGCTTCTTATTTGTATCCATTTACTATAATAAAACTTTCACTGTAGGTCTAGCACTTTGGGCAAGTTCTGTGAGTCAGTCTAGAGAATTATCGAACCCAAAGGGGTAGTGGGAACCCTCAAATTTGTAATGAGTTTGATGCACTTTATTGACCAATTCCTGAGACACCCGGGTTTCAAAGCCAGAAAGAGTTTATCTGTTTGTGCATAGCAAAGGGTCCCAAAATCTGTCTCCAGGAACTGCAGTAATCCTGATAGTTTTATAATATCTAGCCTTAGCACTTTGTGCTAATGATTAATTGGGGTGGGGCTAGCTCAGTTTCCTTCATGAATAAACATTAAGGGGCTGAACAGGATGGGGGTGGGTACAAAACAGGGTGAGTCACAAGGTTATTACAAACACAAGACAATCATTACCTGAGATCAAGGCTTCTGGGAATGGGAAGGTACAGAACCTCAGTTACAAGGTTTTCCTTATGGATTTCAAACAGGGGAGGGTGGAGTGGTTACCATTTCAATAGAAATGTTCATATATAAGGGTAAGATCCATCTGGAGTAATCATCTTAATAGCAGGTCTTGGAAATGACTATAGACAAAGGTAAGATCCATGTGGAATAATCATCACAATGGCAGGCTTTTAATTGGAAATGACCATATACAAAGGGTGAGGTTGGTCTAGTGGGTTTCAGTAATTTCAAATATTAACCTTTGGCTATTTTATAGTATCCTGGAAGTGAAAAGGCAACTATATAATGACTCAGTTATCATAATTATTTCTTAATTCTTAACCCTTGGTTACAAATTGGCCAGAAGTGCAGATGGCCTGGGCGCCTGAACTTGCAGCTGGTGCCTAAAGCACAATCTTGTAGAGGATGGTCCTTAACTTGTTGGGGTCTGGCCTAACCAGGGTAGTTAGAGTTAGAATTGAATTGGATCGAGTTACTGCTATATTTGCAGTTTAGTGTCAGAAGCTGCTGCGGTTTGAGGTTTTCATAATCCTTACAATGGATGAGCAGGAAAATATAAACCATGCTTATACAACACAGAATAAATGATTAGAAAGGGCCAAATCTGTTTAGAATAATGACTAAATAGAGTCAGCTGATGTCAGACTGCCTGAAGCAGCTGTATAAAGCGGCATTTTTACCCCTTAACTGTTTGATTCTGATCCATTAAGAAGGCTGTCTTGTTTTGCCTTCTTACACCCTCTTTTTCTATGTTTTGCTTATTTGGCCTGCTCAAGACGATTCAATATTCATTTCTCTACCCATTCATTCCACAAACATTTATTGAGCTCCTCTTCTATTCATAGCACTGCATTGGGCCCAGGAGAAATATAAAGGTGAAAAACATCTAGTCTGTACTTTCAATGATCTCAGACTAATCAGGAGATAGATTAGAGCACAAATGATAAATGACAAGAATGAAGGTTGTCACTGTTATTAAAGAGATATAAGATTTGGGTAATGAAAATCTTTTGGTAGTAGATGATGGTGATGGAAGCACAATACTGTAAAGGTACTAATGCTAGTGAATTATACACTTAAAAATGGTTAAAATGGCAAATGTTATATTATTTATATGTTACAACAAAAAAAATTTTTTTAAGAGAGGTATAAGAAAGTACAAAGGAAGCAATTACTCTAAGTGATGTGTATTTGGATTTAAGTTGTGTTAGACTTAGTTGTGATTTTCCAAGAGGGAGCCATAGTATGCCATGTTTCCCAAACTCAAGTTCATGGTGCATGGTGCCTTCTTTCATGGCAAACTGGAAAACATTTCACAGAATTCTGTTTGGAAAATGCTGGGGAAAGACTTCTATTATAGAGAGGAAGGCATGCCTGGAAAAAGTTAGAGTCGGATGAGAAGGGGCCTTGAAACTTCCTGCTCCAAGGAAACTATCTGAGCCTTCTTTGCTGCTTCATTTAGATTCCTGCAAGGCAGAAATGGTTGTCTGGTCATAGCCTGCTAGTGTGTTCCATGTGAGACAGAGCTGATTCCTCAGAGATTAACCCAGCCTTAACACAGAGGGAGTGCCACTCATGAGAGCCTTTGTTTCCTTAAACTAATAAGAGTGTTTACCCACATGTCAACAGGAGAAAACAAGTGTTCAGAGCCAAAATACATTGTAAAGGCAAAACCAGTGTTCCTGCTTGCTAAAGAAATTCATCTGAAAAGGACCTGTTTCCCATTTGCAAATCCCAAACGCATCAATCACAAAAGTGAATAAAAACAGTTCAAAAGAAAAAAAGGGCATTCTACCCATTGAAAATACATGTTCCATATAATAGAAAAGTAAATTTGGCAGAATATTGGGGTTTTTATATGAAATTAGTTCATGAATTTTGCTTACAATCCAAACACATTTAATCAATCTGAGTTGTGTCAAAACATGCCCAATTGAGTAACAGTCCACTTGAGAAGAATGGTTGTCTTGGGGCCAGTTTCCACCAACATTCCTAATCACTAACATTTGTACAGTGTTTTCAGTTTACAAAGTGCTTTTGTATTAAGACCTCATTTAATCCTCACAGCAATCTCATTAGGAAGATAGGACCCTATTGCTCCCATACGACACATGAGAAAAACGAGGACTGGAAAGGTAGTGACTCCCTGTCTGAGTGAGGTGTGCGCGAGGGGAGTGTCTGCTGATAAGCCTCAGAGGCAGTGCTGACATTCTGGCTCCAGCATCCTTTCCATTCCCCATGCTATCTCCTGGGACAGGGATCAGCTGCTTTAAGTACCAGACATCTCAAGGGGACAAAGAATGTCTCAATCCACTTGCAATTATTCATTCATTCACTCATTCAACAAGCCCTGTGTATGCTAGTCACTGGAGAGACAGTAATGTCAAGACATGCATGTTCCCTGCTCTTATCCCATTCACAGTCACCTGGGAAAGACACACACATAAACAAGTGTTAGCAATGCAGTGTGGTTATGCTGTGTCGGGGCAGCCATGGGAAACCCCACTGGACCTGTTGCCCATACCATTTCACTGTCCCTGAGTTTTGTTGCCTTTTATATAATACGTTATATACTAGTAATGACTATCATTTACTAAGTGCCTCCTATGTGTCAAGCACTATATTTGGCTTAGATTAAATTCTAACTACAACTCCTAAAAAGTATTAGGATGCCATTTTATAGAGGAAGACACGGGTGCTCACAGAGATTGAATAACTTTCCATATTAGTTATTTATTGCCATGTGACAAATTACCCCAAAACTTAATGGCTTAAAACAACATTTGTTATCTCACAGTTTCTATGAGTGAGGAATCTTGGCATGGCTTAGCTGGGTCCTCTGACTGAGGGGTTTTCTCAAGGCTACAATCAATGCATCCGCAGGAACTGCAGTCACGTCAGGCTCTACAGGGGAAGGATCTATTTTCAAGGTCACTTAAGTGGTTGTTGGCAGGATTCAATTCCTCATGGGATTGTTGGGCTGAGGACCCCAGGTTCTGGCCGGCTGTTGGCTGGAGGCCAGCCTCAGTTCTTTTGTCACGTGGGCCTCTCCATAGGACAGATCACAGCATCAGAGTCAGAGAAAGAGAATGGAAACAAGATAGAAGTTACAGGCTTTTAAAACCTAATCTCCAAAGCAACATCCCATCACTTCTGTCATATTCTATTCATTAGAAGATAATCACCAGGTGCAGCCCACAGCCAAGAGGAGAAGATTACAAAGGGAATGAATGTCAGGAGGTGGGGATCATTAGAAGTCATGTCAGAAGCACCCTACCACTCTTGCCAACTGCTAGTGTGTAGTATATCCCAAACTCAAATCCATGTCTGTCTGACTTACAAAGTCCATGCTCAGTACAACAATGACAGAGCCTCACGTTTCCAACCTATACATGGTTAATCATATCACAGTTTTCAAAGTATTATTACATGTATGATGTGTTTCATATAAGATACATATGGATAGATTTTTTTTTTCTTATGGATAGATATTTAATTCTCGTTTTATAAAGGAGAAAACTGAAACGTACGAAGTGTAAATGATTTGAATGACTCATGGAACTTCAGTGATTTCCCAGGTGCAGGTCTTCTGCCTCCAAACCCAGAAGCCCAATGCCACAACTATTGTGTTGCACTGATCCCTACCCATTTTGTGCAAAGCCATCATATGCAGCTCCTAACCTCCATTCACCTATGGGAGACAATGTCAGAAGATCTTAAGGCCTCCTAAAGCCCATCAGAGGGGACCTCAGGCTCCCATGACTGCCCAGTGTGATTGCAGCTCCACAGCCACCATGATGGTAAGATTAGGGATAAGGCAACAAGAGGCACTCCAAGAACTTTGGGATGGCCCCCTGCATGTTGGAGACATAGCTCATTGTCTTGTCTATGGATCACAAGGTGGTTTTTGCAGAGTTAGAGTGGAAAAATGCCCACCTATTTCTCAAGGAGAGCACCAATCTTACTTTCATTCTTCTTCAAATAGTTCTGGCCCTAATTCCTGTTCTTCTCTCCCCAGTCACAACCAATCACAAGAACTCCAAAATATCTTTCAAGTCCACACTCTGTGGCCTGATCAACTGCAACACCTCCTCACTGGGTGGTGTCTCTGCCATTAGTATCCAACCCCTAAATCCATTCTCCACAGCATCCAGAATGAGCTTTCTAAATGCACACCTGATCTCGCAACTCTCCTTCCTGGAACATTCAATGGCTTCCCATTGCTTTTAGAATAAAGCTCACATTCCTTCTCATGGCAAACAAGGCCCTGTATGGCCTGACCCCTCCCATAACCTTCCCAGCCATAGCTGTCACCATCCTCCCATCATCATTTCTGCTCCAACCACTGACCTGGCATAGCCAGCATCTCATACGAGACATGCTCCCTCTTATTTTCGGACCAGTCCTACTTTTCCTCATCCCCTTGGCTCTTTACCTGGCCAAGACCTCCAACTCATCCCTCAGAGGTCTACTCCTCAAGAGAGCTTCCTGTGACTGCTCTCTAGACTGGATTGCGTGTCTCTCCTTTGTCACCTCGAGGAACACCTTGAGCCTGTCACCCTGTGATGTTATTATATGGTCAGTACCAGAAGGAAAGAGCCTGGATTTGCCTTGTCTTCTGTGTTCACCATGGTCAGTTTAACATTGGGGCCATAGCAGGGACTTAGAAATTTGTTGAATGAATGAGTGGATGAATACAATCCCTGCTCCCCTGTTCCTGGGATTAAAGGCTTCCAGTTACTTACTCATCAACCCACAGAGCATTGAGCTTTCTTTAGTCCCAGTGCCAACAGTGAGATTACCCAGTCATTAGTGAAAGGACCCCAAGGTTTGAGGCAACCTATTCATTCGTTTGTTCTGTCAACAAATATTTGTGTCAGGCATGTGTTGGGTGCTGGAACAAACTCAAAGTTGAGTTAGGCACGTTAGAGTCCAGAACAAAATGAGTTCCATCTGGTGTCTGAGTTCATGTTGTTTTAGAGAGTTCCTTATAGGAATAATAGACTCATGTACATAAAGTACCTTAATAAAGATATTATCTTGGTCCCTAGTATTATTATTATTCTTTCTCAAATCTGATTTTTACTCACTGTAACATTTCCAACCTATTCTGGAATGTTATAGTCATCTACTGTTTCATTTTATTTTGTTTCTTATGTTTTGTTTCCTAAGTTCCTTAGTGACCAGTAGCTAGCAGTACCCACCCCCTGAATTGACATCATACACACCGCTGCACCGTTACTTGTTGGGATTATTTTTGAGCTAGTAATAATTTTAGAAGTTACTGTTAAAAAGCACTATAGGGAGGGGAGCCGATGTGGCTCAGTGGTTGAGTGCCAACTTTCGACATCCGAGGTCCCAGGTTCAATCCCAAGCCCTAGTACCACAAAAGAAAAAGAGAAATATAGTAAACTTTAACACTTTATGATCCTTATTCTATTCTCCTCTAGTTAAAAAATAAAAACCCTTGTGAGAGGCTTGGGATTTGTGAGCTTCTAAAATATTTTAAGCCACCATCGTTGAAGTGCACAGTTCATTCACTGGAGTCTGTAGCACCTCTCCAGGATGCCTCAGCCCATGAAAGCAGAAGGGATGCCACAGCAGCAGGGGGCTGACTTTTTCTCCCTCAACAGGTATTAATTCATCTATCTATTTATTCTTTCACTAGTCTCAATGCTAATAGCAGTAATAATATTATAGCATTTATTCAGTACTTGCTACATGTTAAGCACTTTATTAAACACTTCCCATCTAATGCCCATAACAGCCTATGAAATCAGTATTCTTGTTATCCCCATTTTACAGATGAGGAGGCTGGGTTACCAAAGGTCACACAAGTATTAAGTGGCAGGACAAGAATTCAGCCTCAGGTCAGTTTGACATTAGATCTCACATTTTTAACCATTGCTCCCTTATCAATTTCATTAGTTCCAAGAGGTATTTGAGGTGACTTACAAAAAATACATTCAGCTCACAATACAACAAATTAGTGAAGTAAAGCAACAAAGAGGAAAATTAAAGTAGAAGCAAATAAGATGAGGTTGGAATTAGCATACAAATATAAACCTATAGAGTGCTGTGCACTTTGTAGAAAAAAGCAGCAGATTTGGTTCTACATTTCCCAGCAGTCAAAGAGGTAAATGTGTCCATTTACATGCTTTACAGTATCCATACAATCAAAACCAAACTAGGTGCTGGGGGGCGGGGGTGGTGGTGACATCTCTCCCTTGGAACTGAGACAGAAAATGTCTCACTTGAGCCTCTTGAGGAAAATGTGATGTGGTGATGGACAGACTGTCATCCTCAGCAGCAGCCCTGCAGCCAATTCAACATCAGTTCTGCGGGACAGTTTCATAGACTCATTTATAACACATCACAGGATAGTGAGATGGCACAGGTTAAACAAGTAAAACCTGGGTTTTATAGCTTTTGATGGCTGGGCTGACTCCCAGGAGGCAGAACTCCATGAACCTGTTTTCTCACCCTGAGCCTGGGGGTTTACTCCCTGATACGAATCTGGAGTGCGTTCCAGGGCACTGGGGAAAGGCAGGCCTGTGAGCGTACACAGACATCCGTTTGTGAGGAATGAGAAGCATCATGAGGACAGGCCCATTGAGACGTGCACAGAGCCAGACACAGGAGGCCCCCCAGGGCAGGGCACCTAGCCCCTGGAAAATGATTCTGGGTGCATCACAGAAATGTGGGTGACTCAGCCCCCAAAATCTTACTCAAACAGCATGGCTATGATCATTGCCACCTGGAAAACTTTTTTAATCAGCTGTAGCCAAACTCCAGACACAGTCATTTAAAAAGATAAATTGATAAATAAACTGATTAAAGCAGAAATTGAACATCTAACTTTAAGCAATGTCACTTCCTGATAAGCCTTCCAGATAATTAATACAGTAATTAAATACATTGACCTGTTGTAGAGGGTGGTTAGGGCAAGTTAGTTAGATGTTATAAGATGGTTGATATATGGTCAATAGGACTTGACTCCAGTATCTTAAACATTTTTCCCACCTGCTTTAAAAGCAGAGAATATCTATTTGGGTTGATTGTAAAGTTTGGAAATGGATGGTGGTGATGGTAGCACATTATTGTGAGTTTAATTAACAGCACTGAATTATATAGGTGAATGTGGTTAAAAGAGGAAACTTAGGTCTTATGTGTTACTAGAATAAAAATTAAAAGATAAAACAGAATTGTGTGATATACAGTGAACCTCACTGTAGATGGTGGACAACAGTTATTAGTATAATTATAAGAATGTTCTTTCATGAATTATAACAAATGTATGACACTAATGCAAGGTGTTAATAATAAATGGTGGTATATGGGAAAAATGCACGTAATGTAAACTATGGATGATAGTTAATAGTACTATTTAATAATCTTTCATCAAGAGTAACAAAGGTAACTACTGTGAAAAAAAAGTACAACTATTTTTAAAATGTTATCATTAATTGTAACAAATGTTCCACACCAATGCAAGGTGTTGGCAGTGGGCCAACATATGGGAATCCTGTGTTTTATGTGTGATGGTTCTGTACCCACAACTTCTCTAATAAAAAAAAAAAAAAGCAGATGCCAGAGTCCAGGCCTGGTATGCTGGAGCCCCAGAGCCAGTTCTGCCACCTGAACAGTACAACATTATTTCTGGGCCTCATCCAGAGTCTACCTAAACTCTCAGAGGGGATGAGGGACAAGCTGTACTGCTGTACCTGAAAGGGGGCTGGGGGAGATTACAAATGAATATAGGCAGAAGTTCTCTGGAAGCTCTACTATTTTCCCCAATAACCAATTATATAGTGTAGTACACTCCTCTTTGGAGTCTTATGGTAAGGGAGCTGGGTCTTCTCTGGGCCTCCTCTTGGTATCACAGGCAAGGTTTCCAAAGTACAGCCTCATGCCATCTCGCCAACCTCTTCCCTGCGAGGTCTCTCTATTCTCCACATCAGCACCCATGCCTTCCTGCATGCACGATATACTCTATTCATTTCATTGTTGTTGTTCATGTCATTCATTCAGCTCAAATGCCTTTGCCTCTTTCTCTAGCTATCAAGTTTTTCCAACTTGCAAGACCCAGTTCAAAGTCCATCTCAACTCTATAATTTACCTAGATTCCTTCCCAAATAGAAGGAATCACTCTTTTTTCCATAATGATAGCATAATTATCCATTCTAATCTTCCAAATATCCCTGAAAAGTGTTATCTATTTTACAGATTGAGAAACTGAGGCTGATGTAGGTTATGTAACTCATCCAATCACACACCTAGTGACTCACAAGACCAGGATTTAAACTAATTTCTATAGCACCCCAAAGGCCATGCTCTTTCTGGTGTCCCAAGCTTCCTCTCCTTCATGTACTGGCTACCCAGGACAAATAATTCACTTTACATCCATTCTCTCACTGTATCCTCAACTAGCCCTGGAGTACTAGTTGAGGCCAGTATTTGGAGCTAAGGAAACAGAGCCTCAGAGAGTTAAAGTGACTTAGCTTGCCCAAGGTCATGCAGTTAGCAATTGGCAGGATGGCTAACTCTGATTGGTCTGGCACTAGACCCCATGTGCTTTCTGCTTTGCCCATGCAGACACACTGCACTCTTCTTCTTACTTGTTTCCTCCACATCACTTTAGCTGTTAGTCATTTTGCTTTGGATTAAATAGTACTTTCTATATTTCCTTCATTGCTTTGTAAGATGCTTGAGCACAAGAAATATGTTTACTCAACTGCCTGGTGGCCAGAACCTACTGATAGAAAGTATGTTCATAAATGTTAAATTGAATTCTACAGGCAGAATAACTGCAAAGACATCTCATATTTGATTTTTTTTTTTAGGAGATACCAGGTATTGAACCTGGCACCTTGCACCTGGGAAGCAGGCACACAACCACTGAGCTACATCCGCTCCCCCAAGACATCTCAATTTGTTATTTTGTCCTCAGCCTCGGAGCCTTTTTTGGCTGCCAACACCAAAGCATGGATTCAAAAATATATAGGGAAAAATTGGAAAAGAGAGGAAGAGACTACCACCTCTTGCTATCCCATAGAACATCCTTCTTAATAAGCAACTGGTTGTCCATGGAAACTATTTTGGTTAGAAAAAGGCAGAGTGCTGGTGACAGCATCATTGTCCTAAAAGATGCCAGGAGTACAGGTGGCCATCCAGGTGCCAGGGCATGCCTGGGGACATGGAAGGAGTTACAGATACTACTGTCACCAAGGGATGGTCCATAAGATCCTGCAATCTTCCTCTGTTGGTGTGTTTGGAGGACAACATTCTAAGGAGGGAGATGGTAAGTCAGTCTATTTTGCAAGTATCTAGCAGCCGTGGTTTAAGAGGCTGACTAATGGCCCCCCGAGATATCAAGTCCTAATATCTGGAACCTGTGACTGTTACCTTATATGGTAAACACTTTGCAATTGTAATTAAGGTAAGGATATTAAAATAGAGAGATTGTCCTGGACTATCCGGTGGGCCCTAAATGCAATAATTTGTGTCCTTATAAGAGGAAGGCAGAGAGAGATTAGACACGGACAGAAGCAGAGGAGACAATGTGTCCACGGAGACAGAGATTCGAGTGATGCAGCCACGAACTGAGGAATGCCAGCAACCGCGGCAGCCGCCAGAGGCTGGAAGAGGCAAGGAACAGATTCTCCCCAGAGCCTCTGCAGGGAGCGCAGCCCTGTGGACACCTTGATTCCAGTCCAGTGACACTGACTTTTGAACTCCCAATCTCCAGAACAGTGAGAGAATACATTTTTGTTGTTTTAAGCCACCATGTTTGTGGTCATTTGGGACAGCAGCCACAGGAAAGTAATAAGCCCAGTAAGAGCTTTGGTGGAGGAAGATAGGAGCTCATGATAGAAATAAGGTTTGAGGACTTGGACACAGAACCCAATATCTCTCCAGTCAAGACCCCAGCTGTCACTTTCCAGAGAAAACAGGGTCTCCCCCACTGCCAGAAACTAGCAATTCTTTGGAAGCTCCATCAGTCCAGATGGAGGATGAATATTCCCAAGAGGACTACATTCCTCCACCCAATAAGGTACTGTAAAAATAATTCTTTATGGGGCTTTTCAGCCAGCCAAGCCCACCATGGTCTTTATGCTTGTTATTACTGTCAAACCTAAGTTTTTATGGATGCTATCCTCTCCTTCATTCTCATCTCCCTACCTCTTTGGGCTTTTCTGCCGCTGGTCCCAAACCTTCCACCAGACTCTCTAGGAGTGCTATTCACCTAAAGTAGCTTGCTATGGCCTCAACCTCTCCCACCCTCCTTAGGTGAAACTGGTCTCTCCCTGAGAGCTTCTCCCTCTGGAATAAAGGTTGCTTATTCTTCTACACCCATGTACTTTGGGAATACTTCTAAAACCATTATTCCTACCCCTTCATGTAGGGCCACCTGACTGTAACATCTTCTATTACTCATGGCCATTGTCTTCCACCAAGCTCCAGACTCCTCTCTTTTATTCAGTGAGACTTATCACCAGACTCAGAGTCTTCCTCTCTACCTCTTATCCTGCTATCATCTTGGGTAGCATCATCATCCACATGTGAAACCCCACTTCCATGACCTTGATTGCTATGCTATGGCAGCTACTCTCTCCTTGGATCTTGTGTTCAACAGAACGGCTCTACCTCTTAATGTAATAATACCCACGTTCTGACCACAAATGCCTATCCTTCCAGATCTCTCACTTGGCTGCTTCAGCTGGGTCTGGATTTTCTACCAGAATTGAGAATGCTAAGCTATTGATGATCCCATCTATGGCTCATTCCCTTCTGTCTTCAATTCCTTGCCCATCCCACTCAGATTCCACAGCTCATTAGTTCAGCTGCTCCCTTGCCAATATTCTCAACTCCCCTACCCTATTCATTCTTCTGTTGCACCTGCCTGGAAAATCCCAAACCCAAATCAATCCAAAAATCTGTCTTCCCTTGTCTTTATCTGGGTTTCTGAGCACTGTTGGGGGGAAAAAAATGTTTTTAAAAAACCACCCACCCAAACTCTAGATAACCCTGGTCTCCAGCCTCACCTGGACCCTCAAAATGATACAACAATCTTTTTGCTTTTCTGGTTAGCTTTCTTCTCCAGTCTCATACCGTCTCCATTCTCACCAAACCTCTTATTACTTGCTTGCCCCCTCAGCCCTATGCATTTACTTATCCCTTCATTCTTTCTTCCAAAAAATACTTAATGGGTATCTCTCATGTGCCAGGCACGATGCTAAGCAGGGGCAGACTCAAGGAAAAGACATACATGGTCCCTACTACAACGGGACTCACAAGCTACTGGAAAATACTCTCAGCAGACCACCCTCCCCTGCTCTTTGACAAGGGAAATAGAAGATATCTGATGGGGATCTCCAACTTCCTGTCAGCAGCTCACAGGACTTCCTTTTCTCCTCCTTTCTTCTGCAATGGGAGGAGTGTTTCTCCTTCTTGCTAAAGCTAATCTGTCAGCTGATGCTCCAAAGTCTCTAGCCTCCCAATTCATCAGGCTCTTCTTTCTATTCCTTACTCCTCTCTCTTCAATCACCACCCTTTCTCTTCCTAATATCTTTTCCCCTTCAGCATTAAAACAGTCTTAGGTTCTCTCCATCTTAAAATAATATTGCTCCCAGGCTTATTGCCCTAATTCCTCCCTTTCACAAACTCCTTTAAAAGAGTTCTCTGCCCTTGACCAAAAGGGGGAGAAATTAAATACAAAAGAGTTTTTAACAGCTAAAAGATTTCAAAGTCCTCAGAATTGGGGAATGAACTATGGACTAGAGTGGACTTACTGGTATTCTACTATAGACTTTTCGTGGTTCTAGCAATGGAAGAAATTACAACATTGATGTGGAGGCAGTGGCCACTGGAGGCTCTGGGGACCAGGAGAGGGAAAAACAGGTGTAATACGGGGGCTTTTTTGGGACTTGAGAATCGTCCTGAATGACATTGCAACGACAGATATAGGCCATTTTATATCTTCCAATAACCTGCGGAATTGTGTGGGAGAGAGTGTAAACTACAATGTGAACTATGGTCCATGCTCAGTAGCAATGCCCCAGGATGCGTTTATCAATTGCAATGAATGTGCCACACTAATGAAGGATATTGTTTATGTGGGAGGGTGTGGGAGGTATGGGGAGTGGGGCATATGGGAATCCCTATATTTTTTGTGTAACATTTTTGTAATCTTAGTATTTTTTTTAATTAAAAAAATATATATATATATATTTAAAAAAAAAAAGTGAGTTGGGAGCTCATTCCAGAGGTTACGCTCATGCACGTCTCAGGTGGATCTCACTAGGGTCCACAGTAAGCAAAGCCTCAAACAGGGGTGCTCTCAAGGGCTCTAGAGTAGGGGTTCTTAACCTTTTTTGTTCAATGAACCCCTTTGCCAGTCAGGTGAAATGAATACTATTGTAATTTATTTATTACATACATTCACAAATGAAGGAAATGCTAGATTTCAGTTAAAGGTCAGAGAAAATAAAGATAATAAGTTGATTTTTTTTTTTTTTCAATTCAAACTCACGGACTCCCTGAAATCTTTCCACGGACCCCTCGGGGGTCCATGGACCCCTGGTTAAGAACCTTGCAGACACCTGGTCACTCTAGGCAAGGCACACAACCCCATGAAATCAGCATCCCATCAGTGGGCCTTACCTTTGAATATATGATAACCTATTTCCTCAGTGTAACAAAGTAAGATGCATTTATAATTTACCTACACATGGTTCTCCTTCCCCTTTTATTTGAACCTATAAAACTGGCACTATACTCATTAAATATATGTCCCAGAAACTTAAATCTTCTGGTTGTTCATATGCCAGTGGAGCCTTGAATCTCAGCAGAGTGGTGGCCAATACCTACTCTCCAGCTCATCAGACTCACCCAAGACAACAAACAAAATGCTGATGATGGACAAACCCCCACCCCAAAAAGCAAAGAGTATCTACAACTACAAGCAAAACAGTTCCTTCCATCTGCCCCATAAGATCTAAGCCCCCTTTCAATCTGAAGCAGAGAGGGCACCACCATCCCCAAATCCTCAAGGCTGAGGAATGAACAAACATAAGCGGGAGAAGGCAACCATGGTCCAAAGTAGACTTATTGTAGTAGCAGAGCTTGTAACATTGTTATAAAGACTTGGTTATCAGAGGTTCTGAGGGGGAGGCAGAGGGAAGAATAGGTGGAACATAGGGCATTTTTAGGGCATTGGAATTGTTCTGATATTGCAGTGACAGATACAGGCCATTATACATTTTGTCAAAACCTATAAAACTGTACGGTGCAAAGTGTAAACTATAATGTAAACTATAGACCATGGTTAGTAACAGTGCTTCAATATTTGTTCATCAATTGTAACAAACGTACCACACTCATGTAAGATGCTATTAATAGGTGAAAATGTGAGAGGGGGTGGGATATATGGGAATCCCCTATATTTTCAATGTAATTTTTCTGTAATCTAAAGCTTCTTTAAAAATAAAGTTTTAAAAAAAAGCGTTCTCTGTAATCATGGTCTCTACTTCCTCACACCCCAATCCCCCAAACATCCACCTTAATTTGACCTATGCCTTACCCCCATCCCCAAATTCAGTGTAACTGTTCTCAATAAATCCAATGGACATAACACAGTTATCTTTCTTGACCTGTCATAAGATTTGACACTGTTGGCTACTCTCCCCTTTTTGAGACATTATTTCTTTAGTTTCCATAACACTATACCCTTCTAGGTTTTTTATCTCTGTTGGTAGGCAGAATTTTAAAGATGTTGTGCCCAAAATTCCCATTCTCTGGTGTTCAATAAAATACTCATCTAGATGCTACTCTGAAGGAACTTCACAGATGAAATGAAGCTTACTAATAGATGACCTTAAAATAAGGAGATTATCCTGTATTAGCTGGGTGGGCCCGATGTAATCATAGGAACCCTTGAAAGCAAAAGAGGAAGGCTGAGTCAGTCAGGGAGATGTGGCAGAAGAGGCAAGAAAGATATGGCAGAATGGGAGGCCAGAGAGACTCAGAGAGTGAGAAGGACTACAGCTACCAATGCTGGCTCTGGAGGGGCCCTTAATCCAGGGAATGTGAGTGGCCTCTAGAACAGGATTCTTAGCCAGGGGTCCATTGGACCCCTTGGAAAGATTTCAGGGCATCCGTGAGCTTGAATTGAAAAAAAATCAACTTACTATCTTTATTTTCTCTGACCTCTAATGTTGAGTGTCATAAAACTATCTGCTGTTACATTCTGAGAAGGGGTCCATGGTTTTCACCTGACTGGCAAAGGGATCCAGGGAACAAAAAAAAGGTTAAGAATCCCTGCTCTAGAAGCTGAGAACCACCCCAAGCCAACAGCCAGCAAGAAAACAGGGATCTCAGTTCTACAGTGGCATTAAACAACCTGAATGCACGTGGAAGTGGACTCTCCTCAAGAGCTTCCAGAAAGGAACACAGCCCTGCCAGCACTCTGAGCCTTGTGACACACTAAGCAGAGAACCAACTAGCCATTCAGGGCCCAGACTCCTGACCCCCCAAGTCCGTGAGGTAATAAACAGGTGCTGTTTCAAGATGCTAAATGTGTTGTAATTTGTTATGGCAGCAATAGAAATCTAATACTCTCTAACTGCTCCTTCTCTACCCCCATTGTGGGCCCCTCTTCCTCTACCTGTCCCTTAAACATTGCTTTTCATTCTACCTGAGTAATATTATTGGCTTCAATTTCTGTCTATATGCTAATAATTCTCTAAGCCATATCTCTACTTCAGGCATCTTTGTTTAGTTTCAAACTCATAGATACAACTCTCTACTGCATATCTCCAGCCAAATGTCTCAGAGGCACCTGAAGCTCAACATAACCAAAACTGAACTTATGATCTGCCTCTAAACTGGCTCCAACTCCCATAATTTCTGTCCACAAAGAATGGTGCCACAGTTCACCCAGCTGCTGAACTCTAAACCTGAGCCTCTCATCCTTGTCTCCTTCCTCTTCTTTAATGCTAAAATCCAATCTCCAAATCCTATCTATTCCAACTACTAATTTTATACTTCTCTCCATTGTACCAGTACAAGCCACCATGATCTCTCACCTGTGCTACCAGAAGCTCCTTATTGGTCTCCTTGTCTCCAGTGGCACAGCTTCCAATCCATTCTCCTCACCGCAGTCAAATAATGAGTCCTGAGATAAAAGCTGTGGGAAGAATATAATAGAATGGGTATGACTGAAGTCCAAGTTACAATTCTGAAAGAAAAGGTCAAGGAAATCATCTATAATTAGAACAAAGAGATAAAGATTTGGAAAGTATGAGGGAAAAAGAAGAGACATTGAAGGACCATTTCCTATTTTATCTATGATTTTGTAAAAGAGAAAAGTGGGAAATAATTTTTAAAAATAGAATAAAATAGAAGAAACTATCCCAGAGTTCTGGAAAGGTATTTCTAAGTGTCCAATTGTATCAGTAAAAAAAAAGACTCATGCCTAGGCACATCCTAATAAAAATTTCTCATATTAACATTAGATGCCTAAAGATAAAGGAGAGATATAATGAATGGTGTGATGGAAATTATTTTAAATTTAGGAACCTCTTCCCAGCCAAACTAACACAATATGGGAAGACAAAAGGAAGACATTTTTCATATATACACAGATAAAGAAAGATTACAACTTCTCTTTAACTGGCTTCCTACCTCTAGAAAGTTAAATCTGATCTAAGCAAAATAAAAAATTCATTATTCCGCAACTGGTAAGCAAACAAACCAGGAGAGGTTATAGTTAAATCTAAATCAATTGGTACATGCTTTACAGGGGACCAAATCTCAGGATGTCACCATCTCTGGGAGAGATTATACTTTGATTCTTTGAATCATAATGAAATGAATTTTAGAACACAAAGAGCCAAACCAGACAAAGGGTTTCATAGCCCTTTTTCACGATCAAATTTAATGCTTAAATGATATTTAGATAGTGCCCACATTGATTTCAGCCCTCTGCCCAAACACTGGAAACTCCATTTATGCAAATAGTCCTGGAACCCAGAGTTGGGATTGCTTGCACAGTGATTAAGGGTGCAAGTTTAAAAAGTTACTACATGATATAAGGAATGCCAGAAGCCTAGTGCTAAACCCTGTAGGGAATTTTCAGGTTACGATTCCAGCAAGCAGATTTATAGATCCATGGTGAAATTTACTTAAAACCACCACCTATGGGGAAATCCATTATCAACTCAGGCCATGCAAAATCCCTTTACAACTGTCTTCTGATACAAAGGGACATATCAAAAGGGTAAGTGATCAAGAATCCCAAACAAAGAGCTTCAAGTAGGGCCTTGCAAATATTATTTCTTCTCCCTTTTTGCAGATATTGCAGAAAAAAGGCAGAAAGCCCTTGACCCATGTTGCTGAAAAACAGTGACCATAATTAGCATCCACAGTCTATACAGGGTTCTGTTTTATCATTGGCTGTAGCCACAGCTATGCCAGTGGCACAGAGAAGTCTTTTAAAATCATAAACACACGCTGCTATTTCAATTTAGCTCTAATTTCATCGTCTTTTCTCATCTGATTTTATATAAGCATTTCCTAATTCATTTTTCTTAAAACCAACTTTCCTCCTGTCTTCCAAAATGTTCTTTTCAATTTCAATACTCATGTACTTTATTTCATCCCATTAAAACAGGTCTTTAAATTATACTATTATTCAAAACTTTAGAAATCTTCATTTCCATTAAAAATCTAAAGCAGAAGTAAGACATAGTAGATATTAACAACTAGAGCATAGAATCTCTGAGGTAGGCCAAATAATGGCCCCTAAATTGCCCATATCCTAATCCCAGGAACCTGTGAATATGTTACCTTACATGGTAACATATTACATTCTTCACAGATGTATTTAAGTTAAGGACCTTGAGACAGAGAGGGGCTCCTGATTATGCAGGTGTGCTCAATGATATAATCACACACACACACAACTGATTTATTTGGAAATTTTAAAACATTCTTTCAAATTGCTATTTAATTAAAAGTTAAATTACATTTGGGGGAAAATAGATCAAATGTAAGATAGGGACTATAGTTAGTGGTAAGATTTTGATGATGCTCTTGCATGGTTTTAACAAACGTTTCACGATAATGCAAAGTATTGGTGGAGAGATGATGTATGAGACCCCTGTATGATGTAATATATGTTTATTTTGTAAGTTCACAATCTTTACTATACACTTATTGTTCATGCATGTTCATGTATGAATGATATATTTCAATAAAAATATATACTTAAAAAAATAAAATTTAAAAAGTTAAATTACAAACTATTTAGAAAGGATGAGTGTAATTCATACTGGAAGCTGAGGGATTTGGCCACAGCAGTAGAAAAAGGAAAATGTATAACTTCGTATGCATTTATTAGAAAATAAGAATGATTGAAAATAAATTTAATATTCAATTCCAGAATCTAAATAAAAAAGAATAAATCCAAAGTAAAAGAAGAAAATAATTAATAAACAAAAGATAATCATTAATCCATTAGAAAAAGGATAAAAAGTGTTAGGCTTAAACAATAAAATAAAGTTGGTTTTTAGAAAGAGCAATAAACTTAAACAAGTGTGGTTAAGAAAAGAAGAGAGAAGACAAACCATATTAGAAATTAGAAAAAGAACATAATGACAGATAAAGAAAAGTTACTTTAAAATATGAGAAATGTTTATAAAATTTATACCAATCAACATGAAAACTTACATGAAATGCATGCTTTCTATGAATATCTATAATGAGGAGTCTGACTCCATTTTTTGATGGTTGACTACCGAAAGCTCCTAATTCTCACTCCCACTTCTTCCTCTGGTACCCCACATCTGGGTGATATGATTAAGAAAGCCTGGTGCTTCCTCCTCAAACCCCACAGGACTGAGGGCACCTGGAAACTCTCACCCTGGTCTCACCTCCTAATAACAATAAAAACCCAGGCCAATCCCCTTTCTTTGCTGGCAAGCCATTTCGAACCTGCTTGAGGTCTCCCCTGGGACCTCAATTATATAAGTAATAAACCTCTTCACACCCTCTTAGTGTGTGTGTAAGAGCATCAGTTTCAACATCTGAAGCAAAGTTTGGGTGGGGATCCCTCTGCTGCTACAGATGAAGATAATATCTATGACTCAAGAAGAAGTAGGGAAAAATTAGTGGAGCCATAATCATTTAATAAATTTTAAAATTGTCAGAGATTTATCCTGAAAAAGATAGTAGGCACAGATGATTTTAAGGGCAAAGTCTACCAAAGTCTATATAACTTTGTGTTATATAAAGTATTACAGATATATGCATATATATTTATATATCATTTTGCAAATGTTTGTATGTATTGTGAGAATTTTTATTTTTACCCATAATAAAAATAAATAAATAAATAAACAAAGTATTACAGAGCATAGGAAAACAATAGAAAGCTGTTCATCTCAACCTAAGAGGATGGAATAACCCTGAGGGAAAAGGGTAAAACAAATAAAGGAAAGTGTTGGCCAATTTCACTTATGAATATAAATGCAAAAGTCACAAATAACATAGTAGCAAATGGGATTCAGCAGTATATTTTAAAAATATATATCATGATCAAATTGAGGTTAGCCTAATTATGCAAGAATGTCTAATTATGATATCTATTAATGTAATTCACTACATTATCAGATTAAAGAAGAAAAGCCATTTAAAAAAACAACAACAACAGATTCCAAAAGAACATTGGATAAAATTATCCACCTATTCAGATTTAGGGGGTGTTTTAGTTTGCTAAGCTGCCAAAAGCAGATACCATTAAATGGGCTGGCTTTTAACTATGGGAATTTATTATCTTACAAGCTTACAGTTTTGAGGACATAAGGATGTCCAAATCAAGGCACCATAAGGCAACGCTTTTTTCCCGAAGGCTGGCTGCCAGCAATCATGGTTTCAGCTTCTTGCTTCTGTGGCTTTCTCTGTTTTCATCCCATTCATAATGGACTCCAATAAGAGAAGTAAGACCCACCCTGGGCCACACCTTAACTGAAGTAACATTATGAGAAGGTCCCACTTATAATAGGTTTACACCCACAGGAATGGATTAGCTTTAAGAAAATGATTTTCTGAGGTACATACAGTTCCAAACCACCACAGGGTCAGGGTGAGGGTAACTTTAGCAAACTAGGACTAGAAGGAAACTTATTTAACGTGATAAAACTATCAGAATTCTCTAACCAACCTTATATTAAAAGCATTCCCATTAAAATAAGGAAGAAGAAAATTATATTGATGGTCATCTCTGTATTGGAGATCTTAGTCAATGCAATAAGATAAGAAAAAGGAACAAGAGGTCTAATTTGCAAGAGTCAAAAGTACCAATGGAACTATATTCAACATTTGCTGTATGGCATAGAAACAGGGAGAAAATGAGGAAGAGTCAAGACCTAATCAAGACTTGATGTTTGAGGCAATATCATTTTGGGGGCACTAAATAAGGTCAGGCTAGTAGTTCCTAAGTCAGATGAAATAGTGTGTCAGACTTTTAACCTTCCCCCCACTTCTTTTGCCTCTCTATATGACACAAATGTGGGGTTTGGGATAAAATTGACCATACACACATATATACTTATTTATATAAAATATCATTATTTGCAGTGGGTATGATAACTTCTAAGAAATTCCAAGATAATATTTTAAATGAAAACTAATAAGGGATTCATTAAAGAAGTTGGATACAACATTAGCAGAAGTCAATCTTTCCTAGCATTAATTAATTAGAAAATTTCATAAAAGGAGTATCCTGTTTAATAGAGCAACATATAAAATACCTAGCAAAAAAGTAACAGGAGATATGCAGAAAATAATATAAAGAATGCTTTAAAAAGAACTTTATTAAAGAATATTTTTAAAGATGAGAATAAAAAGAGATTCATCTTCCTGAATGGAAATGTCTAGAATTATAGAGACTTCAATTTCTTCCAAAATTGATTTATATTTAAATCAATGTAATTGCAAAAAGATTGTTTATGGTACTTAAGCTAATTCTAAAGCTTCATCTGGAATAAAGAACACATTATTCATCTAGAATAAAGAACACATTAACCAAAAATAGCAATGAGGAAGGACATTATCTACCAGCTTTCAAACCATGCTATAAAGATAAATATTTTGAAATAGAGTACTGGAGCAAGAATAGACAAATAGATTAAAGGAAATAAATAGAGATTCCAGATACAGTCTGATGCATGCACAATATAATAAAGGATTGTGTTTTTTCTCCCCAAAATTTTGATGGAAGAAAATAGGTGCATAACTTTACATCCCCCCCCCCCCCAAATTAACCTATTTCCCTATATCACACTATTTACAAAAAATAAATCTAGATTATTAAAGTATTAAATATAAGAGATGAAACCTTAAAATTATTAGAGAAAAAATAGTGGAAAACTCAGAAGCCATAAAGGAAGAAAGTGAATTATTGAGTAGGTAAAAAATTTAAATTGCTATGTGGCAAATATTTCATTGAAAGCTAAAAGATAATGTGAAAATTTTGAAAGAAAAATATCGGTTTGCAAAAATTTTGCAACAATCATGAAGAGAAAGGATTAATATCCAATCTATGCAAAGAGATTCTGCAAACAGTATGATAAGAACAATAATCCAGTTTTTTAAAAAAAGATAGGGCAAAGGATATAAACAGACATTTCAAAGAAGAAGGATTACAAATGACCAATAAAAAGATTTAAAGTGATAAAACTCATTAATGAACAGGAAGACTCAAAATAAAACAACTGGTAGATATATTTTACCCATTAAATTGGGATAAATTCTTAAGTATGAAAATCCAGGGCTGGGAAGAGGTTATGAAAAAGAGCACTCTCATATACTATTTTTGGGATGACAAATTAGTAATGCCTTTTTATATCAAAATTAAAATACTTCTACTCTTCCATTCAGCATTTTCAGCTATAAGTATCTTTCTGAGAGACATCCGCACATGTGTGCACAATGACATATGTTCGTGCAGCATGGTTTGTAAAAGTAAAAAATGGGGGGGGCAGAACTAAATTTTCAGTAGAAAAGAAATGGCTGAATAATTTATGAAAGAATAATATAGATGTCTATCTCCCACAGAAAATAACTAAAATTCAGGAAATTCTGAAAGGCAACCACAGAGAGCCATGAAATAATTATGTCTTAGAAAGCTAAGCAGAGCAACAGAACTGGCTTTCACCCTGAGTGCCTTTGCCAACATGGTGATCTCGTATTTCATTTTCACAATTTTGGGAAAATCATCATCCACCCAAAGTGGGAAGACTAATAGAAAATTCTTGCCCCATAAAGCTAGGACCCCATAGGACTACACTCTCAAGAGGAAAAAAACAAAAACAAAAAAGACTACAAGTTATGCCCATATATCAGTCCTCACACCAATTTATAGGACAAACTTGCCATGTCTGAGATGGTCTAAAATTCCCAAAACAAGTTTTAGTTTAAAATGGTGCTGAATTGATAATGCTCTCATATATATAGCCAAGGTACAAACTCACTAGAGGGATTCACCTTCATTGCCACCTGAGAAGATTCACACACACGTCAAGAGATATGAGCTTTCCACAACAAAAATTCATTTAATTCCCTAAAAACACAAGGATACCTGTCACCAAGAGTGAGAAGCAGCTAAAATGATAAACAGCAAAAACAGACCCCAAAAGACTTTAGATATGGGAATTATGAGTCTAAAGGAATAAATAGCTATACTTACTATGATCAAAGAAAGAAAAGACAAGCTTGAAAAATAACTGAAATGAATAAAAAACTATAAAGAAAGACCAAGAAGATTTTTAAAGAACCAAACAAAATTTCTAGCCATGAAAATTACCTTAATTGACATTTACCTCAATAGGTAGGCTTAACTGCAGAATGGACTCAATAAAAAAAGAGAATTAATAAACTGGAAGATAGACCTAAAAATAATTATCCAAATAAAGAAGCAGAGAAAGTATATGGAAAAGATGAAAACATTAATAAGAGACATGGAGGACAGATTTACCATAGATCTCACTGGAGTTTTAGAAGGAGGGGAAAGGATGACAGAGGAAATATTTGAAAAATAACAGCAAAGAATTTTCCAATAGTGTTGAAAGACATCAATCCATAGATTTAAGAAACACAAAAATTCCAAAACAGTATTAATAAAAATAAATTCACACCTATGTATATTGGGGCAAACTGTGGAACACAAAGAAAGAGAGACTCTACATTAAAAACAGAGAGAAAAGAAAGAAACCTCATGTTTGGGCTGACAGCTGAAATCCCAACAACTACAATGGGAGACTGAAGTCAGTTTAATGATATCTTCAACAAAATGAGAGAAAATAATTGTCAACTCAGAATTTTATACCCAGAAAAAGAAAATATTTTATGATACATTTCTACTGAAGATTGTATGTGGCATCACATATCAAAATCAAAAGAGTGAGTTACATCTTTTAAGACTTTTTTTCAGCCCATATAGATCTATCACTATGAGGAAAAGTCATGGTGCAAAAAATATTCAAGATATAATTTAATGTATTCAAAATACAGACTATGTGTAGGTACCTATAGTATCTAAATATAGTAACATAAAGGAAAAGGTCTGGAAGGATCCATTAAATAGTGAGCAATGATTACCTCTGAGGGGAGTGCTTTATCTGATTAGTGAGACAGTGCAGGGAGGAAGGCACATGTATGGCTGAGTTTAGACCAAGCTATCTGCAGGACACATTTGTTCCTCCTCCAGGCAACAAACACCAGGCCAGACCCTGCCTTGCCCTGGTGGCAGGGCCACGAGCCTGCCAGTGCCTGAATGCTCCTTTCCCACCTGGATGGACGAGTTCTCCTTAAGATGGGAAAGAAATATGTTGTCTGTTTTGGCCTTAGGTCCAAATAGCATTTTCCTCTCCTGTTTTGTCAGAGATAAATTTCATATATTGATCCCAGTCTGACTTGTTTTCCTCAGTAGGCTCAGCAATTGAACAGGAGATGGATGTGAATAATTGGCCACTTCAAAACTCCAACAATGAGAATATATTTATGTATTAACTTACAGTCCATACCCACAGAATGATTTTCAAAACACAGAGAGCCAAAATTCTTTGGATTGAAGCAGACTGCTTTCAATTCTGTATAACAGAGATATCGAGCACTTACTATATGCAAAGCACTACTTTTTGGTAGATACTTGGATGAATAAAACAAGGTTTACCCTTAAGAAACCTAGGGTGGGATGAGGGGGAACTCGGTCTGGCATGCAGCAAATGACAAATTCTAATGCAAAGCAGAAAGAAAACTGATATGCAAATAGAAGTAGAAGCAAAGTTATCTGACAAGAGACTGGTACAATTAGTTGTACTTTGGGAGAATCTGAGCAGACTTCCCAGAAGAGAAGGCATCTGAGTTCCTTGGGTGGATGAGTAAAATTGTGATGGAGAAAGAAAGGCAGTCCCTGCAAAGGAAAAAGTAAGAGCAAAAAAATGAAGCTGAAAAGTACATTCCAGGTTTGTGGAACTGAGCTGCATGGCACAGTTGAAACAAAAGAGAATGAAAGAGAAAGAGGGGAAATGGGAGGAGAATGTAGTTAGATTAAGGAAGGTGATGAACGTTGGGCTGAAGAATTTCAACGTTAAGCTGTAGGCAGTGGGGAGACATTGTGGATTTTTGTGCATGGTGTGATATGATCAGATCTGTGTTCTAGAAAAATAATTTTGGTATGAGGGATGGATTGGAGAAACTAGAGAGGGCATTCAGTTAGGAATTTATTGTAATAATGATCCATGTAAGAGACACGGAGGATCTGAGGTGCAGCACTGTCACAGTTGAAATGTAGAGAAAGTGCTGGCCAGGACAGAACTAACACTAGGCACTAGGCAGTATGTTAGATGTGGGGAATGAGAACTGTTTCAGGCTAGAGCAAGAAGCTTTGACGAGGACAGAGAGTCCTCTCCAGGTGCAGCCTGGCCACCGAGGAAGAGGAAGCAGTGCCAGGAACCCAGCAGCCATCAGGAAACGTGGTTTCTGGAACAAGTTGAAAAGAAGATGTCACCAGAGAGCAAAGTAAAATCTCTGGGCAGTTGCAAAGTGGTCCTGCAGCCAAGGAGCAGAGCCCGTGTGACCTACTTTTAATTTTTTCCTTTTTCACAGAGGGTCTCCTGTGGCCCTGGGACAGGGTTTTCCCTTCAGTGCCCAAGGCCTCAGTTGGTCTGGCAGGCTTCTGCATCCTGGATAGAGCGCCCAGACAGGCCTCAAGGCAGAGGAATGAGCCTGGGGCACAGCTGGGTTTGGGGGTGCAGCGCCTCACCCTCCTGAGCCACAAGAGAGCAAGCAGGAGGGTGGCAGGAAGCTCCCCCCAGGGGAGTCTGTGAACCCTGGCAGCCTCTGGGCACACTGTAATAATCCAGAACCAGGTGGACACAAACAGCCTGGTCAATCCTCCCTGATTTTTCTTCTTTTTCCTTGTTGTTAAGTCTACTGTTGCTAAGCCTGGACATAACAAGTCTCATTTAGGTATCTCCAAGATCTCCAGAATGTGCATGCTGAGGGCTTCTGTGTCTTTAAAGCCTCCCCAGTAGAGTCTTCTTTGATCCTTATAAAGGAGTTTAATTATACAAAGATCTGAATTACTTGATTAATTTTCAATTCTCATAGCAGCCTACAACAAGCTGCTTAAGTTCTATCTACCAAAAATATTTTTCAGAAGGCTGAACAGCCCCTAACTTTACAATTTACCACCACTCTCTTTAGGAACCTCAAACTCAGAGCTTAATCCACCAGCCCCTGGCCCTCCGCCTCTCCCTTTGTGGAGCACCCAACCCACCGATGAGCTGGGAGCTGGCCAGATCACAGCTAGGGAGGGTCAGCTCCCTACCCTGATCTCGGCAGCTGGGGACAGTGTGAGCTGTTAGGGAGGCCAGTGTCACCAGAGGCTCAATGTCTGAGGACAGATGCCAACAAAGGGACGAACAAAGGGTCACTTGTGTGAGCTGGGCTGTGTTTGTTGCTGTTATTATTACCTGCCCCGCTGACCATCAACTCACCCGGCTCTCATTCCATCCTGTTCTCCATCCCCAAAGGACCGAGTTACTATAACTTCAGACACCCCTGCCTCTTCCAAACCCCCGCTGCTCTTAGCGGCAGGGCTGCAGGATGGGCTCCAGAGTTCAGCAGCAGCAGCGGCGACATCAGCAAAGCCGCTCAGCCTTTACTGAGCGCCATGTGTGTACATCGTGCCAGGAATGCATTTGCTCATGCAATCCTTACAACCACCCTGTGAGGCAGGCGCCATTGCTATCCACATTTTACAGATGAGGAGACTGAGGTTTAGAGAGGTTCGTTAACTTGTGCAATACTGTACAGCTAGTAAGTAGAGGCTTGAGCCCAAGGCTGCTCACTCCAGACCTGGACCTCGAAACCACTGCTCTGTACTTCTGCATTCATGGGGATGCATCTTTCTCCATTTACATTCTCCACTCCACTCCCAACCTTCAGAGAAAACAAAGGGAATATGAAGCTCCTCCTATTGGCATTGAAATTTCCCAAACTTTGAGAAAGACACGAAGTAAAGTGAAACATCAAATCCAATGCCGTACTGAACCAGAGTCCAAAATTAATAGGACTGTGTTAGGATAATGGAAATAATCTAACAAGACAGAATTTTACCAAGACAGAGGCCTACACTGGACTCCACTGCACCATATGGGTAAATCCAGAAGCCTATGGAACATCATGTGAGACACACTCAAGGGTTTCATCAGCAAGTGCCACTGTTGAAATAATCCTATCATGGCACTCATAGCTCACTTCCACTGGCCATGTTCCAGGTATCAGTGTGGTACTAGATGCAGTATTCACTTATTTAATCTCCACTTAGTTATACAATTGTATAACTTTATGAGGTTGGAGCCATTAGTATTCCCAGTTTATAAAGGAGGAAACTGAGGCTCAAAAAGTTCCTGAAGTGTTATACCAAGATCCTCTCACTAGTAAGTAGAAGTGCGGGGATTAAAACCCACGCAATCTGGTTTTAAATTCTGTTTCAGTCCCCTCTGTGTTATACAGTGGGCCATAAAATAACCTGTGCAATGGTACTGCATACATCGTAGTTTCTAAAATGAGGGACGTGCGTGCCACATCAGCCACACGCTGAGTACGACAGTGCCTAGTCCAGGAAGCCACGCTTTAAAGACTTTTAGGGCAGGAGCTCATTCAGAGGATGTTCAGGATAGCAAAGGAGCTTGAACGGTATCTCACGAAGAGAAGCTAAAGGAATTGACCATAGTTTCCTCTAGAAGACTTCAAATACTGAAAGGGTTTGTTAGTGGAAAGGGAGTGAACTTATTTTAGATGGCTTTACAGGGAAAGAGCCTTCAGCTCAGCCACAGGTCAGCCCTGGCCAAAGTGGCAGGGGCAGGGTAGGGCCCTCCCTGGAGGTATCCTCAGAGCTGGACCACTGTGTGACAGTAAAGCAACAGGGGCTCTGAGTGGCAGAGATGCAGCTGGACACGGTGACAGTGGTGTTCCCTTTTCAGTGCGCCCCATCTTTGAGGATGGCCTCCACCCCCCACCCCCACTCAGAGACAGCCTGAGTCACCACTTTGATAGGATGAGGCTTCTCCCACCCCCTCATCCCAGTTCCAGCCACAGATGATCAAAACGGGGGCAGATGCCTGATCCCAGCAAAACCAATCAGATTGTCCATCCTGGGGACTGGGGCTTGGGGATGGTCAGCAGTGGGCAGCACCCAAGGCTGGCCCCTGTATCCTGTAAGCGTGAGCCTTGGGGTAGCCATGTCCTGCCAAGTGCACTGAGGAGCAAAGAAATCCAGTCCGCTTGAGCAAAAGACGATACACCACAAGAAGAACTTTCCAGTTCCGTGTACCAGAACCAGTCTAGACCGGCTGCTCTCCCACCCCTGACTACACAGAGACACCCTTGTATTCTTTCCAAAAATCTTCCCCAAGGAGCTTTTGGATACTTGTAACCAAGAGAATTCTGGTGCAGAAAGCAGCTGGCCAGCAAGGTCCCTTCAAAAGGGGGCCTGTGACAGGAAGGCAGAAGGCCCCAGCATGTTCCAGCGTGGCCCTTTGATGTCTGTTCCCTAACAATAGTAGAGATAAGATCCTGAAATATTAATCTTGGAGCTTTCTCTTTCTTCCCTCACTTGCTGATGCTGAAGGGAGCAGAAGGTCCTGAAGGGAGTGGAACTTCAAGTTTGTGCCATAACAAAGATTAGAAAGAGGGCCCTGTCCTTAATCGGCATGGGCATCTGCAGGCCTCAAGCTAGCAGGGACACAGAGAAAAAGAAACAGTTCACATCCAGACACTTTCACTTGCAAACTAGCCTCTTAAAAATCGAAAGGGAAGGCCTGGGAAGTGGATGTGGCTCAATGGTTGAGCTCCTGCCTCCCACACAGGAGTCCCGGGTTCAGTTCTGGATACCTCCTAAAAAAAACAAAAACAAACAACAAACAAAACAAATGAAAAAACCAACTCAGGGTAGCCGATGTGGCTCAGTGGTTGAATACCAGCTTTCCACATTCAAGGTCCTGGGTTCAATCCCCAGCCCCCAGTACCTAAAAAAAAAAAAAAAACAGGAAGACCTGGAATGGACAGGAATGAAGCCTAAGATAGATAATAGAGGGAAAGGGAGCATAGCATGTACCGGGTCTCCCACTTCCCCAGGAGACAAGATGAAGGTCACCGGGTCTGGGAGGGGGGCTAGCAAGGCAGGGCCATGACCTGGAGTTCTGTGGCCAAAGATGAGAAAACTGGACCTGGGTGGGCTCTAGGGAATATTCTGAGAGAGGAGTCTGTGTTGAGGGGTGTCTGAGCCCCTTCAGAGGTGGGTGCCAGCAGAGCCCATTCAATGCCTGCAGGTCACCCCAACCCTTTGAGGGGCAGCCCCGCATCCATAAAGGCTGCCAGGGTCTTCCTCTGACAGCAGCCGGCAATCACCTGGCCCAGCCGGTAGTGTGTGTGACAAAGACTTTGCCGAGTCCCCATCAGCACTGCCCATGTGGGCCCCTCCCTTATCCACTGCCCAAAAGGTGCTAAGGTCCCTGAAGCAGAAGGTGGAGCCTTAACCCCGGTGAGCCACAGGGGTGTAGAAGGGAAAGCCCCAACACCCAGGCTGGGCAGTCGGACCACCTTGTTACATGATTCCAGTGACTGAAAGTCGAGCCCATTTGGGTCCATCTCCAGGGAAGATCACAAAAAGGACCTTGGAGGGTGTGGGCACTGAGGAAAAGGAGGACACGAAGCCAACTGCCCAGTTTTGTGTTTGTTAGTATTGTATAAAAATCAGTCGCCTTTCTCGGTTTACAGGGTAGGGACTAAAGCACAAAGAAAGGAATGGAAGAAGGGAACTCATGTTTACTGACAGCCTGCACAGAGGTAGGCACGTCCCCTGAGTCACATCAGCTCATATCCCCAATTTCTCTGTCTTGGCACCTCCTGAAATGCACCCCACGTCATCCCCAGGGCACGCTCTTTCCACCATCCCATGCCGATCTCCACTTCCTTCTGTGTTTTCCCTCTGCCGTTAAAACCTGCTTTCTCTCATTAACAGAATTAATCCCTTCACAGAATGCTATCAGCAAAACTAAGCTTTCCAAAAGACACCGCTTTTCTTTTTGCCCACTCATGTCAGAGCTACTCCTTCCCCCGTGCCCCAAGGACACCGCCAGGCGAGAAGGCTGCATCAGGACCCCCAGGTTGCTTCTAGACCATCACTGTTTGACAGTCCCCCCTGTATTAATCAGGATACTCCAGAGAAACAGAGCTGACAAGATAGGATATATATAAATAAAAATATATTATAAAGAGATTTATTATAGGAATTAGCTCACATGACTGTGGGGATTGGCAAGTCTGAATTTCATAGGGCAGGCTGCAAGCTGGAAACTCAGTGACGGCGACATTGAATTCCCCAGGAGAAGCTGCAAGTTGGGAACTCCAGTGAAGATGACTAATTCCCCAGGAGAAGCTGAATGTCTCAAGTAGAGACAGAAATTCTTCCTCCTGACTGCTGGAATTCTCATTAAATTCTCCATTCTCCTTTTAAGGCCTTCAACTGATTGGAGGAGGAGACTCCTCTCGTTGATGACGGCAGCCTCCTTTGTTGATTGTAGATGTAATCAGCCATGATGTCAACCGACTAATAATTAAATCCACGAAATAACCTCACAGCAACAATCAGGCCAGTGCTTGCCTGACCAAACAACTGGACACCATAACCTGCCAGGTGACACACGACAACAACCACTACACCCCACCCCCTGAAAACCACCTCCTTTGAGGCGCAGAGCTCTCTACCCCTCCCTGTCACTATTACCTGTCGCTTTCCAGCGACCCCCACCCCCCACCCAACCTGGTCACATACGCAGGCATCTGACTTCTAATCTTCACTCTCCAGCCACAGCCCGGCCACCGTTCCCAATGATCTCAGCTTCCTGTGGATGATACATCCATGTCCCATTTCTCACCATTCCTGAATTGCCTACATTTCAACTACCTCCACCTCTCATCCATTTCTCCAAATCTACTCCATGAGCACACCCTGACACTACCCGTAACTTCTATTCCTCTTAAATCTTGACCTCCAACATTCCTTCCTCGACTGCAAACATCTCAAACTTCCTCCTCAACCTCCTTGCCTTCCAGTTCTAACTCACTCCCCTTGTCTTCTTTCAGCTAATTAATGGCTCCCTGGCCTTGCTTCTCTGCTTTCCCACCCTGAGCCTCTTTGAACTACAATATCACATGCACTTGCTGTACTTACAACACCCCTGAGTAAACCTGGGATCAACCCAACAATCTGCCTTCAGCCCCTCCAACACTAATGCAGCTAAGAGCAGCTACAGGAAACCTCACAGTCTCTCTGACTGGGACCACTGAAATTGGTAGGTTTCCAACTTCAGCTGGCCTCTTCACTCTGCCCTCAATCCTTTTACTTATCTTAGATAATCTCTTCCAAATAATCTTTTTAACCAACCATTTCCTGAGAGAGCAGCAAATCCTGCTCTCTCTATTTAACCTTCCTCCTACGTGGAAAACAGAAAACAGAATTCTTTTTCAGAATTCTATGTAAACACCCACTACACAGTGAGTCCACGTATGACACCATATGTTGCTCTTGGGGGCTGGACATTGATTGACATTCTCTCATTTCAACCAGGTCCTTTGATGAAATGGTACTACCCCACCTCCTACATATTAATGTGCAGTCTCTGAACACAGATTCATTAAGTACTACATAAATCCAGGTAGGGCTGGTGTGGAATTACAGTATTTCCAATTCACCTAAAGCTGGAAGCACTATTCACCCAAAGAAGCAACCTTCAGTAGAAGTTTGCAGCAATCCTGAGAAGTTCCTTCAATTCCCATAGACTTCCTGGTCACAATTTCCCTTGATAATTTTTAATAAAAATGCTAATTTTCAATAAAAACATATTACATTCCAAACACCATTCTACATATTTTACATGTACGTAGTACCTCACTTAACCCTCACAATAATCCTCTGAGCTCAATACTATTATCATCTCCATTTTGCAAGTGAGAAAATTGAGCCACAAAACATTTAAATAACATGCACAAGGCCACAGAGCTGATAAGTGACAGAACCAAGATTTGAACTCAGCAGTCATGCCTCAAAGCTCTTAGGTTCGATGAACTTCACTCTCCTGGTGCTATGGTCAAGTGAATGGAATCTCTTAAGATAAGATTGGCTTGAACTCCCATCCACATCCTGGGGAAACTCTAGTGACCTCCCAAAGGTTCCTAAGACTTCTCAAGGGGCCAAGGGTCTCATGGCTCTAATTGTGTGTCTCCACTAAATTTCCATTAATTCCATTCTTGACTCAACATCTCATAGATATTAGATATCAAGGATACCTCTACCCTGGTACTGACCCAATGGGAAAACATAGCCTTTTTCCTTGAGTGAATATTTTTCAAACTGCAGGCTTAATCCATTGGTAGATCATAAAATCAATGTAGTAGATCACAACCTACATTTTAAAGATTAAATAGAAAAGATTAGAGTTCATAAGAGGAATGTTGGCAATGTAAATATTGCACAAGTACCAGGGCCAATTGTTCTCTCCCGTGTGACAGGCATCTGACAATTACACCATGGCTAGGAATGGGTCATTTGCTCTTTGCTCAATAGCATCTCATTCTATTTCCCATCATATGATGGTCAATTTGACCATCTCCATAATGGGAGGGTTAATTTGGTGCACTTTTATTTCATATGATCATAAATTGCATTTGGTTGTGGGTACAGGGGAATTTATCCACTATCAGCAGAATTGTAGAGACTTCCAATTGTTTTACTTACAAATTTGCAAGGCCTTTTTCAGAGAGGGTGCTATCAACATATTTTCTGAGTTTCTCAACAATTACTTCCTTTTAATTGAAATGTACAAATTGACCTTTAAATGGATCATTTTATTGTTAGAAGAAAAATAATGATGAGGTGAAAAATAGAGAGGCATATGTATGCAAGTTCAACTACTGAATCAGGAATTTTAAAAGTAACAATATTGAGAAAAACTAACACTAATCAATCAACTTGGACTTCATTTGAGCTTCATTCTAAAAAGCAAAAAATTAATTGCAATATTTTATAATGAATATTATTTAAAATATGGGCTTTTTCTACTATGCAAGATCCTTTGAAAATGACAGACCCTGATGTATTATTTGCAATTATATATTTTCAATGAATCCCTCAAGTCTTTTCAAATAAAGAAAAAAAAAAAGACAGGTTATTTATACAATTCCTAATTTTAGAGGTAGTTCAGTTTGCTGGTTAAGAACACACACTCTGGAGCCAGTTTCCTGGGTCTGATTCCCAGAACCTCCTCTTAAAGGCTCTGAGACCTCTGGCAGTTTACTTGACCTCTCTGTGCCTCATTTCTTTATATGTTAAATGAAACTAATAATTATAATTAGTCTATAGAGTTGTTGTCAAACCCATAGTAAATAGCTTGCCCCTATAAGGAGTTCTATATAGTTTGTTTTATTATTTTTAGTCATTCATAGCTGTTTATAAGAAACATTCACAGGGGGCAGATGTGGCTCAAATGGTTGGGCGTCCATCTGCCATATGGAGGGACCTGGGTTCGATCCCCGGGACCTCCCGGTAAAGTAAAAAAAAATAGAGAGAGAGAGAGAGAAGGCGCATGGGCTGCCAGGCTCTGTGCGCCGGTGAGCCGCCAGGCTCCAGGAGCCATGCAGCAAGGTGATGACATAACAGGAGAGAGACACAGGGGAGAGACAAGACAAGATGCTCCAAAAACCAGGAACCGAGGTGGCGCAGGTGACAGGACACCTCTCTCCTACATCGGAGGTCTCCAGGATCAAATCCTGGCGAAGACTGGAGGAACAGGATGAGAAGAAATGGCAGGAGACAGACACAGAGAATTGCCCAGCAAATGGACACAAAACAGCAAATGGGGAAGGGTTTAAAATGGATAAAACAAATAAATCTTTTTTAAAAAAAAAGAAAGAAAGAAAAAGAAACATTCACATATGTGGTTGAATATCAGGTCGCCAAAGAGAAAATGGATTACACAGCTCCTAAAAACATTATTCTTTCAGCATATATACATATGGTATATATAGTTTTATGATAAATCAGCTAATAAAATTAAAACTCTTCTTCAGTGAAAACACAGAATCATTGTACAGAATACACAGGCTAGTATAGATTTTGCAATCCAACTTGATGAGGGCACCGACAGTGTAAGAGAAGCAATACTTTTCATTTATGTCAGATAATGTGTGGCGAGATAGTTCATGGAGGATTTGTTATATAGTTTAAGTTTAATCTCACGCAACTGAATTAGATATAGTTACAAAATTAGAAAAGCACATTATTCATCAATATGAATTAAACTAAAGTGCTAGAAAAGGGTTAAAAGGCAGAGGACAGCAAGTTTGACTGGAAAACATGGTGGCGCTATTAGAAAGTGGCTGGTTGCCGCTAATAACAGTGCTGTTTGGAATCTGTTTTACGTGTCTTGGGGTTGGAGCATCTAAAGATATCCCACCAAATCTCATGGACGAATTGAAAAAGACGATCCAAGTTGTGTATTTTATGAAAGGAGCCTCACTGGATAGCTGATTTGGGGTATATTTTATTAAGAAATTAGAGCTAATCATATCCACTTACTGCATCATCTCAAAGTTTATTGGATGTCACAAAGGAAAGTGCTAAGCAGGGTACCTGAACTCAGGAATGAGTTTCACATTTTTCTAGTTGAAAAGCAATATAATTTGCAATTGTTTCAAAGACAATGTTTGTTACAAAATCCAACATATTTAACTAATATAGCTCATTCATAATAAACTAAATTTGAAACCACAGGAGAAAATCAACAAGTCACTTAACATATCCCAGGGTTGCAAAAGATTTTATTTGTCTAATAAGTAAGATTAAGTGATCACCCTACCCACTAAACATTCCCAATATTGTTTATTGTCACAATATATTAAAGAGAATGTTATTAACAAAGTCCAAATGAAATAGAATTAGTGATATTATTACAAGTCCCTCTGGCTCCAAACTTTTAATATTTAACTTTCCAGAAGGGAAGTTGCAACATTAAAGAAAAAAACACTTCAATTACAAATCCATTTTCTTTCCAAAACCCTGATTCAACAATTGAACTCAACTTTTTAAAGTATTAATAAAACCATTTTTGGTATTTAACTGTTGGGCTTTTATTATATGCTTAAGGTAAGGATAAACATTATTTTGTGTAACAATACTGTGTGTGTGTGTGTGTGTGTACTGGATTGAATGAAATCAGTCCTCTCATGCCTCCCCTAAACCATCTGAATGACAACATCAGAACTGTCCCTGCAGTTCATGGACCATGGGGCGAGGGGGCTGCAGGGCCACAACCTTAAAGTTGCAATTTCACTGCCCTTGTCTTTAAGTCTTTTCAGTCACCTAGCCATAGGGATCCCTCACTGACCTCACCGTCCCTTATAGACCCCAGTTTCCTCTCTTCCCTTCTCTATCCCCTCCTCCCATATCTGCTCCAAATACCCCCAAAAACTCCTAATTAATTTCACTCTACTAAGTACCATCATTCAATGCTCCTCAGCCAACCCCACATCCACTTAGCAGGTCCTAAGCCTCTCAAGGTGTCACCTAATAAACAAAGGCCTACTTCCCTTAGCAGATCTCTCCTCCTTTATATTCTCAGCCCCAAACCTACCAACCCATCCCACCTTCCTTCAACACTGGGATTTAAACATTATCTCCTCAAACAAATCTTCCCCAGGACACCTCTTCCTGTTTTCTCAGGCCTACTTGACTCATTTTTCTTTCTCCAGGCCAGCTTCTCTGTCTTCCCTCTTATCAACCCCTCCCACTATTGTCTTCTGTAATCATCAGTCTCTTGTGACAAATTCCCTTACAGCCAGGACCAGTCTGAGAAATCTCCATCCTTCTTCCACTGAGCTCTGCACCCGTACCTGTTCCTTCTTCTGCCTCTCCTAAAAAGGGCTCAGCAAGTAACACTAACTGAGCACTCAAATCTCACCAGGTACTATGCCAAGTACTTTACATAAAATATTCTCACAAAAGCCCAGCAAGGTAGATTTGGCTAGTTCCTGCATTTTACTGGAGAGACTACTGATTTTTATAGAGATTATGTAATTTTCCCATTCAGGTAGCTTTAAGTGGGGCTGCTGGGATTTGAAAATGCCCTCACCCTCAGACAGCCGGTGTTGACTGCTGAATCCCAACAGGCCACACCGCCTTTCTGCTGTGTTAAAAACTGTGCCTTCTACTCCAACCACAGCCTCGTGAAGTCAGAGCAAAGCAGAGAAAAGGATAAGAAACTTCATCTTTCGAGAACTCTTGCGCTCCAGGAGGGTAAGTAATTTGCTTTCTCAGTGCTGCATCCCCTGAAACTTCGAACAATGTCTGACATGTACGAGGGGCTCAAAAATTAATTGTGTAATAATGGAATACATGAAATTCCAATTCCCATCTCTACCAGTTAATTGCTCAGCAATCAGAGCAACAGTCCAAGCTATTGCCTGCAGCTCCCCAAGCATATGTGACCCGATTCGAGGTTCTCGACAGCCCTGTAAGTTTAATGTTATCATCCCCACTTGATGATCACCTACTATGTATGGAATACTAGAACACACACCTAGTAAAATGAAGAATTATAACCATGCTATCCATTCATTCATTCAACAAGTATGTATTGAGAACTTGCTACATGCAAGACACTATTCTAGGTTCCAGGAATTCAACAGTGAACAAGACAAAGTCCCTGCCCTCACAGAGTTTAAGGACTAATTGAGAAGGCAGAAAAACAGATAAGATTTTATATTTATAATATAATGCAAAGCAGAGATAAGGGCTATTAAAATTAAGTAGGGGAGAGATAGGGGCTATTACCTTATCTGGGGTGGTAATATTTGAGCAGAGCCTAGAATGATGCGAGCAGGCAGGGAAGCCAAGCACAAACCTACATGACAGTATCCAGGGGGAGAGCAGTGTACAGGCCCAGAGGCCACTGCGGTCCTGGCTTGCAGGAAGAACAGCCAAGAGAAGATTGCTGGATGGAGGGCAGCCAGAGGGAGGGCAAGAGTTGTGAGGCCACAGCCTGCACACCAGTCCACAAAATGACTCTGCAAATGAGAAAAAGGCATCACTTCCCCTAAATGGTTTATTGTCAACTGCCAGAAGATTGTCTGGATATTGCACAAATCTCTGTTTACTACCAAATGCCAATGCTGACCCTTGGAGTTGTGCAAAGCATAAGTAAATGCGTCCCCTCGGAAGGAAATGAGAACAGGGAGCGGAACAGGCAGGCCATATCAATCTGGAAGTCATGAGTTTACAGATGTTCTTAAAGGCACGGGCCTGGAAGTGATCTAGGAAGGGAGTGTGTAGTTGAAGAAGAAAAGAGGTTCAGACTGAGCACAGGCATATCCAACTCCAGAGATCCAGAAGAGAAGGATCTAGCAAGTGATACTGGGAAGGAATTGGCAGTAAGGAAGGAAACCAGAAGAGTGAAGTATCTCACAAGCCAAGTGAAGGACACCCCAAGAAGGAAGGAGTGATGTGATAAATGCTACTCATAAGTTGAGATAAGCACTAAGGATTTTCCACTGGATTAGTCAACGAAGACACATGGATTTTGGGTGAAGTAATGAGGACTAAAACTTGATAGGAGTGTATTAAAGAGAGAACCAAAAAAAATGAAAAAAAAAAAAAACCTAATGGAGACAGAAAGTAGAGACAGGTTTTTTAAGGAGTTTTGCTATAAGGGGAGCAAAAAATTAGACTGTAGCCTGAGCAGGATGTAGGGTTAAAGATAGGAGGTACTATAGTATGTTTAAATGCTTGCCAGAATTATTCAGTAGAGACAGAGAGATGTAATCATGGACAAATGCAGGGACAAAGTCCTTGAGTAGGTGAGAGGGGATGCAATCCAGTGCAGAGGTGGAGGGCCAACCTCTTGTAGGAGCAAGGATGTCACATTCAAGGAATAGAAGGGGGTAAAGCACATGGTACAGATGCAGGTTGGATCAAAGATCTGGCGGTTGAATCCTTTCAAGGTTCTCTTTGGATCACTTTCAGTTTTCCAAGGAAATAAGAAGCAAGGCTATCAGCTGAGAGTAAGTGGTGAGAAGAAAGCATTAATGGTCTGAGGAAAGAGAAGAGAGGGGGCAAATAGCTCTCTCAGAGAGTGGGAAATGAATTGACAAGGGAAATGAAGCTGCTTAGCCAGGCAGAGCTGAGAGACTTCTGAAGATCCATGGTCATGAATTTAAAGTAAGGCCAGAGGGCAAGGTTGCACACTCTTCTCAAGCCACTTTTAGTTGCTCGGGTGCAGGTGTGGAGAAGACAAAGAGTTGGAGTTTTGCCAACAAGTACAAAGAAGGGAGAGATGAACAAAGGAATTGAGTGGCATGCCAGAAAATGTATGCAAAGTAGCTCATAAACTCTAAGCTGGATACAGAGGAAAGTGATGGATAGAGAAAGAATTATGATGGATTGGAGGTCTGAGTGGGACCAAAGAAGTACTGTAGTTGGGAGACTGTAGGGAATGGCTAAAATAGAAGTAGACAATGGTCAGGAAGTTCCTGAAGTGAAGTTGAGATTTTGAGGTGGTGAAGTAATTGGTAACACAAAGTCTAGGGCATGGTTAGGGAGTAGAAGGTTGATGTGGGGTTGAGGGCAAGATCCTCATAACTGAGAAGCCAAGGTGTTGGATGAATCATCTCTGTGGATAAAATGACCTAAGTGGTGGTGGAAAGACTGAAATCCAGGTGCTAAAATTATCAATAAACAAGAGGGTATGAGGAGGAGGAAAGTAAATAACTCAAAAGGAGGAGTAGGATAAGGTAGAGTCCCATGGCATGTGTTTCATATGTGCTGGAATATTTTAAAGAGTGGGAAAAACAAAAGACTGGAAGCAGGCTCAGTGGAATGAAGAACATAGGAGAGGTGGGGGGAAGAGCACCAATTGAGAGGGCTGCAGGGGACTTCAGCTGGGGCTGCAAGAAGATGAAGAAAATGCCAGGAAGTAATTTGAGGCTATAGGGGATTTTGCTGATGACAGACCATACATCCAGAAGGCACAGAAGAGTTTGGAGGGTTGGGAGCTTTGAGCGCTTGAATCGGAAAAGGGGATGTAAAGGTGACAACACAGAAATTGATGTGGGATAGCCTGGGATGTTGGATTTCTTGTGGCTTCCAAGGTAAACAGGTCATTCTGTGGAGGGGGTGTGATGGTTAGGCTAATGTGTCAACTCTGCCAGGTAATTGTGCCCAGTTGTTTGGTCAAGCAAGCACTGGGCTAACTGTAATGCAAGGACACTTATGGACTTTAATCATGAGTGAGTTGATTGCATAGATGACTGATTACATCTACAATGAACCAAGGAGATTGCCATCAGCAATGAGTGATGTTTTATCCAATCAGTTGAATGCCTTAAAAGGGGAAGCAATTTCAGCATTGACAGAATTTTCCAGCTTGACTTTGGACAGTCAATGTCTCCGGGGAACTCATCAAGGACTTTTATCAGAGCCCCTGGTTTGCAGTTTGCCTGTGGAATTCGGACTTGTGCATCCCCATGGTCATGTGAGAGAATTATACAAAACCTCATACTATTTACAGATATGTCCTGTCAAATCTGTTTCCCTAGAGAACACTGACTAATACATGGGGCATGATGAGAAATGATTCCAAATATATGATTATGTATAATTGCTGCCTCTTTAGGTACTGCCCTCTGAGTGCTGAGTCGTAGAGTGTTGTGGGAAAGGAAGTTACGATCTCTCCAGCAGCACAAATTAAAGCCAAAGTGTTTCATTTCTGATTTGAATTATTCAAGAAGTTTCCTTATTCTCAACTTCTCTTTGCCAGCAGGGTACTGACTTTCTGCTTGGTTAAGCCATTGTAAGCCTCCGAGCATTTTGCTACTTGGACCAACTTTCAAATTTTAGCTCATCTCGGCACCAGCCTAATACACCTCTTTGAATCCACCTAAGATAAACAGGCTAAGGAAATAAATATTTGGGGGATGGTTCTGGTTGCATTCTGCCTAACCTGGCCCAATACTGAGGGCTTTTCATAGCCTGTGCAGTAAATAAAACTACCTGAGCTTTATTTTCAGTGAAAACACTCAGATACCCCTCCCAGGTAGGCAAATACATGGGAAAGAAAACATGAAATGGGGAGAATATAACTGGAGCCAGTGGCCATGGTGCTAATTAAGTATTTTTCCTGAAGAATTTTACTATCCCAGTTCATGTCTTTTCACACCTCCCTGCTTTTAAACAAACTATTCTTGTCCCTGGAATGTGCTTCTTTTCCTTCTCTACCTGAAGAATTCCTACTTGTCCTTCCAGACCCAGTTCAAATGTTGTCTCCCCTTCAAAGCCCTCCTAAACCATCCTCTCACTCCTCTGGCTAAGTCAATTGCTCCTTCAACATTTGCCAGGTTGCTTTGCAGTTTGCTATAATCTGCCCCTTTGAGTCTCCAACTCATTTTGCGCCACTCCGGCTTCCTTCCTTTGGCTTTCACTCGCCGAATTCTTCACCTCCTCCACCCCACTCCTCCCCACACTTCACTTGCTAGGGCATGCCTTCTCATCATTCAGTTCTCTGCTTTAAAATCACTCCCTCAAAGAGGCTTCCCCAGTCCCTTATCTAAAGGAAAGCCTCCCTGTTATTTTTTCTCAGTCCCCTGATGGTTTCCTTCAAGCCCTGATCACAGTTGACCATTGTTTCATCTTCCCTTGTCCAGGCAAACCACTGCCACTCTCCTCTTACTTCCCTATCGTACTGCAAACGCTTCGCCTATCTCACCACTAAATCCTGAGATGGAGTCCATCCCGAGATGAAAAGAATCATTGTCACACACGCTTCCCTAACCAAAACTGCACTTTTTACCCGAAAACGGAGGTTTACCTTTTCTCTTTTCAGTGTTGACAACTGAAAAAGGCATGTAAGTCACTTTTCAGTGTAAGCCCTAGGTTTCTCAGTATGATTTTAACACACCATGGCAGGTGGGTGGACAGGTTAGAGGGGGAACCACAGCTGCCCCTTCTGCTGGAGCCAAGACTGGAGAAGAGCTGCCTCTGACTTTCCCCTCTGGGAACAGGACCACCTACCAGAGTCCTGCTTGTTCTTGGGCCTCCAGAAGCCACGAACTGAGAAGATGTGTTTGGAGTCAGGGACAGAGGAAGGGAGAGGCCCACTCAGAATCAAGAATCCTTAATTCTGTTCTGCACACAGCAGCCAGAAGGAACTTCTCAAAATGCAAATCTGATCAGACCCCTCCCCTGCTTATAAACCCCTTCAAAAACTTCCGTCCCTCCCGGAATATAATCCAAACCCATCACAAACCTGCCAGGCTCTGAATGGTCTGGGCCTTGCTTAGCTATCTGGTCTCAACTTACACATGCTGGGAGCTTTGAGTGCCCTATAAATAGCACCCCTTTTCCCACCAAGTTCTGAACAGTGGACAAATACGACAAAAAAGTAAGCAAATGGAGACTAAAATGGCATTTTTGTTGGAGATAAAGGCAGGCTGGAGGATGAAGGTCGACTCTGTGGATGTGTGGCGTGAGCTGAGCCCCAGAACGAGGCTGGCGGTGCTGGTCCAGGACAGGCCACGCTGCACACAGACAGGGCCTCTTCCTGCAGGACCAGGGGAAGCTCAAGCTCCCTGCAGGCCCAGTTTCTCCTTCCAGACCCACCGCGTAGGCCATTCCACTCCACCCAGGGAAAGTGAGTGAATGAGGAGTAGAAAGAGGCCAGGAGTACTACAACTCCAGACGTTACCTCTACCTGGAGAAAACATCAGGAGAGGGGAATGAGGGCTCTCCTCCCAAAGCCCTCACGTGGTCTCTCCACTCTGGCCGTGCTGCCTCCTTTCACCCGTTCACACCAAAGACCCTTTGAGCACAGTGCTCCTCTGCTGGAATGGTCTTCCCTCCCCTCGTGGCCCAGTTAATCCTTGCAGATCCCCAGCTCTCAAATAAAGCATCACATCCTTAGGACAGATTTTCCTGTCCCTCTGCCCCCACCCCAAGATCAGTGTCTCATGCCTCTCTCCTTCATAGAATCTGTCACAGTTGTGATCTTACAAGGTTTATGTAATTCTTGATCAATGTCTATCTCTCCAACTCATCTGTAAGCTTCAGGGATGGAGATGAGTATAGCCTGGCACAGGGCTTGACACATTCGATAAATATTTGCTAAATGGAATGAATGCATAAACAAACAAATGAAAGAATGAATAATTCTTGGAGAGAAGTAACAACACACACACTTGCCCTCTAATCCGGGATCCCACCCAGGGAATGACTAGAATCTGGCCATGTTTCCGTATGTACACATGGGACCAGAAAGACACTTGCCGTCTTTCCCTGGGAAATAACCTCTGAGATGGAGATTTGCCTGAAGGAAGATTATTGAAAGGTGTTCTCAGGATCAATACCCATAGGGGAGAGAAAGAAGCAGGACTGGGGAAAGGGAGGAGGTAAACCGCAATATAGGCATGACAAAGGCCTCAGTGGAAACTTCAAGGGGCTCTGAAGCTTGACTGACCCTTCAGATATATCTTGAACCAGGAAAGGGGCTGGCCTTTGTAGCCCTGCGTTGGATAGGAACTGCTCCTGGGAAGGGAGTGACCTTGGGTAAGATGTATCTTTTCAGTAGAGGACAATACTCATAGAAGGACTCAGCTGAGAGCCATCACCTGCCAACAATCCCGGGAGCTGGGGAATCTGTGCCTCCATCCTGAAAGAGGAGAGAGGGTCTGGGTGGTGCCCAGCAGCATCCACTACAAAGACCAACTCATAACCTGCTTGCCTGGTCTTATTTAGGCTTGCCCTCTTGTTCCTTCAACGCTAGACTGCTTATCCAACAAAACAGCCTTGAGCTTTGTTATGTCTACAAGAAACATTTAGAGCCACCACAAGACTTTCATTGAAAGGGTTCAAGAAGGATATTAACAATAAGAACTACCAGTACTATATTAAGTACTTTTCAGACTCATTTAAATCTTACCTCAACTCTGTGAGATTGATATTATTATCCTCTTTTTACAAAGGCAGAAAATGAAGCTCAGATAAGTTAAGTGACTTGCCAAAGGTCATGCAACTCATAAGCACAGAACTTTGTCTGATTCCCAAATCTATGCCCTTAAACACTACCTTTCACTGCCTGGCTCTGAAGATAGAAACTTACTTCCACAAATTTATATGTCAGTTAGAAATGCATGCAGCTGCAAGTAACAAGAATCACAACTTACAGTGCCTCAAATAAATCAAATTTCATTTTCTCATACTACAAAACATCTGGAGGCAGACTGCAGCTAGTGTTGGTTCAGTGGATGGATTCTACTCAACCTACCATCTCGGCAGATGTCTTGGCATTTCCCACATGTTTGTTGCTTCACGGCCGCAAAATGGTGGTTGAAGCTCTCGACACCATATCCATATTTAAGATAAGAACTGGAACTGGAAGAAGTGGCTTTAGTGATCACCTACCCTTTTTAATAAGAAAGAATGATAAAACTTTCCTAGACTTTTTTTTTCCTAACTTTTTTGCCTCTGGATTGGGGGAAGAACTATGGACTAGAGTGGACTTGATGGTATTCTCTTGTTCACATATGGTGATTCTAGCAATGCAAGAAATTATAACAATGAGGTGGAGCCAGTGGCCACTTGACACTTTGGGGGTAGGGAGGGGACGAGCAGTTGAAATACAGGGGCTTCTTTGGGAGTTGGAGGTTGTCCTGAGTACTGTTGTGGCAATGGATGTAGGCCATTTTAAATCAGCACACACCACTAAGAACTGAGTGGGAGAGAGTGTGGTCTACAGTGTGAACTGTGGTCTATGGTTGGTGGCAAGGCTCCAGGATGTGTAAGTTCATTGAGGGTGGTGGGCCACACTGTGGGAGATGTTTGTGTGGGATGTGGTGGGAGGTGTGGGAGGTGGGCAACATGGGAATCCCAGTGGGTTCCGTATAATATTTTGGGTAATCTAAGCACCTCTTAAAATATATGTATATATATATATAAATAACATTTTTGTAAGGAAATACACATATATGCATATATATTTATATATCATTTTGCAAATGTTTGTATGTATTGTGAGAATTTTGATTTTTACCCATAATAAAGAAAAAAAAAAAAAAAGAAATGATTAAAAAACCCCAGCATGGTCCTTGGGAGAGACATTCACTCTCTATTTAATGAAGAAAGCGTTCCTTTGGTTGCTGTCACAATGCTTAGTAACCATAAGGCTGAGTCACATAAGTAATGAAAATAGAAATTGTATGGAGAAAATAGCACAGATTGGCCATATAATAGTGTATTTTTTTATAATGGTATAGATGAGTCAAATTATTATCATTAATGCAACTGCAATTTTAGGCCATGTGGAAAGTCCCTAAACAGTTTACTAATTAATTAATTCAATCAATTTATTGAACACCTGCTATGCACTAGGCCTTTTCCAGGTGTTGGGGAATAAAAGATGAATAAAGCAGCATTTATTGATTGACTTTATGGAGGTCAGTTTAAAATGACAGATAAGTAAATTAATATAGGTTGGAAAGCACAATAACAGAGCACTTGAAGGGCATCTAACTTAGTCTGATGAGGGAGTAGTGAGCAAGGGAGACTAGCTGAGGAAGCCATGGCCAAGACCATTGGTCGTCTACCTAACCATTATTTCCCCTTTGTCCTTTCCAAGAGAATCATAATTTTACTTAGTATGAGATAGAATGAGCCCAAAGAAGGTGAGTTTCCCCCAAGGCATAAAGGATAAACCACAGCAATCCTATTCCCCTTTCCCAGTGATTAGGCCAGGGTAAACTATTGACCCAGATATAGCTAATGGGACGTGGGAGGAAGTCTGCTGATAAAGAATTTCCTCTTTGATGAAAAAGTGAGGTGTCTCGGGGGAAGCGCTTTGTGGAGGATTGAATTGTGGACATGTTCTTGGTCTTTGTCAACATTCTGGTGAGTGTAGATCTCTTTAGAGATTTTTAAAGCTGTTTCTTCAGGTAAGGTGTGGCCCAAATGAATCAGATTGGGCTTTGATCTGGCTTACTGGGGTCTTTTATAAGCAGAGTGAAAGTCAGATGGAGAGAGAAACCACGGGGAGCAGCCAGAAAGCAGAAGTCAATAGAACCTGGAAAAGAAAGGAGAAGCCGCCACTGTGTGTATTGCCATGTGATGGAAAAGCTCAAGCTCAAGGATCACCTGCAGCCAGCCATAGAATACCACAATGTAGGATTTAAGTCAACCCACTGTATGGTATTCATTTTAGCAACTAAGAAACTAAAACAACCTGCTTTCTTTCTGTGTTTCAATATGGTTTTGTATGAATCTGATGTTTGGAGTCAAGGCATGCATTTTAAGATCATATAGGGAAAACCAAGATAAAGCTAAGACAACCTAGAGTTTAGATATCATCTAACTGCTGTGGACTTCTTGTTAGGGAATAATAAACCTTTATATTGCACTGTCCAAAATAGTTTTCATATTTTGTTGGCTGAAGGAGAAACATACAAGTTGATACAGAAGTCTTCCTGAAAGAAGTTCTGAGCTGAGTCTTGAAGAGTGCATAAGACTTAACCATACAAAGGAGTGGGTGAAGGATGGAGATTCAAAGGCATTGTTCTAGCCAAGAGCCTGACATATGTGGGGAAGCACACACAGTTCAGGATGGCTATAGCAAGAGATGGGACTGGGGAGAAATGCAAGGCCTTGTGTGCCATGAGAAGCTTAGATTTTATCCTAAAATTGAATGGGAGCAATTGAAGATTTACATCAAGAACTAAGCTGAGCTGAGCTGAGAGAGCTGATCTGCCAGGTTTTGGAATGGCTAATAGAGACAAGAAGTGAAAATGAGAGTAGCAGTCATGCCTTTAATCATGTACTGCAATAAAACAAGCAAGAAGCTGAACAGGAGAAAGCACAGGCTCCCCCAGTGTTTCAGTTTCTCCCATGGAATGGTGCCAAGTGAGGGTCAGATGGATCATTGCAGAGGAAGGGATCATCTCACGGCCCAGGGAGACCGAGTGGAGAAAAGTGTCTTCTAGCCCCCACCCCCAGGATGACGGTCGCAGCAGGAGCACCCCAAAAGACCTCAACATAGAGGTACCTGGGCTAGGAGTGCAGCTACATATAAAACATGGGCTGCTGGTGGGACCTGAGTCCTTGACTGCAATTCCCTTCATTGACTGTGCTGGCTGTGCACCAAGTCTGGTGTGGGGAGGGCAGCTTTCTCCTGTGAGGCCTGTCATGTAAAGCTTTTGTAATTGCCTATGGCTGGGCCTGAAAGATCACACAGTGGATTTTGGCCTGGAGCTTGACTGTTCTGTTTATGAGGAGGGGAGTAAAAGGCTTAGACTTGCAACTCATAAAGTTTACTCTGGTGGCTGCAGAGAAGATAAATCTGAGATATGGGAACAGATTATAGGTAGAGTAAACCCGACAAGAAAGGACAAGGGTAGCAGTTATAGAGGGAACTTAACAAAGAAGAGTAGGTTAAGATGGTTGTGAGGGCCGGGGAAATAACTGGTAAGCATGTAATGGGTTAAGGTCGCATGGGGATGATTAATTGAAAATATTAAGTTTGAGAACCCCAAGGGACAAGCAAATGGGGATTTTCAGCTGTCAGGTGGATATGTAGAACTAGAGCCAAGTGCTCAAAGCAGAGGCTTAACTGGAGATCTCTGAGTGTCCTCAGCAAAGAGATGTTGTTGAAGTGTTGTGAGTGGATGTACAATGTATAGACTGAAATGAGAAGACCATCAAGGACACTGCTCTGGGAATACCCAAACATTGAGGCAAAAGGGAGGATAATCTAAGAACAGGGGACACAAAGGAGACAAAGAGGCAGCAGCCAGAGGAGTAGGAGGAAATGATGCAATGAAAGCAAAGGGAAGATTGTTTCAAAAAATGAAGAAGGTAGAGAGTGTCAAATACCAGATAAATGTCAATTAAGAGAGGCCCTGAGAAAAATCCAGGGGGGTTTGCAAGAGGGAACTCATCACCCACCTCAGAAAAAGCAGTTTCAGGGGAATGGTAGGAGTGTAAACTACTTTGCATTGTGGTGTGGTAGGAATAGGAGGTAAGGAAATGGAGACAGATATACATACATATATATCATGAGTTCTCAAACTTGGCTGCGTATTGTAAACACTTGGGAGACTTGAAAAACTACTCATGGCTGAGTCTCAGCCCTAACCATTCTAATTTGATTGGTCTGGGGTGTGTCCTGGGCATGAGGATTTTCAAAAGTTTCCCTATAATGCATCAAAATGAGAGAAGCACTGTTATAGACTACTTTTGGGAAATTTGGCTCTGAGGGGGAGGAAGCCTTATGTATTGGAAGAAGCAGGTTTGAGGTAAGCTTTTTGTTGTTGTTAATGTGTCATAGGCCTACTCATTTGTCGAGGTGAAACTGTCAGGATAGAAGAGAAAAATGAGGGCACAGAGGTGAGAGAATAATTGAGGGAGGGTCATCCTCAAAGAGGCAGAAAAGATTGAGATGGAGGCACAGAAGAAGGATTCAAGTTTTAATAGAAAGAAGTGCAGCTGGTCTTCTGTGGAGAGAGAAGATACTCTAAGGATGTGCAGAGAGATTTGTAACTTTAAGGAGGGGAGGAAGTTGAGGGAGTCTGCTCTTCTGGGTCTATTGTTCTAGTTTTTAAAATTTGTCTGTTGGAGCATCTCAAAGGACAGGTGATGTCATTTGTGTGATGAACTGACTAGTGTTTGTTTTCTTGTTTCCATCTGTCCAGCCCACTTAGACTACAAGCTCCACGCAGGGTTAGGGGCAGGGGTGGGGGACCTCATCTGTTTTACCCGCTGTAACATGGTTAATGTCATGTGTCAATTTGGCCAGGTTATGGTGTCCAGTTGCTTGGTGAAGCAAGCACTGGCTTGATTGTTACTGTGAGGGTATTTTGTAGATGGGTTAGCATCTACAGTCAGTTGATTGCATCTATAGCTGAGTACAGCTTCAATCAACAAAGGAGATTGCCCTCAGCAATGAGGAGAGTGTCCTCATCCAAACAGTTGGAGGTCTTAAAGTGAGAACGGAGGATTTCAGAAGTTAGAAGAATTTCTGTCTTTTCTTCTGCCAGTCAGCTTTCCCTGAGAAATACAATTTCACCTTCATCGGAGTTTCCAGCTTGTGGCCTTCCTGCCCTACAGAGTTCAGATGTGTTAGATTTCACAACCTTTTTTTGAAGTGTCTAGCTTGTGGCCTGTCCTTCAGCATTTGGGCTTGCCAAACCCCATGGTCACATGAGCCAATGCCTGTAATAAATCTCATTATATATCTCTTCTATTAATTCTGTTTCTCTGGAGACCCAGGATTAATACACCCATCATTGGATCACCAGTGACAAACTTACTGCCTAGACTATAGTAGGTACTCATTAAATGTGGTGAATGAATTAGTGAATTCTTTATCTTAGTGTGCTTAGCAGTGATCACAAGGAGCTCAAAAAAATGTCTGTTGAAAGAAATGACAAACCAGTGGCCTGCCACAGGTATCACATCACATCCAACTTCTTACTTGATTCATCAATACCACAAAGCCTAGAAACTGAAAATGAAGACTAGTGATGAGTGTTCAGCCATAAAACCATTACTGACTGTGGATTGATCTGGGCAGGCTGGTCACCTGAACAACTCATAGGAAAAGGAAGGAGAGTTGGAGCTGGAAGTGGCTGTTTGGGTGTGGGAAGGAAGCAAGGATATTCTGAATGGTGCCAGTACAGAGGCATTTGCAAGCAGGTCTTTCTTATTTTTATCAGCTGAGCAAAAGAGCTGGCTCCTACAAAGTAGCAGAAAGAAATGGATTAACAAAATCCATAGGCTCTGTTCCCCTTGCTTGGTGAGCATGTACCTTCTTGAGGGTTGTTTGAACTTGTTAGTCTGTCATCCCTAATAAAAAGTAAATTCCAGTAGGGGAGGGAATTTTATCTATTTGATTTTCTGATGTATCTAGAGTTCTTACATCAGCATCTGGCCCTCAACAAATATTTATTGAATGAGTGAATGAATGAATAAATGAATGAATACTCACATTGTATCTTGGCTGTTATCCCAGCCCCCTGTGGGTTCCTTCCTTTCAGCTTCTGCAGCACTCTCCCTCCCAAGCTATAACTTAATCATCACCTGTCCTGTCATGATTTTGGATGCGTACACCTTCTCTAGATGCTGGACTCCTTGAGGGAAGGGATTCTGTCTAATTTCACTCTTGAACTGCCCTCAGTACCTATCAAAGTTCTGGGCACACAAGTATTAATGAATTATTGAATTCATTCATTCAACAAATATTGGCTGAGTATTGGTTGTTCCAGACACTGTTCTAGGCATTAGTAATGCAATGTTTAACAGGACCCAGTTCCTGATCTCGAGCATTTACAATCCAGGGAGGAGAGTGTAACAGGAAAGCAAATAGAAATAATGCCAGTGCTAAGTGCTACAATGCAATAGGAGTACTGACTAAGGAGCCCTTTTAAGTCAGACTGAAGGTTGGGTTGCAGGGTGGCTGCGGGTGGGGAGGTCAGGAAAGGCTGTCCAGAAGTTAGGCTTGAGAAGGGAGTTGGGAGGATTCTGGTTGGGAGGCAGGGACGAGGAGGTAGGTATTGGTGTGAGGGGAAGCATTTCACAGAGAGAAGGGCATGGACCTAAAAAACAAGGAAGCACAAGAAAGTGTGGATGGTTTGGAATGTCTTTCATGATGTGGTAAATAAATTGGTGACTGATTATAATCATATTGACTACTAACAAGAATCTGGGACTCAAATTTTGTGACAGCAGCTTCAGGTAGACAGAGCAGAGAACCCAGTCCAGGTGCACAGATCCCAGTGACTAACATCTCTACCCTGAAAAGCTTTGGCTCTGCTTGCTCTGTTCTTTGCAATTAATTATTGTGGTCATTGAGATCTCATCTTTCTCCACTCTAAATCTCGCATTTTGTGTCTGATACTGATCTACACAATTACACTCGTCTTAATATTGACTTGGTTTTATGGTACTTTCAAACTATAAAACTTGTTTTCTTTGAGATAAAAAGGGTTGAAAAAGAAATTGACTATAGTGTCTGCAAAAGGAGAAAGGAAATAAACATTTTGGGATAAATATGGACACGTTAAGCCCCAAACTGTGATCTATTAGGAACATTTATTTCCAGAAAGCAGTCCCATAGACAGCAGTGAGCAAAAAATATTTGGGCTGCAAATACTAAATGCTTCAAGGAAAACATTCCTCTTTGAAAATAATTAAATTCAAAGGAAGGAGAATTGAAACTAAATTCCATCCCTAATTTGTGCTAAAAACCATGTAGTCAGAGTGTATGATTTATAAATGAAATTATCGTTGGCTTCTTGAACTGGTTTGCTTGGCTTCCTCAATGAAAGGAGAAAATAGAAGGAAGAACAATTTTCTCAGGACATATTTCCTTTCTGAGTGGGGCATCTGTTTAGTTGGTTTTGCTTTGGTTCTTCTGTGAGTAGAAATGGAGAAGAGGTTGCAGGGTGGACTAGTCAAAACTCTCAGATACCTGTCTCTTCTAACAGAAGAGACAAAAAAGAAGATATTTTGACCTTTTGTTCTTGTTTTTCGACTTGGCTCAAGTCCCTTACCTTTCTTCACAATGCTTTCTGCACCATAGAAACAGATACCTTGTAATTCTTGTCAGGGACAACACAACACAACACAACACAACACGAAACAAAACAATACAACACACAAAAAACCCCTCCAACCTGCTTGGCAATGCAGTGGGTGGTGCTGTGTAGATATCTTGGTATGAACTGAAGGGTCCCATGAGACTTTACAACCCGAAATACAAATAGTCTCAATTTTTCTGCCATGGCGCCTATAATTCCTGTGTGAGTCATTCTTTTAGGGGAAGATATGTCAGTATTTCGGATTCCTCTCATTAAATGGTGATACCCAGCTTGATTGTTAGCTGCTGGAAGACAGGAACTGTCTTAGTTATTTCCCTTTTGGTCCCAAGTATAATCCATACACATGAAAGGTTTCAAGAGATACTTGTGGAGAGTCAAAACTAAGGCATAATCAACCATCAGCACCATGATGAGATGGTTCCTATGCTTATAAAAAAAAAGAAAGGAAAATGGGTTTAGGTGCTTTCGGAGACCAAGAATAGGGAGGATGGAGTGAGATATCTGGGGTCCGGGGCTCTGGACTCTAGGGCAGCACTGTGAAAATGTAATGCGAGCTATGTATGTAATTAAAATTTTCTAGAAGGCTCATTATAAAAGCTAAAAGAAACAGTCAAAATTAATTTTTATATATCATATTTAACCCAACATATGAAAATTATCATTTCAACCTATTAGCATAAAATTATTAGTTTGGTATTTTACTTTATTATCATGCCAAGTCTTCAAAATTCAGTGTGTATTTTAATCCAAAGCACATTTCAATTTGGTAGAGCCTCATTTTATATGCTTAGTCACCACGTGTGGTTACTGTATTGGACAGCACAGGTCTAGAAGGCCAGCTGGCAGAGAGGGAGAAAAGGAGGAAGGAGGAAGGAGGTAGGGGGCACTGCAGTGGGGAGCCCTGGGGAGCCAGGGACTGCAGAGAGAGGCTAGGGACAGGAGATGGGGGAGGAGAGCTGGGAAGCAAGAAGGCCTCCAGGATGTTCTTTGTAAGCTTGCTGGGGCGTCTTTGGTTAATGGCTAGAGCTGTGCTGCTCAGGCCTGTTTGGCTCAGGCTGGGCCAAGGGGATGCTCAGGGCCTGAGTATAGGTGGGGTTTCTTCAGGTGGAAGATGTGTGGTTCCTTTGGTGATTTTGAAGGGCATTAATCCAACCAAGTAAATCACTTATTTTATTAAGTCCAAAGAATTAATAGGCTATCCAAGATCATCAGTTACCTTTGAAATTTAGGAACATAAGTAAATTACCATCTTCTAGAGCCAAATCATACCCTTACAACTTTATATTTAATGCCATAGAGATCACGGTAGAGATGGGGAGAAAAAGGGTAGACAGAAGGAATTTTTGGTTTTACCTTTATCTGAATGCCAGCCACTCCATCTATGCCACTTGCTCATATTTCATAACTTGTAGAATTATAACTCAGTTGGGAGAATCTTCTATAAAGATGCTAATTATGGTACTAGTTTACATATTGCCAGGGGTTGGGGTTGGGTGAAATCCATCACAACAGTGGCTGCTCCAGTCACCAAGCCTAAGTCAAACATCATTTCTTTCCTGTAAAGCAAATTAAAGCTTAGAAATTTTAGGATTTTGTGTTTGTTTTTCTAGTATACACCTTTAGATTTTGTCATGGGGGTTCTTTACGCTGAGAGTGAAGAAGTCAAAGATTTCTGGATCTTTCCAGCATTCAAACAAGTTTTCCATCTTCTCTCCCATGAGTGGAATAACCCAGCCTAGAAGGTATAGTACCATTAGATCAATATCTAACCCGAGGCCTGCACTTGATTGATTTTTTGTCTTGCTTTGCTTCTTTTGAGAAGGTCTTCAGCATCTCTGTGCCTCCCTCTGTCCTACCTTCATGGGTTTCTTCGGCATGGGCTTACAGGTCATTGCCAATACCTGCACCTTCACTATGGTAGTGGTTCCACTTTAACACTCACCCAATAATTCTTTGAGTATTTTACATGGATCTTCCCCTCTCAAAGCTAGCTGAAGTTTCTGTAGCCACCTGGGCGAGCTGTTGCAATCTCCCCCCTGTGGTTCCCCCAATTGTTCTTATTAAGATTCTCTTCCAATAGCTGTACAAGCATGCCTCCCGACTGAGTTCTGAACTTGGGATTCCCTGGGTGTGGGAGTGGGGCTGTTCCCACTGGCTCTGTTAAATTTCCCTGCCCCTCTTCCTACTCTTTTCTTTATGAGCAGCTAGAGCTGCTGTATCTCCGGTCCCCTTTATTCGCCTATCTACTTACCTTGTCACTAAAACCTCAGCTTTCCCCTAAGGAAATCTTTCTCTTCTTACTGCTTAATCAGCCCATCTGCTTTTATTTGTCTTTCATTTTCTCTTTGTTCCTGTTTGGATAATAAGACAGAAACATATTTGACAACTCTTCAAGTTCCTCCTTGAATTTCTGAGCAAACCTGCTTCCAGAAACACTTTCAGATTAAGGCCTACTAAAATGCCTTTGGGGTTGTAATAACTTCATTGAGTTTTTTTTTGTTGTTGTTGTTTGTTTTTTAAACCTCAACCCAAGAAGATGGAATCTTCTTTTTTAAACAATGGCTCCTATTCCTTTTGATCTATCCCTTAGTGAAATCTACCGTCTTTGGAGAATGTCACCAAAGCTAAGGACCCTGACATGTAAGGCTGTGGTGAGCACTTATATAATTAACAAGTTCAGAGTTAATTTGAGGCCAAGTGGTTGGAGGCGAGTCTAGTCTGTGGGTGAACCAAGTATTTCCATGTTCTGCATTTCCCTCCCTTGTCCCTGAACCGCACTTCCAAACCACATAGCAAGGAACAGAATTGAGAAGCTGATCTAGCACAACCTACCTATGTCTTGCCTGAAACACACACTGCAGCCAGTCAGAACTTACCTTTACACTTTGAGGTTTAAAGACTTGGCCTCTAAGAAACATAATCCAAGCAGAAAAAAAAGTTCCATACACCGATGTCTGAAAAGCTTGCATACTGCAGCTCGGCCAATTTTAGGATTAGTTTACCTAGATTTAAAAGGTTCTGTTTTCCCTAAAATCAACTTCTTGCTACAGTCAAGAATTGACTTTATGCCTTCTCAGGCATAAAGTGTTCCTGCAAGTTCAGATCAAGGTCAGCCTTGGAGAACATCACAGTTCTTGTTTACTTTGATGGGCAGAATTCTAAGATTCTAAGATTCTGCCCCCAAGATTCCTGTCCTCTGGTATACCTGTCCTGTGCAATCCCCTCCCCTTGAGGATGATGAGCTATCACACCTGTAATTAGGCTACTAATCAGTCAACTTTGTGTTAATCAAACAGGAGATTATCCTGGTGGGCTTGACTTAATCAAGTGAAAGCATATTTCTCACTTACTTAAGCACTAGCAAAGCCCAAATCTTCCAGCCTTAATCATTCACATGCATTCTTTTCTCCCCAAGTATTCTTGACAATCCAAGTGGCAATCCTCATCAACACATAGCAGAGTGATCAGGAGCATGGGCCCTGGACTCACATTACCTGGGTTGTAGTCCAGCTCCCACACTTGTGAGCTGTGAATCGTTGGACAGGTTATTTAACCTTTCCCTCCACCTCAAAGGGGAGATGAGAGTAATGGAGGCCTTCCTCAGAGAACTGTGAGGATTCAAGCAAATTAGTAAATGAAAAAGGCTTAGAATTTTGCCTAGCACATAATAAATCATGTTCACTTATTATTTCTTATGGTTTCTTATTCACACCAATGACATACTGAGGTCTTAGAGATTCAATAAAGAACATTCCTTTTTTCTCCCCAAATTTGGGGCCAATTGGGAAATAAGACACAGGAAACAAAGTGATGGAGATCAAATATCAGTTTTATCACTAAGAATGCTGATTGGAGAAGTGGCTTAGATGTTTGGTCACAGTGGTCCTCCTAATTATTTTTTTAGAAGTAAACTTTCCCACCCAGTCTCAGGCAGAGATGGACAGCGACAGGCCTCCTCCCCAAGCTGGAAGCAGAAGACATCTCTCTGTGGGCAGGAAGGTCAGAATGTGAGAGCCTAGGAGGACTGAGCCAAGAATCTCAATTCTCCTCCCCAGGTTCACCAATTAGATGTAGCTGCTTCCTTATGGGTGGGGAAGTTTATCCGGAAGGTCAGTGGTTCCCAAAATTGAGGGTGCAGCAGAATGGCCTGGAGGGCTTGTTACAACACAGATGGTTGGGCCCACCCCAGAATCTCTGATTCAGTAGGGCTGGGGTGTGGCCCGAGAATCTGTATTTCTTACAAGTCCCCAGGCGATGCTGATCCTGCTGGTCCAGAGACCTAGTTTTGAGAATCACAGACCTTGGGGAATAAGAACTACAAGAGATAGATGAGTCATTCTTTGCCTGACCAAGCAGTTTGGGATTTGAGTGACTTTGAGACAGTTGAGTGACCAAAAAGGGGGTGGAGGGGAATTGCAGCCTCATTGGCTTTGTTGTCACGGCAGACCTGGGAAAGGTAGAAGAGGTGACTGAGAAAAGGACTTTTAGCACTCTGACGCTAAATTCTTCTCTATGAGAGTCGTTGGATTGTCCTGTCAAAACTATCAGAGAACCATGGTGACAGATATTTTTCCACTGAAGTGACTTCTTATTTCATTGAATTAAAACATTCAAACAAAGGTAGATAAACTTAAGGTTGTGTTTTTCCACCCTCAAACAAATGCCAAGCCTTTGGGTATCTGGGCATTCTCAATAATTTAATTTCTCTTTATTTTTTCTTTGTTATCAATCAACACCAGCATTGTCAGAAAGCAATTATTAAACACCCTATACTAGACACTCTGCTGGGATTTGTACAGAGCAAAATAACATATGGGCACTGTGTATCATGAGGACTCAGACTAAATGGCTTGATTTCTGAGTACTCAGAGTGTGGCCCATGGGCCAGCTGCATCCATTAGAAGAGGGAATCTCAGGCCCTACCCGAGTTCTGAATCAAAATCTGCATTTCACAAGATCACTAACACTCAAGAAGCTTGTTGTACCCTCCCTCCCAATCTTTTTCTGCTGCTCCAGGATGATCTTTTGAAGACATGTCTAAACCTTTGTTGCTTAAAATTCTTCATTGATATCCAGTCACTCTAAAAATTAAATTTGAATTTCATGACTTTTGGGGAAGTGAGGGGTAGATAATAAAGTGATTCCAATAGAAAGTAGTAAACAGGAAGGAAAATATGAAGGGTTATCTGCTAAAGAGTTTAATGGACTGAATGATGTTTTTCTGTCCTTTCTTTGTTCAGAGAGGCATCAGGGAAGCCCAGCTCAGCCCAAGTCCTAACCTCCCCAAAAAACAATGATTTTCAAAGATGAAAGCTGTATGTGCCTTACAGCACTGCCTTTTTTCATAATGGTTGATTTATAAGGTAGAGTTAATGAAGGACAGGAAAAAGTAATCAACTGTGATTAGCAAATCTAGACATACCAATAAGGGGAGAAATTCTGTTTCTAAATACTGGTTCCCCTGCAATAGAAGGTGGTGGGTCTGCTGAGAGCTGATGGAGTTCATAATAGAAAAGTGACCAGGGGCTCACTGTTTGATAACTGCTATGATTCATTGGGTGCTCACTCTGCTGTGTCCCGTGCGAAGAGCTTTACTGCTATTATCTCATTTAATGTCTGTAGCAGCTTTTGAGGTAGGCATTGATATTATCCATAGTTTACAGATGTGAAAAGTAAGACTCAGAGAAGTTAAGCAACTGGCCTATGTTATACAGCTAATAGGAGGTGGAATCAGGATTAAAATCCAGATCCAATTCTAAAGTCAGTGCTTCCTACTAGTTGTACGACATGGCCTGCCCATTGGAGGGGTGAGTCACTGTCTACCTCCTGCCTTTTCTTTTAAACCCATATTTCTCTGATGTGAGTCTCAGAAAATTGTTGGCTGCTCTTTCCCACTATGCTTTTAGAATGAGTTTCCTTGCAAATGATGAAGTGGAAATGGCACTAATGTGGAAGAATGGATGCATGGATGGGGAATTCCAGATAGAGGTGGTATGTCCATAAATCAGCAGGTGTGCCACAGTTCTCAGCGACAAACCCACATTTGCCCTGCAGCCAAACTATCTGCTTTGGCTTTGCTGAGCTGTAGTGGAAGCCAAACTATCTACTACTAGAATCAGTAACCCAGCAAGAGGGGCCAAAATTTTGAAATTAGGCAAAACAAAAACCAAACCCCATGCTACAATGGCAGAAGGAGAGATGTCACATGCCTATTTCTGAATATTTCAGAGATTATTGTTGCCTGGGAATGGATTTCCAATAGCTCAAAAGGCAGAGGGATGATCACCGTAATGCACTGACTATAAAGTCCATTCATTCTTTTGCCAAGGAGCTAAGTGACACAAGGGCAGAAGAAATAGTTATTGGACAATCTTACGTCTACTATTTAAGTTAAAAGTAAGGCAGAAAAGGAAGGCCCCCAAAGTTACAAAGGATAATAGTTTAAGCTAGAGAGGGAAATCTGGGGCCAGTTTTTGTAAACCTTGATTTTCTACCTTGTTCCTGATGAACATGGACCTGTGGATCTTTTGAGCTTTGTTGTTTTCCATGCAAATTTTGAGCCATGCAAATTTGAAATCATATGATATGAAAACATAATAAAACCTCCCATTAGGTACAAAATTTGAAATACTGTGAATTCCCCTGTAGCTGTTATGGCCTCAGCAGGAAACAGATGACACACTTAAACTGGACAACAGGGTTAGGTGGAGGGAAACTACACAGGATCACGCTCCACTCCAGTCCTGAGGGAGCAGTTTCTGAACCTCTGAGAGGATGCCTGTGTAGAGAGGGCTGCCTGCCAGGAGCTGGGGCTTTGGCTAGAGAGACATCGCTGACCCACAAAGGCAGAGGAAGTCCAGGGAATAGATACCCTGGCCTCTCTCTTCCATCTCCCAGATTTCTTGCAGGTGCCACCCATTGGTTGACCCACCTAGAAGCCAGAGGACAAGGGAACCTGTTGAAATAGTCCTTGCAGATCAACTTCCTGGGGAATGGAGCAGCATGGAGAAACATCTGGAAGGACAAAGAGATAAAATCCAGCGTACCCCCAAATGAAACAAAAAAACTGAACCAAGAATCATATAATTTCAAACTGACAGGTGGGACAAATTGTATATGGTGTTTGTTACTGCTACCCGGTAATGCCATTTTAACCGTAAACAACATCCCCCCACCCTACCCCACTTCTCTGGTTAGAATGGCTCTTGAATTGGGTGGATTTTGAACTAGGAGATGCCTTCAGAAAACATCCCTTCCATAAAATTCAATCTCCCTAGTTCCCCTTCTTTCCTAAAATACCATTTTGATATGGACTCTCCTGCAGGAGATTTTAGGATGCAAATTAATTACCAGTTTACAGAAAGAATTCTGGCTTATATCTCTTTATACAGTTTCTACGTTCTTGAAATGATACAAAATTAAAACTGTAAATATAATTCTATTTTAATGAAATAGCTAGGATATTTTCACAGCTATGTGACTTTCTTTCCTCTTACCCTATAATTGACTAGTGCTCCAGAAAATTAATTTTGAACAGAATTAGCAACTGTTCTTCTACCTATTAAAATGGTTGCAGGAACTCTGGCTGCTAGATTGTAAGCTCCCTGAGGGCAGGGGCTGTTTCTCATTCAACAACATATCCCTAGCTTCTAGCCCAATACCTGGCTCTTAGAAGATACTCAAATGTTTCTTGAATGAATGAACAAAGGTCTTAAAATTATGCATAGATACATAACCGCATCATACCAACTTCTATGTGTTATGAAAAGATTTAGGGAATCACTATAATGATATTATGAAGATTATGTTTTCAAATGGTTTCTTCCCTCTACTAGAATTACAAATTAAGAATTAATAACCAAGACTAGTTCTTGTGTTATGATTCTCTCATTCTGAGAGTTATCCAAAGAGCAATCTCTGCCAGTTAGAATCTTTTCCCAACCAAGACCCCCCAAAAGCCACCAATCCTTTCAGATTCCCGGTGCATGCAGAAAACCTGGAATCTTAACCAAAGCAGGCATGAGTTGCCATGGAGGCAGGTCCCTTTTTTTAAGTCATTTGCTTTATTTAAACCACAACAAACCTGATGCTTAGCACCATCAAAATTCATTTCCAGATCGGCTAGACGGAGCCATTGATCCTTTCTAGGACAGCAAAGTTTACCCTTACTCATCACAAGACAAAGATGAAGATGGGGTGGAAAGGGGCTGGAAAAATGAGCCAAGCTTTGCCCTGTGATATCGTGTCTTACTTGGGAAGCTTGCATTTGGGTATCGCTCAATAGTGGCTTACTTTGGGATATTTTTATTCCAGGAGATTAAAGCAAGACATCCATTAAGAAGATAATCCATGTACTTGATTTCCATTAAGAGAGAGAGGGAAAAGGATTTTGTTTTTCTCTTCTTTTTGTCCTGGTTTCCCCTTTACTTAAACTTCCTCTCCTCTGCTTGGTGATGCCATTGTAGCTTTTGGTGGCTGGCCTGGGGAGTGGGTATGAGCAGCTCCCTCTGCAGCCCCTGCTGATTCATCTGGTGAATCATCTGCCTGGGTCTCTGGGCTGGGAGGGTGTGATGTAACTGCACATCCTCCTCCTCCCTGGCCTCCTCTTCAATACTCTGCGCGCTCAGAACAGGCATGTTCAGCTGAGACTGCCCAGGAGCCTGGGAACTCACTAAGCTTCCCAAATGCAGGGTCATCCCGGGCAGGGAGCCCTGGAGTTCTCACCAGTGCAGGGCTGACCTCATTCACCCTGCTCAGCACGGGGGCATTTATAGATTCAAATAGCTAGGAGGTGACCAACTCGATACATCCAAGGACGTCCAGGAGTCAAATTTCCCAGCCCTGTTCAGCCTCTCTTCTTTGAGGTCAATTATTATAAACTATCATTTTTTGTAGGAATGCTCTTAATTCAACTGTTGTATAAACCATGGGTCTGTTTCTTAGCAATTATAATTCACTGGCTTCCAGACAACAGTAATCTCTGATTTGGTCTTTTCCCCTCCCTTCCCATTTCTTTCTTTTTCTCTCTTCCCCAACTGCTCCCCCCACCCTTACTCCCAGCTTAACAGTTTCCAGCTGTGCATTATTTGGCTCTGTTTCCACCCCAGCTTTCTCCATAATATGCAGTTGGACCACTTCCAGGTCCCAGATGTGCTATTTATTTACACTGGAGCATCTGGGCCTCAGCACAGTCCTGTCACTGCGATGTGGAAACTTGTGAAAAATTGGACTGGCAGCCACCTCACAGGCTGCACCAGCCTGGCAAGCGAGGGAAGCATTTCACATGGGTATGAGGGAGGCCAAGGGAAGGGGTGTGAGGGGCGGTGGGAATCCAGGTGAAGACAGAAGCTCACCTTCTAGTTCTGTTTAGGGAGTGAATTCAAGGTTTTCAGGACTTGATATGAGGTTTGCTTATGAGTATCACAGTATCAGACATTTTAATTTATCTAAATAAATTTTTTCTTTTCTGAAAAAAAAAAAAAAAAAAAAGAAGCTCACCTCTGCCATGCTGTGGTTTTTATGGTTACAGATGAGCCTGGTAACTCTGGCAGATGAAGGTTTAGTTCTTTTCAAAGCAGGTGGTGCTGCTGCTGAAGACAGAGAACTCACCCTCCTCCAAAAGTGAACTTGGAAGTGAGGCTACATGGCCAAAGCACGGCCAAATCTGACTGATAGGGCTGTGAGGACCAAGGAAGGGGCTCCAGGATCTAAGTAATATGGGGCTGTAGGGGCAGGAGCACTTAACTGGGAGCCAAAAAGTTGGTTCCGGGCCCAACTTTCTACTTGTTTTTTTTGTTACTTTGGACAGGTCTTTTCATCTGGGATCTTATTTCCTCTTCCATGAAATAAGATGATTGGTTTAAATTGTGGGGTTTCAAGTTTTTGTTTTAAAGATTCAAAGAACTTCTTGAGTGGAAGCTTTTTAAATACATGTGCCATGAAAGGAAGTTATGACAGCCTTGTATTAAATAGCCTTGCTGGTAGCCATCCCAGCACACACCCTGCTCCCTATAGAGGGCCAGAGCAGCCCTTTATTTCTTGTTCTAACCTTATCTTTCCATTCATACCGAGTTCAGAGAGAGAAAGGGTAACAGAGGGATGTCTCTTTGCTCAGTCATCCTCACCTCCTCAGGAGTCATGAGGCTCCTGCACACAGCTACCTTTCTCACCGGCACAGAACAAACCTCCTTTAGAACCTCTCTTCCTTTGTTCCTCCTGTGGCCCTGACCCTCTAACTCCCTCTGCCCCTACATCTCCATGGTCACCCTCTTCTCCTTAGTTTCCTGCAGGGATGGCCAGTTGTTCAGTTCTGTCTACTCTGAATGGGCCATGCAGAGTAAGGGTGGAACAGAACCACTGAGATCCTTGGGTGAAGCGAATATGTGACATACAGATCTTCTGGACCATCACGGTGGAAGCTCTCCTAGTAGACATTCTGCATTGCTCTATCAAAAGGAAGTCCCTCTCTCTTCTTCTTTGTTGAGTCTCATTACTGAAAGCCCCATTTCTTACCCTAGGCCTAGCTTCCATGTGTGTCAAGCTCCAAGAATGAAGGTAAGGGCGAGTACGGGTGTGCGTCCCTCTCTTTGGCTATTTCTGAGACATCTTTATAGAACCCCAAGGGCTCCTGGAGCAGTTTGAGAACCACTGATCAATATGCAGTCCATAAATCCCAATAAATATGCAGTCCATAAAGAACTATTCTCAGAGACGAGTGTTCTTCTCCATCTGGATTAGAATTCTAGAAAGAATTCTAGAGAGGACCTTTGGAGACCCTCACTCTTATCCATCTGCTGCTTTGAGGGAGGTCTACACCAACCCAGAGTTCATACTAGTGGAAAGAAAGTTTCCCTGAAGAACAATTCATAACTCCGAGTAGCATACCTAGCTGCCCTCAGGCTATAATGGTGGAGTGTTAGATACCCAGGGCACCTGGATGAAGGGAAATTTCAGACTCTGAGGCTTTCCCACTACCCGGGTGACTTCCTTCACAGAAACCCCGAAGTCTCTGTATAGACTGCCTAGAGATGAGTGCTGTGCCACTAAGGAAGGTCTGTGAATCATCTTTACTTGCTGTTGGTAAATTATTGCTTTTCCTCTTGCCTCCAGTGAGCAGTATAGCACAATAGTTAAGAGCTGTAGATTGTATTATGTTTTCAAATATTTGTTGTCCTGCCTGGTGAGAGAATGATACCTCCCTGCCACATGGATGTCAGGTTTGGTCACTGACTTGCTTTGACCAATGAAACAGCAGAAATGATGCATATCACTTCCAAGCTGAAGCTCTTAAAGCCTTTGTGAGGTTCCATCACCTCTCTCTTTCTTTGCTAATGGAGGGCAATATCTTCAGTCTGGGTCTCAGATAATGCTGACGTGGAGCAAGAGTAGGAAGTAAATGGTTGTTGTTGTAAGCCTCAAATTATCAGAGTTGTTTAATATTGGTTAGGAGCCAGACAGACCTAGGTTTCAGTTTAAGCTGTATGACCTTAGACAAACTGCTTCTCTCTAATTCTCAGTTTTCTTATTCATACAATAGGGTTTAATGGCAATTACCTCATAGGGTTGTTGAGAGGATTAAATATGAAAATGCAAGTAAATTTTTAGCACAGTGCCTACTACATGGACAATATTAAAAAATATTAGCTATTTTTAAAGCTAATAAAAATTTAGGACACAAGAATATAAAGGTATGTGTGTATATGAGAGTGATGGACAATTATGAAACATGGCATTTGACCATCATCTTCTGACACCTTTAAAAACAATACTCCTGAGATTGTCTGCCCTGCCTGGAGTGTCTAGATGTCTCTAGAGCCCTCAGGAGTCCCCCTGTTTGAGGCACTGTTTACTATGGCAGTCAATGAGATCCTGCTGAGATGTGCATAAGAGTAACCTCTGGAATGACTTCCCGACGTACTTTGAATTTGGCATCCTGTTAGTGGGGCCTTACTTTGGAATATGTGCTCCCCAATGTAACAGAGTTACACTCATTTACAATTTCCCTACACATGACTCTTCTGCCCCTTTTATTTAAACCTATAATTAGCAATATACTTGTTAAATATATGTCCCAGAGACTTAAATCTTTGGTCCGTTCATGTGCCAGATGAGTCCTGACTCTCAGCAGAGTTGCAACATCTATTATTCAGTTCACTGGACTCACCCAGGACAACTAACAAAGAGATGATGAACAGAGAGTATCTACAACTGCAAGCAAGTCAGTTCCACCCATCTGCCCTATGGGATCTAAACCCCATCTCAATCAGAAACAGAGTGGGCATCACCATCCCCAAATCCTCAAGATTGAACAAACATAAGGGGGGAAAGCAGCTAAGGAATTAAGTAGACTTACAATTATTCTAGCAATGGAATAACTCGTATCATTGATATAAAGGTTGTGGCCATCAGAAGTTCAGAGGGGAGGGAAAGGGAAGAATAGGTGTAACATGGGGCACTTTGGGGACAATGGAATTATTCTGCATGACATTGCAGTGATGGATACAGGTCATTATACATTTTGTCAAAACCTATAAAATTGTGTGGTTCAAAGTGTAAACTATAATGTAAACTATAGACTATGGTTAGTAGCAATGCTTTAATATGTGTTCATCAATTGTAACAAATGTACCACACTAATGAAAGATGTTGTTTATGTGGGAAAGTGTGGGAAGGGGAGGGAATGGGGTATATGGGAATCCCCTTTATTTTGATGTAACATCTATGTAATCTAAAGCTTCTTTAAAAATAAAAAAATTAACTAAGAAAAGAAAATAGAAAAAACAAAACAAAAACAACAATACATAATAATTTATGGCTCTGTGGTAGACAGAATAATGTCCCTCAGAGATGTCCACATCCTAATCCCCAGAACCTATGACTATGTAACTACTTGGCAATGTGGCAGTTTGAAATTCTTTCATGAGTCCCGAAAAGAGAAAGATTATGTTTTTGAACTAATCCATTCCTGTGGGTGTGAGACCCTCTTGTTGGACTACGTTAGTGAGGTGTGACTCAGGTTGAATCTCTGAGTTCTTGCTGGGTCTGATGTAAACAGATACAGAGAGAGAGACACAGAGAAAGGAAGCCGCCTTATTTGATCCTGCCATGTGAGAGAGAAGATGGCAGGGAAGCAGAGAAGCACCTAAAGGCTGAGAGAAGTTCCAGAGTCTGGAACCAGCAGAACATAGAGGCACAGAAAGAGGCCCCCGACTCTACAGAACCATCCACAGCTGAGAAGACAAGCCCTATGCCTGGTTGCCCACAGCTGAAGATTCTGTAGATTCTGGAGGGGAAGGCAGAGATCAGCAGCCATCTTTGCCCCGTGGCAGGACGCAAAGATCAATAGTAGCTGACTTTCATGAGAAAGCATCTCTGATGGTGCCTGGATTTGGATATTTCATGGCCTTGGAACTGTAAGCTTTTACCCTAAATAAAATCCCCATTGTAAAAGCCAACCCATTTTTGGTGCTCTGCATCGGTAGCCCTTTGGCAAACTAAAGCACTTGGCAAAAGGCATTAAATTAAAGATATTGTGGTGAGGCGATTTCCCTGGATTATCTGGGCGGGCTCAATAATTGAAAGAGGGAGAGAAGGGAGTGAATGAGGGAGGGAGACGTGATGACAGAAGTTGTAGTCAGAGTGATGCAATTGCTGGCTGGAAGAGGACCACGAGCGGAGGAATACAGGCAGCTTCTAGAAGCTGGAAATGCCAAGGAAATGGATTCTCCTCTAGAGTCCCCAAAAGGAATGCAGCCCTGCCAACATCTTGATTTTAGACCGGTGTGGCCGTGTTTGGACTTCTCACTTCCAGAATTGTAAAATAATGGATTTCTGTTATCTTAAGCCATTAAGTTTATGGTAATTTGTTACAGTAGCAATAGGAAACTAATGCAGGCCCTAATTACCTTTTCTCTTATCATTGCTGTTTCTAGTTAACAGGTAGTGCCACTTTCTGAGTTCAAAATCATAAAGGTCTGGGTAGGATTTCTTAGATCCCAAACCATACTGTCCCATAAGTTTGCCCCCTGACTGTGGCCTCCCTTTCCTGCCTTCCCCATTCCACGAGATCCCACCCTGTCTCATTCCATAAAAACCACCCATCAAAAGCAGAGACACCTAAAGAGGTGTCAGCTCACCCTGTTTAGATGTTGGGGTCACTAGCAAAACACAACTCACTGGCTCTGATGGAAAGACATTTTAGTCACATACAGAAACAGCAAGGCCTGCTTCACTAGTGGCCGTCGGTGCCCCATAGCCAGCAGGTCTCAATCCAGGGGGGCCGAGGCAGGGCCGTGTTCCGTGCCCAGCACCTTTCTCCTGGGTCCATGTGCTGCCGCAGGGACGAACCCGCTCCCTCCCTGCCAGGGACAGAGGTACTGCCGCCGCCGGGGTGTGAGCTGGAGGCTAGAACGTGCCCACCAGCGTCAGGCTGCCCCCAGTGCACGTGTACGCAGCCTGGGACGGCAGGGGAAGGAATGTGCCTCAGCCTGTCTACTAGGGCTTTGGGTTTTATCCTGCCAGGCTGACACCCTGGTCCTGAGCACAGGGTGGATTTGTGGGTCCAGGGAAAGGTGGCTGGGACTGACCCCTACCACAAATATATCAGAGACATAAAATTAATTATTCTACTTTAATTTTAAAATGACATTTTATTTTAACTGTGTGTAATTTGGGGGTGGATTATCATGGTATTTTCCAGTCACTGAATGATAAAATTTAGTCCAGAAGACCAGATACTTAGAGAATCTGAATTATACCAGCATTATTCTTTTTTTTTTATTTCAAATTTTTAAAGAACAATCTTGTGTACCATATAGGATTCCCATACATCACCCCGCCACCAACACCTTACATTGTTGTGACACATTTGTAACAAATAATGAAAGAACATCATCACAATATTACTGCTAACTATAGTCCATAGCTTATATTTAGTGTATTTTCCCCACAAACCACCCTATTGTTGACACCATGTATTAGTATTGTATATTAGTTATTGATCATGAGAGAATATTCTCATATTTATACTGTTATGCAAATTCTGTCTGGTCTTGCATATGATTCAGTACTAATTCATACAATATTCAGCTAAAAATGAGTAAAAGCATATTTAGACAAAATATTGAATAAAAGCAAATTACATCAAGACAATGTGATATAAGCTCTCTTGATGATGAAATAATTCATTTACTTGAGTAATGCATGAGGCATATAGCATCAATTTTTTTTTTTTTAACGTCATTGGTTGTTGAAATCATGTTGTCCTTTGCTTCTTTTAGGTACTTTTGTTTTACTTTTTAATTGGTCTGAGTGAAGGAAGATAAGATACAGGAGGAATATTTGTCACGTTCTCCACACAGGCAATTTTGTTATTATTTCCATTGCCGTCCAGGTGGTGGGTAGGCCACGTGGGCACCTCAGGAGTCTCTCTTATGCCCTTAAATCTTCTGCAGAAGCGCACACGGCGTCTGCTGTCCTTTCCAGGGCTGTCCCTGATGCAGTGGTGCTTGTTTCCTCCACTGCTCCTGCAATAGGGACCCTGGGGCTTGGAGTTAAGAGAATATCTAACAGAGAGGAGCATAAATCTCCTGGCCTCTCAAACTATTTTAGCCACAGAATGGTAAATAAAATAATAATTCAGTGTTTAAACTGGTACTTGTTTTCCTTCCCATTCGCTCCCACCTCGCAGATCTCATCTTGGGAATGAATACTTTCCATAAATCCCCTCAACCAGGACCTGCTGTTTAGCCTTAGTCATTCTCTCATATTAAAATGGGGTTGCAACATGGGAGGGGTACCCCCTATAAATCCAGGTTCTGAAAAATGAATCTTTCATCTTCCCTTATGTTTGGCATGGTATTTCTAGGTTCCTTCTCCATCATGTCAGAGCTCAGAGCTGTGAGGCTCCCCCAGTCTGCAAGTGCTCCTTCTCTGAGCCACTCTCCAGTAACCACCATCTCCCCTTCAGAATGTGTGTCAAATCTCCTATTTTATGTGGTGGTATCCAAGAATATGGCTAGTATACTTGTTCTCACGTTAGAGATTTACGATCACATTTCAATTCAGATTCTCCAGTGGGAGCTCTTACAAACGCTCTGCTGTATAATTCACTTTTATTCACTATTTTGTCTGAATATGGTTATACCCATTTTTAGCTGGCTATATTGTATGATTTAGTGCTGAATCATGCCCAAGACCAGACAGAATTTGCCTTTTCTGAGGAAGACAAAGCTTTAGGTCTTTCTTAGTTATGAAAAATGCTGGTTTGAGCAATTACATGCTGGCGTGTTAATTGCCTTAATCTGTGAATTAGAGGGACCATATGGCCCACCTGATCAATTATGGAGGTATTGATTAAAATGGGTAGGAAAAAAATAATCCAAAGAGGCATAGTTATTGCCTCAAGTCCCTCCTTCATGACAGGAACTCAGTGAAGATTTGCAGATGCTGCTGCTGAGGGCAGGAGGCAGTATGGCTGTGTCTCTGAGCTGCTCATGAAAAACCTTCATAGCATAGGGAGGCGAAAATATTTATGGAATCTAAATTACACATGTTGAGAAATCAGAGGTAGTACAGAGCCCTATATATGGAAAAAACAGAGCCAGTTAAATATAATGATCGTCTTTGAAGTTTAAACTGAAAAAAGGATAAAATGCTTGTTTGGCAAAAATATATGCCCTTACTTGTGTCAATCTTAAGTAAAAACTGTATTTCTTTTGTGCCATCAGTTCCTCTCTTGCCTTAACACACTTCCAGAGTCCTTCCTTGAGACATGTTACTGCCATTTATTTTCAAAGGTTTCTCCTGAGTGACAGGAACAAAAATTTCTCTTTGGGGTATTCAAATAAATTCCCCCAGCATTTACTCAAGCTTTCACTTAAAAAACTCAGTTTAATAAAAAACAATGGTTTAGAATAGGGGTTGCAAAGTGGAGGCCCACAAGCACACATTCTGTTTGGCTCTCACAGGATTTTAAAAAGTAAGAAATTTCACATAAAAGTGTAGATTTGTGCATGACAACAATCAGCTGGAGTTGAGTGGCAGCTGCCTGCCTTAGATGGGGCCTGCCCCCTGCCCCCAACTCCCTAGGGACAGTACTGGGCCTGCTTTGTTTACTCCTGCCCCGAACAACTACTTCTGACACCATGGAGAAACTGAGGCACAGAGTCACTCTGAGAGAAAAACAAAACTTAACCCCACTGGGTCCCAACTTTGTGTGCATGTGAGTGGGGGAGGGCTTTAGGTGAGAAAATATTTTTAAAG